>JBAWJQ010000604.1:0-157943 GCA_037783105.1 Bactrocera zonata
AATGGGTATCAGCCTTCCCACTTCTGCCCGTCAACATCCTCCCACACATCTACGTACATATGCAACACTGATTCGCCACATTCCCCACACTCATCATCACTTTCTTCACATCATCCACCACGTTCTAACACACACACAAGGACATCACACACCAACATCTACCTTCGCCGAAGACATGTACAAAAAGGACGGACACCTTGTTTAACATTATCATTCTGGCGCTACGACTTCGGTCCGATCAAGACGTTTTTTTCCTTTTGGCGAACATCCACCATATTTCCCCGAACATTATCGTTAATTTGATACATAATATTATATACCTTTTGTTAATTAAAGATTATACTTTTTTCCAAATCATTGTGAGCAAATCGTTAAAAAATTAAAGTGCATTTATTATACATAAAGAAGTGGCGAGCCTCTTGGGTTAGATCTAAAATATATCTGTGTCTTTATACTTTGGAAAGAAATACACGGTGAGTGCGTAAAGGGTGGTCCACAAAGCATTACATGGTCCTTCGAGCCTAAAAGAAAGGCACTACGGAAAATAAAAAATAAATAAATAAATAAACAAATAAATAAATAAAAAATATAAAATTTTTATATACATATATATGTATACATATATACATGGGAAAGTGACCGAAAGTTTAATAAAGTGATCAAAACTTAAACTTAAAGTAAACGCAAGCTAAGAACATAAAAGCAAGTGCTACAAAATTAATATATACATACACAAAATACAACAATTCGAAACAAAAGAGAAAGTGTTAGTGGCAGCAAAATAAAGTGCTTAGTACCTAGAATAACAAACCAGAGAATCTCTCATCAAAAAAAAAAAAACAAAAAATATACTTAACTTAAACAAATAATAATAATTAATAATAATTAAATCTCAAAACTTAAAATAAAGTGTGGTGGAAATTAAAGTGATCGAAAAACTTAAACAAAAAATAAAAGTAATATAAGAACATAAAAGCAAGTGAAAGGAAATTAATATACATATTATATACATAATACAAAGAAAAGAAAGTGTCAGTGATATTAGTACAAAGTGCTTGGTACACAAAAGCACAAAATAGAGCATACATAGCTCACTTAATAAAAGAAAAAAAACAAAAAAAAAAAAAACCAAACGGGCGCGAACTAAATTGAAATAACTAAAACTAACTAAAAAACAAACACACTCACAATAATTTATACGGGCGCGAGTTCTAACAAGAATCAAAAACTAAGAAGGGAAAGAAAGCAGATAAGAGAAAGGGAAAAGAGCTGGCATACAACGAAGAGGAGGAACTGGACAACAAACTCACTGATCGGTACAACCCAAAAATCCCTAAGGAAATCAAAGTGAGTTGTATCGTTTCCATTTTTTGGTTTTGATTTATGTATATATGTATGTATGCCAGTAACTACGGTTGCATATAAAGCCGTTTAAGCATTAAGCAACGTTTTATTAAAACGGATATAAAATACTACGGTATAAATTAAAAACCCGATATTAAAAAAAAAAAAAAAAAATTGTTATTATATCGCCTACGCATGCTTACTTTTGTTTATGCAAACTCTCACCAAAAAGAGAATATTATCGCAGTATTCAAGTATTTACTTGTAAATTTTCCGGCAATACTCCCTCTGCTTCTTAAAGCAGAAAGCGGGATTGCTCAAATTAAGCAATAGGCGCAACAAAAAAATCTTAAGAAAGCATCAAAGAGAGAGAGCATAAACATACATATATACATACATTTTTAAAATATCACTGTTAATAAACATTAACACATACGATAAATTATTTATATACATACAAACAAGTATATACTCACATTTAAATGCAGAGGTTAAATACCTGCATATTACAATTTCTATGTTCTTCGGTTTTTTGGTACCGCCAAATTTAAATTTCTAGACATACTTGTACATACATATGGCATACATGCGGTCATAGTTATACAAGTATATACAAACTACAAAACATATATCCCACATATAGGATATAATATTAATATTATTATTAGGATACACATTAAAAAAGTTATAATAAAAACTTTAAATTTAAATTCTTCTTTTAAATTTATTTCACAAAATAAACTGTGTGCAATTTAAAACAAATTAACAATTTTCTTCTAAAAGAAATACAGGTTTATATAAATAAACCATATATGTATATTACGGGTATATGAAACATACAACACACATACATATATTCACAGTCCTTATAGGCAAACAAATTTAATAAAATACCTCTCTCCCGGAGAAGAAGAAAAAGAGAAGTGCAATAACACGAAAACATACGGGCAAGCACAGAGAGCCGCACATACATACTTATATAAAAAAAGGTATTGACCCATTCCGTCACAAACGTACGAGGGCATACAAATAAATCCGCACAAAGAAAAAAAAAAAAATACTTGTAATACAAAAAATAATATTATTATAATAATATTATTATATAGTATTTTAATAAATTATAATATATAATTTATATTATAATAATAAACATCAACAATAATAAACGTATACGCAAGTAAACACAACGGCGAGTAAAAAAAAAAAAAGCTATAAACGCGATTTTATTAATTTTTGTACGAAATAAAAAACTCTTATTTAACTAAAAGAGTTCTCGGTTAATTAAGTTCTCAGTATACACTGAAAGAAAATATACACAAATATTTTACAAATTTGCATTTTCTAAATGAATATAGATTCAAAAGAATCTAAAACATCTCAATTCCTAAAAATTCCAAAAATGATTACTGACGATAAGAGTCCATGTACACCTGCAGAAGCTACACGCTCTAAGCAAGGTGCTACAAAACAAAAGAGGGGGAAAGACATAACATTCTCCAAATTCATTTCTGAGAGCGACTGTCTCATAAAATATTGCACTCGATTTGCTTCTTCGCCGATTCAAGACAATTCTGAATCGGCGCTAGAAATAAAAAGCCAAACGATTGAAAATTTTTGGACACGTCTCCAAGCTGCATATGACGCAATTGTAGATACTGACGATTCAGATCTACCAGAAAACTTTAAATCTTCTGCATACGCCAAATTTGAAAACTGCTTAGACCAGTATGAAGATACAAAGATTATGATCGCAGATCAACTAAAACTCATAAAATCAATTGCACCTGCTCCCCACAGTAGAGTAGAGTTACCACAATTGCAAGCCCAAGAGGCAACAGGCATTCATCTCAAAGTGCCAGCGTGCGATACAGAAATATTCCATGGAGGTTATGAACAATGGCCGTCCTTCCGGGACATGTTTACTGCCGTGTACATAAACCATCCAAAACTATCGCAAGCGCAAAAATTGTATCATCTCCGATACAAGACAAAAGGTCAAGCAGGCGTAATAGTAAAGCAGTTCGCATTGAGTGATGACAATTTCAATTTGGCTTGGGAAGCTCTGAAAGCCAGATATGAAAACAAAAGAATATTGGTCGACAAGCAAGTAACCATACTCATGAACTTGCCGAAAATTCAAAAAGAAACAAGTGAAGAATTCATAAAATTAGAATCCACTGTTTCAAATTGTTTGTCGGTTCTAACGACACAAAATGTTCCCACAGACAGTTGGGACCCTATTCTGGTCAACATATGCACCGCAGCATTACCAGAAAAATCATTACTTCTATGGGAGCAATCGCTCTCATCAAGAAGAGACTGCCCAACGTGGCAGCAAATGAAAGATTTCCTAACTGCCCAATATGAAATTGCGGAAAGGGTAGATAAAAAAACAATCAGAACTAAAAACGTTCAACCCGACCTAAACAGAAGCTTCAATAGACCCCAAGTCAATAACAACAACAATTTAAATAGAAGCTTTTTCAAAGCACAATCGTTCACATCTGAACAAAATAAATTCACGTCATGCGAACTATGTACAGGAGGGCATAAGCTAAAAGCTTGCGAAAAATTTAAAAAATTGAATGTGAATGAAAGGAACAACTTTGTCAGGTCAAAAAGACTCTGCACAAACTGCTTGTCCCACTCACACAATCTCAATGCTTGCGAAAGCAAATTTAACTGCGTATATTGCCACAAAAGGCATCATTCTATGTTGCACATAAACAACTTTCCCAACACATCTCAAAGTAGCGCTTTTTCAAAAAAAGCCACGGGTTTAGTTGCAACAGCAACTCCCGAAACAGAAACGCAACAAAATTGCCAAGAGACACCATGCTGCTCCAAGGCATTAAAAACTCAAACGCTACACAGCGAAAATCATAGTAGAGTACTACTACCCACAGCAGTTGTCTCCATCGAACATCGAGGAGAACTGTTCAAACTAAGAGCCTTAATAGACCAAGGGTCCCAACGGTCCTTTATAGCGTCTAAGGCCCAAAATAAATTAAAATTGCCAACAAAACAAGCCAATTATGAAATTACGGGAATGGGCGGAAGAGTAGTACAAAACTCTAACAAAATATGCCCCATTACCCTAATTTCTCCCAAGCGGATAAGCGCATTCAAGCAAATGCTATTGTCTTACCGCAACTAACAAACATGCTTCCAAGCTATCAAATAAATAGCAAGCATTGGGATAAGATTTCACATCTGACTCTAGCAGATCCCAACTGCAACACCCCCGCTCAAATAGACCTGCTATTAGGCAGCGATCTCATATCGCAAATTATACTAGAAGGTGTTGAAAAAATTTCTAAAACACTACTGGCGCAAAATACCATTTTCGGATGGGTCCTAAGTGGACTAGTTGCGGAACCAGTCACAGCACTGACAACTCAAGTTGAGGAAATCTCAAACGAGTACCTCAATTCACAATTGAGAAAATTTTGGGAGTTAGAGGAACTCCCCCCCATTTCAATTACAACACCAGAAGATCAGTATTGTGAAGACTTTTACAAAGCCACAACTACTCGATCAGCTAATGGTCGGTATGTCGTACGACTACCACTAAAACAACAATTTCCAGACACACTCGCCTTAGGTCACTCTCGCACCTCTGCAATGCAGCAGTTTCTAAGTATGGAAAAAAACCTACTTAGAAAAGGTGAGCTAAAACAAGATTATGATGGTGTCTTGGAAGAATATCTTCATTTAGATCACATGGAGGAAGTAAGCCCATGTGAAAAAATCATAAGAGGCAAATATTACTCTTTCTACTTGCCACATCATGCAGTAGTAAAGCCTGACAAAAAAACAACAAAAGTCAGAGTTGTCTTCAATGCCTCCAGAACCACTAGCTCGGGGAATTCCCTAAATGACATTCTATTTACGGGACCCACACTCCAACCAGATCTAATGCTCCTCATATTGAACTGGCGTATATACAAATACGTATTCAATGGGGATGTCGAAAAGATGTATCGACAAATACTGGTTCATAAAGATGATCAAGATTTTCAGCGGATTGTTTTCCGAAAATCTGCCAATAGTCCACTACGCGACTTCAAATTAAAAACAGTAACTTTTGGCGTAAACTGTGCTCCATACTTAGCCATTCGTACACTCCACGAACTGGCAGAAGACACAAGGTCAGAATTTCCTCTGGCAACACAAGTGTTACAAACACAGACGTATGTGGACGATATCCTGTCTGGAAGCCACAGTCTTCCACTAGCATACGATACCTTATCACAGGTAATAAATGCCCTCAATACCGCAGGGTTTCCATTAAAAAAGATAACAGCCAACCACCCAAATATTTTAAAAAATATTCCTAAAGACCATTTGTTGGATACTAATTTCCTTATATTTGAAAAGGAAAGTACAACAAAAACACTGGGCATCCAATGGAATGCGATATCGGACCAGTTTTCATACACGAGTGAGTCCATATCCGCATTATCCGCCACTACAAAACGCCAAATTCTCTCCTCTGTGGCAAAACTTTTCGACCCCGCAGGATGGCTTTCGCCAATTATGATACAAGCGAAAATCCTGATCCAAGAATTATGGCTAGACGGAACTGACTGGGACGAACAAGTGAAACCTCTTCGCTTAGAAAGATGGTCCCAGTTTGCTAATAACCTAAAAGACATTTCGCAGACACAAATTCCACGGTGGGTAAACTATTCCCCCGAATACAAGGTGGAACTACACGGCTTCTGCGACGCCTCTGAAAAGGCATATTGTGCCACTATATATGTGCGCACCCAAAGCGATATTGCAACTACAAGCCACCTACTAGTGGCAAAAGCAAAAGTTGCGCCTCTAAAAACCATAAGTCTACCACGACTTGAACTCTGTGGCGCTCTGCTACTAGCAAAGCTAGTTTCCATGGTACGGACCCACTTGAACATGGCAAAATACAAGGTATATCTATGGTCCGATTCCGAAATAGTTCTAGCCTGGTTGGAAAAACCACCACATGCGTGGAAAACATATATTTCCAACAGAACGTCTCAAATACTTGACCTAGTAGGAGCAGCCACTTGGCGACACGTAGCCAGTGCTGACAATCCTGCGGATCTAGGTACAAGAGGATGCAAACCTCTGCATCTCGCCACCTCCACCCTTTGGTGGAATGGCCCCCAATGGTTAACAGAATCTCCCGATTCTTGGCCACAATCGCCCATGCGCAACATAATTGCCCCAGAAGGTCGAAAAATCGCCACTTATCACACTACAATGGATGATGCTGACATCCTTGCACGGTTTTCATCGTTCCCCCGAGCACTCAGAGTAGTCGCCTATATCCTCAGATTCATAGAGCGACTCAAGTATAAAGTTAAAGGGGCAACCTATCCCCAATGCGATACTTTGACGCACCAAGACTTGCAAAGGGCAAAAATCGCCCTTATCACATCAACTCAAACGCGCTATTTCAGCCGCGACATATCCTTATTAAGAGAACTGAAGCCGATTGATAAAAGGAGCTCACTCTTAGTATTAAATCCATTTCTAGACACGAAAGGTCTGCTTCGTGCGAATGGTCGGCTTGCAAATTCAAGCCTAACATATAATGAACGCCACCCTATAATAATACCAGAGAAATCCTCATTTGCCACATTATTCATCAATTATATCCATATACTCATGTTACACGCCGAACATCGCCTCATGCAACATATGGTACGCCAAGAGTACTATGTTCCCCGCCTTAAGCCCCAAATCAAGAAGTGCATTTTCACGTGCAAGGTCTGCACTATGCACAAGCAGAAAATGAGAACGCAGATTATGGCAGCACTTCCACCGGAACGCTGTAACTTTGCTCTGCCTTTCACCACTACAGGTGTCGACTTTGCTGGCCCTTTTCAAATAAAGGCGTCCATGCTAAGGTCTCCCACCCTGATGAAAGGCTATGTGGCTGTCTTTGTCTGTTTTACGACAAAAGCAGTACACCTTGAGCTATGTTCCAATCTGACAAAGGAGGCTTTCCTCGCGGCATTTGCTCGCTTCGTCGGACGACGTGGCTTTCCATCCAAAATCATGAGCGATAATGGTAAAACATTTATCGGAGCTCAAAGAGCCACAGAGAAACAATTTGTGGATTTTATGAAACAAGTCTCACCAGACATTATACAAAAATATGCTCCCCAAGGCATCAATTGGCAGTTTATCCCCCCAAGCGCTCCACATATGGGTGGTTTATGGGAATCAGCCGTAAAAAGCTTCAAATCACATTTCAAGAAGCTAGCTGGCACTTATAAATTCAATTATGAAGAGTTCACGACACTCTTAACTAGAATCGAAGCCGTTCTCAACTCACGGCCTCTCGCAGCCCTCTCGCAAGATCCCTCAGACTTCACAGCACTAACTCCCGGCCACTTTCTTAAAGGAGCGCCCATCCTGGCCACACCTGAGCCTGGCGTGGAGACGCTCTCCTTATTAAACAGATGGGAACGAATTAAAATTCTCCATCATGAATTCAGTCGCCGATGGAAAGAAGATTATTTAAAGGACCTCCACAGAAGGTACCGGTGGAAAACACCAGAAAAGGCGCCTCAGCTTGGAGATTGCGTCTTGATCAATGACGATTGTCTCCCCCCTACCGAATGGCGGCTTGGCCGCATAGAGAAGCTTTACTACAGCTCCGACGGTCATATTCGCGTAGTCGATCTCCGCACGCAAACTGGAACACTAACCAGGCCGGTCGTTAAACTATGCTTTTTGCCAACAGCCGAAAAAACCGATATATAAACCGTAAACCGGAAAAAAAAAAAAAAAAAAAAAAAAAGCCGACAATAAACCGAAAAAACCGCCAAATATACCACAAACAATAATTTAGTAAAACCAAAAATAACATAAAAGGATGCAAACCTCTGCATCTCACTCATGCCACACCACGTGGCAACATAGTTCACCACTATATTTAACCAATATCTAATGATGATAACTCTTCTCTAGATACATATGGATATCGATGCGGCAACAGCACCAATGCCAACCATCCGTTCGGCTGTCCACGTTCCCCGCCCGGGGGCTGTCCCAACACCAGCGCCGCGAACCATCACGGCAACAACGCAGTCCACCGCTGCACGCAGTGCCACTCGAGCAACTCCAACGTCGCAACCTAATGAGCTACCTCGCATCAGATGTCCTCTATGTTGTCGTTCGCACAGGTTGCCACACTGCAACATATTTAAAGGAATGCCACCTCAGCAACGCCAGCAGGTTGCCCGGGCTCATGGCCATTGCCTGAGTTGCCTGTCGCCTACGCATACCACACAAGAGTGTACGTCCGGCTATGTGTGCCAAATGTGTATGCTTCCACACCACACTATGCTGCACCGCATCACCAGCCCCGAGACCGGGCGACACTCTGCCCCACGCAACCGCGGGGGTAAACGACGTTCAAAACGGCAGCAACAGCGAAGGCCAATGACCACTCCGGACGACTCGCGTCCGCGAGACCACCATAACGTAACACGGCGGCAGCGTCCTAGGCCACCAACCCGCCGTCCAACCGGTCTCAGCAATGTGGTAGCTACGTTGCAACAACTCCAGCGATTACTAGGCTAAAAATTTGCCTAGGGGGCCCAGGATGGCTAAATGGGTATCAGCCTTCCCACTTCTGCCCGTCAACATCCTCCCACACATCTACGTACATATGCAACACTGATTCGCCACATTCCCCACACTCATCATCACTTTCTTCACATCATCCACCACGTTCTAACACACACACAAGGACATCACACACCAACATCTACCTTCGCCGAAGACATGTACAAAAAGGACGGACACCTTGTTTAACATTATCATTCTGGCGCTACGACTTCGGTCCGATCAAGACGTTTTTTTTCCTTTTGGCGAACATCCACCATATTTCCCCGAACATTATCGTTAATTTGATACATAATATTATATACCTTTTGTTAATTAAAGATTATACTTTTTTCCAAATCATTGTGAGCAAATCGTTAAAAAATTAAAGTGCATTTATTATACATAAAGAAGTGGCGAGCCTCTTGGGTTAGATCTAAAATATATCTGTGTCTTTATACTTTGGAAAGAAATACACGGTGAGTGCGTAAAGGGTGGTCCACAAAGCATTACAAATGTATTATTTATTCTCTAATTCTGAAATATAAAAGTCAACCCTACTAAATAAATATTCTCTGTCAATTGCTATCCGTTGGCGGGTTAGGTATTCAGATTTTGTTATACTTATAACTTCTATTAGAAATGCTCCTGTAATTGTATTCAGTTGTCACCGTGTACTGACGTATTTTCTCTCCGCGTTTTATTATTTTATCTTTATTAATGCCGTGTGTTTGCGGGCATAGAGTCGACCGTGCTCAGCCCAAGATAAATTGCAATAAATGCAATCAATTCTTCCACTTGCCGTGTGTGAATTTATCACAGGCTGATGTGGTTTTTTTGCAGAAATCTAAGAATGCTTTTTACTGTGAAGTGTGCGCGGTAGTTCGGAGAAATTCCATTCGTTCGCCGCCTGCGTCGCCATCAGTGTTATCATCAGTGTCAGTGCGAAATGCTCAGTGCACTCATATTTTAAGTTCGCAACAACAAAATGCTGAACAATCGAACAAGGAAGTAACTGAACCTTTGTTGGAGCATAACAATCATAAATTATATAATTCACATTCATAATAAAGAAAATGTAGTGCTTAATTCTCTTGTATTGGAAGTAAGTTCACTGAGAAGTGAACAAGCGAAGGCGCTCGCGTTAATACAGCAACCAGAGATAAAGAGATGTTTAACTCCTCTCTCACTGGAAGTGAGAGAGCAATTGCTAAACGTCAAAACCACCTAAACTCGATCAACTGTCAAAGTTTAGGTGGTTTTGACGTTTAGCAATTGGAAACGAGCGATGGCCAGATTGAAATCTTACCAAAAAATATATAAACGGAGGGATTTGTTGCATCGTTCAATACCACTTATAAAAAATGTAAAACAATGAAAATTAAGTAAATTAGTGATATTTAAAGGTATTTGATGAAACGTTTTGTAATTTGAAGCATCATAGTATTATTTTCTATGGAAAATGAATAAAAAAATTTAATGAATGAGAGCTAACAAGCCTAAGTCCTTGTTTTGGGTATTGAAAGGTCAAAAATCAGTTCTTCTAATATACTTTAAAAAGATTTAAATAGTTTCTCCATACAATAAATAGCCACTACATAGTAATTTTTATTCGTACTAAATGTTGGGTGTTTTAATTTAAAATGCCCAAAAATTCTTATTTTGTTCGATCTGGCTATAATGAAAAATGTTATAAAAAACGCTTATTTTGAGGCGCTCTCACACTGGAATAAGTTGAACATCCCTTTATTCCTGACAGCAACTATGTGATGATCGTAATTCGTTAATCGCTAAGCCAAGAATGATAGAATACAAGATTACGACAACCGCCATTATGATACGTCATAGTTGCGTGTTGAGAAGAACAAGAGTGAAAAACTGTCAAATGGCCTGCAAATTGTAAACAGAAAAGTGAACACTTTTGTAAATTCGCAAAATATTATTAATTATTTCGATTTTAATGAAAAGTTTTAGTGAAGCGATTGAATATTGTTGAGTGAAAAGATTTGAATCATTTATAAAGAAATATATCGGCCTATAAATAATAAAATTGTCTATTAAGTTGTGGTTCAAATGTAGAAGACGTTTCTTGTGTTGTATATAAATATATACATATATGTATTATAAGTTGAGATTTATCAGATGTATGAAATTATGATAAAAGAATTGTGAAATTAAATTGAAGATATATTTGTATCATATTTTTATTAAAGAGGATTTAGTGTTAAATATATCATTTCTTTTGCAAAATAACACCAATTTTTTGGCAACTTTTAAATGGACCGGAAAACTGAAAAAACTCGTTTTCGATCCTTTAATTGCATAATAATTATTACAACAAGCCACTGCACATTTCATTTTAAAAAATTAATATATTTATGCTTGGAAATTTAAATAAATACAACAGTACACTTTTACTGGTTTTCTTTATTTGAACAATTTCCACACTCTATTTATTATGGATGTGCCTAAAACTACTTATATCTTTTCTCGCAACAATATTCTAAACATTCCACTGAAATTTTTCCTGCAAAGACGAATGAATTAATATTATTTTTTTAATTTCCAAAAGTGTTTACTTTTCTGTTTACAATTTGTATGCATTTCTATGCTTGTTCTTCTCTAGGCAGAAGTGTGACGTCACGAAATTGTTGCACAATGTATTTGTTTTTGTAAGAATTGTCAAGAGCTAAACCGAAAAAAATAACGGTAAACTAGTGTCGTAATCTTGTATTCTATCATTCTTGCGCTAAGCTTAACGAACTGAAATCAGAGATCTGCACTGTGTATGAGAAATTATCCGATAATGGCAAGTTCTCTGCACCAGTTTCGAGTGTTATCTCTGCTGCCAACCCCTCTCTCACTGCGACTGCAGTTGGTACAAGTGACTCTACAACAGTGGTCGGCATTTCATAGCAAAATTTTGCAAACCAACTTCACACATACGCTTACGCTCTATCGTTCAGTCGTTGTCGAGCCATCAACGAATTAACATCACGCAAGACTATAGCGCAAAAGCAAATATGCCCTGCGAGAAATATTTTATGATTCGAAATGCCTTGGGTGCCATGCAATGCCTTTTATGTCCAAAGTCTTTAAAAGATAATAGGGAATATATCCTCAAAAGACATTTTGTTAATTTTCATTATACTATTAATTAATAATAAAAATTGCTTAATTTTAATTCCAATTTCTCACTGGGCTACTTTTTTTTTGTGCTCACCAACACAGTGACAGATCCTCTCATGCCGACCACTGCTCTACAATCGCTGCTCCGTCTAACGATTCTGTTTCTGCTGATAATGTGTGTGGGAATTATCTCGCTCCTGCTACACCCAAGGCACTCTCTACAGCTTTAACTACTGCTAACTCTATCTTCACCTCTACGACTATTGTGGGTACAAATGCTCCGTCACCTAACGTTGTTGTTTCTGCTCCCACTCTCTCTATTGCTGCTGATAGTAACAATGCCAATACATATGCTGACGCTGTTGGTAGGAATATCAACACTCACTCGAAAGCCAATAACAATCCAACAGTTGCTGCTAAACCAGCTCGCCCCCCTGTCGCTGTCAATTCTGCTCAATCTGTCGCCGTTGATGATTCTGCTAACCTGAAATCTTCTACTTCAATTACTGCTAATAGTAATTTGAAGTTAAAAGTGAGTGCTAGGAACAAAAAATCCCCAGCCACTTCAACTGTTGTTGGTGTTAATGCCAATCGTGATCTTGATGTCGTCATACCCAAGAAATGGATTCACTTATCTTCCTTTAAGAACTCTGTCACTGAGGAAGATATTATATCCTTTGTTGTTAAACATGCTATTGTTGATAGAGAGCATATTCTATGTTATAAATTAATTAAGAAAGATACCGATATTATTAATCTTAAGAGGATAAACTTTAAGTTAGGTGTGTCCCCATCTTTTTTTAATGCAGTTTTCTCCTCTTCAGTGTGGCCTTCTGGCATCAAGTTGCGCCCCTTTAAGTTTTTTCCAAAGGGAGGGGAAAACAGCGCTGCAGTTTAGTTGATGCGCCTGTTAATCACGATTCTATTCATGCGTTTTCTGCAACTTCCTCAACTGGCTCCTGTCTTAAGGTGTACTACCAAAATTTATCGGGTATTAGGTGCAAAACAAATATTATTCGCAATTTTTCTTCACATTTGGATTTCGATATTATCGTTATTGTTGAGACTTGGCTGAATTCTAGTTATTTTGATAGCGAATATTTTGACTCAAATCTCTATTATATCTTCCGCAAGGGCAGAGATCACGAAAAAACTAACTGTCTAAGAGGGGGTGGAGTTCTCTTTGCAGTTCATCGCAAATATCATCCTCGCTTAATTATGATTGATAATGAAGATTCTATTCTGGACCAACTATGTATCTGTGTCAATGATGCTCTGTTCATTGCAGTCCCATATATCCCTCCTAATAGTCCTCTAGAGTTGTATAAGTTGCACGCAAATAATATTTTCTCGCTGGTATTGAATAAGGTGAAAGAGAATAATACATATTTGTGTTCTGGATGATTTTAATTTAAGCAATATCGTCTGGTCTGGTTGTTCCTATAGTCCTGCTCTTATTCCTTCAAATTTTTCGTCTTCTCAGGACTTATTTCTCATTGATAGATTGCTTAGTCTCAATCTGATTCAAATCAACTCATGTTCAAATAGTCTCGATCGATTTCTTGACTTAGTCTTTCTCAGTGATAATTTAAAATTTAGGTTTCTTGATGGATTCTCTTCAATTACTCCAGCCACCATTCATCATTCCCCGCTAGCGTTTGAGGTGGATACTTACCTTTCCGCTCCTGTTAAACCTATTGATGGGCTTGGTTTTAATTTTGCATTTTGAGATTTTGAACAACTCAGCAATCAGCTCTTTGAAATTAAATGGGATGATTTACTATCGGGACTTGATACAGCTAATAGTTTCTCCACTTTTAAGAAATCAGTTCAGGAATTTTGTCATTATAATATCCCGCTCTAACACATACAACCATATAAGTTGCCTTGGTACACTAAGGACCTTAAACGTCTAAAAAATCTTAGAAATAAATACTACAGAAAATTCTCTTCAACTAAATCTCATGTTTCCTTTGTTCAATATCAGCACTACACAAAACTGTTTAATGAATTGGATAAGTTTATCTATAAAAGGTTTACTAATAATACGGAGTCTACAATTAAGTCGAACCCTAAGTTCTTTTGGAACTTTCTAAAACCTAGAAGAGCGTGTTCGGCCATTCTCTCTGCTTTACGCTGGGGTGATAAGTCGGCATGCACTCCGGTCGAAATCTCCAATTTGTTTGCTGAATTTTTCAAATCGAACTATGATCAAGATGACCCTGGTACTAGTTCCACTTTTTCAGCTAATAATTTTCCATCCATAAATTTTGGCTCACTATGTTTTTCACAGAACGATATTGCCAAGGCTATTTGTGAAATTAAGTCTTCTTCCAAATTGGATTTGGATGGGCTTCCTCCCGTACTTATAAAAAATTGTACTGCCTTAGTATGTCCTCTCATGCTTATCTTCAATAAGTCTCTCGCCACCGAGAATTTTATTTCTGACTGGAAATTAACATGCCTTACCCCTGTTCATAAAGGTGGTAGAAAAGATGTTGTCTCCAATTACAGGCCTATTTCTAAACTTTCGCCTATTTCGAAAATTTTTGAGTGTTCTGTTAAAAATAAATTATTTTTTGCAGTAAAATCAATAATTAATGTCAATCAGCATGGGAATGTCTCTGGGCGCTCCACTGTGTCAAACTTAGCCGTTTTTAGCGATTATTGTATGTCTACATTCTCCGCTGGATTTCAGGTAGATTGTGTCTACACAGATTTCTCTAAAGCCTTTGATAAAGTTTCACACAATATTCTAATTAAAAAATTATCATCTCTAGGGTTTCACTCGGTCTTCTTGAAGTGCATTAAATCATATCTGCAAAACAGACGATGCGTTGTCAGTGTCGATGGAGGGTCATCTGATTCATTCATTGCGTCTTCGGGAGTCCCACAAGGAAGCGTCTTGGGTCCACTTCTCTTTGTGCTGTTTATCAATGACATTTCCTGTTGCTTCTCTTTCGCCAACTTTCTGTTATACGAGGGCTGCTATACATATTTCTGGCCTAATAATGGAAATAGGCATAATTATCAACGAAATTTTTTTTTTTTTCGTTGGATTTGGCTCGTCTTGGAAGACCCACACGGTCGATTGCTGTTTTGTTTCGGGCTCATACGCATAGACCCATGATTCGTCACCTGTGACGATCTTATAAACGTCTTTTGAAGCACCGGGATCGTATTTTTTTTTAGCATTTCTTTACACCAATCCACACGAGCCTTTTTTTGAGCGATTGTCAAATTGTGCGGTATCCAACGAGAAGAAACCTCTTTTACGGCCAGGTGTTCAATATCGAATGTATGCTGGTGGGAGAAATGCGTAGGCATGCCTCTATCTGAGGGTATGTTGCATGACGGTCTTGCATTATCAGTTCACGTACGGCATCGATGTTTTCTGGCACAACGGCTGTTTTTGGACGACCTTCACGAAATTCGTCTTTGAGCGAGCGTCGGCCACGATTGAATTCGTTGTAACAGTTTTTCACAGTGCTATAGGATGGTGCTTCATAGCCATACAAAGATTTTAGTTCATCGATTTACTCTTGTCGTGATAATCCTCGTCGAAAGTTGTGAAAAATGATCGCACGAAAATGTTCACGAGTTAATTCCATTTTTTGGCCGAGATGAATTTTTTTATTCCCTGTAAATAAAATAATTCACGATTAAATGACAAAACGTTCTGAGTGATGTTATGCTAAAAAATGTCAAACTTTCCAATGGAAATGTCAGATTGCACCTGGCAACACTTAGTGTTGCCTAGTCCAGAAATATATATAGCAACCTACGTATGCAGATGACTAAAAATTTTCGCATTAATCAAAAACACACAAGATGTACACAAACTTCAATGTGATATTGATACTTTACATAGTTGGTGCCTGAATTCGAAGCTTTTTCTGAATCTAGATAAATGCTCACAGATCTCTTATGGTAGGGGCCGCAACATCTTATCTTCTAGCTACAATATTTCTAATTGCGTCCCTAAATGCGTTACTGAAATCAAAGATCTTGGGGTAATCTTTGACAACAGATTTTCTTTCAGCAATCACATCAACTATATCACTTCAAAATCATCTTCTGTCCTCGGCTTTGTCCGTCTAAATTCTACAAATTTTTCCGACCCCTACACATTAAAATTACTGTACACATGTTTTGTGCGATCCATTTTGGAGTATGCAGTGTTTATTCGGAGACCATATTTCATATCGTCAATTAACAGGATCGAGCGTGTTCAAAAGAACTTTCTTAAAT
This sequence comes from Bactrocera zonata, assembly GCA_037783105.1. Taxonomy (NCBI): domain Eukaryota; kingdom Metazoa; phylum Arthropoda; class Insecta; order Diptera; family Tephritidae; genus Bactrocera; species Bactrocera zonata. Next base: position 16,330 of record JBAWJQ010000604.1, read on the forward strand.
ACGCTCTCCGCTCCTTAAAGTTTTTTGACCCAATACCATCGTATACATCGCGTTTATTGCTTTTACATCTTAAATTACTGGAAAATCGAAGGTCCATTCTCTCCCATTCATTTGTCTTCAATGTAATTAATGGAGGTATTGACTGCCCTATTTATTAGGGAAACTTAACTTCAATATTCCCCAGCGTTGTCTCCGATCCGTTTCCCCATTTTATTACAAAAAGGAAAGCACTAATTTTGCTGAATATGCTCCCCTCAAGAGGGCTGTGCGTGAGTTTAACTCGATTTCCGAGAAAGTTCTTCTTGATTTCTCTCACACTGGGGAATCCTTCATTAATACCCTCAATTCTGTTTTTTAGTTTAAGTTATCTATTCATGTTTTTGTAATTTAATTATTTTAGAATTCTAATATGCATCCTAGTTTTCATTAGTCTGTAAGAATTAATGTTCATAGACTTTACTATATTCTTTTCTTCTGAAGAAACAGTTCATTTGCCAGAATTACAGATCGACCAATGTAATATATAGCTGCCATACAACCTGTACGATCGGAAAAAAAACGTTACAGTATCAGAAGAAATGTTTCAGATCGAACTATTATGGAATACAGCTGCAATGAAGACTAAACGATAAACATTTAGTTCTTCAATAAAACTTTTTTAATTGCGGGGTAAATCAGTTTCTGTGCAACCGACGTTAATGTTTTTCTTGCTCTTTTTGAATCGGTTTTTAATAAAAATATTTCTCTCCAACATTGTTAAACTTTCCAAGCAAAGTCAACTAACTTTAACCAGTCAGTAAACGCAAACAAACAAATAAATTTCAGTGGGAATATGCAAAACTTTTACTTTAAGTAAACATATGTACATATGTACGTATATATATGTTAGTAGATACTGCAACTGCATAACACATGTGCGCATTATAAAACTAATTTTTTTAATATTTTGCAAAAGACTGTCGTTTATTTCACTTTTTCGGTTGCCAATGGTAGCTTTATTACCTTAGTGCTGGAATCTATATGTGTTCATATGAATATACATATGTGTGTAAGTTGTACAAGGTCTGTCGCAAAAGAAACCGGACTGTTAAAAAAAACAACAAAAAATTAATATATTTCAAAAGTTATATTTTTTTATTCAAAGTAGTTTCCTTGTGCGTCGATACAGCGTTTAGCCCGGTCAATTAGCACTTCAAATGAGTGTTTAAGGTCATTTTTCGGAATGCTCTTGAGAATATCGGTCGTCGCCTTTTGGATAGCTGAAATGTCCTGAAACCAGTGTCCTTTCATGGGCAAATGAAGTTTTAAAAATAGGTAAAAATCACAGGGTGCCAGATCGGCTGAGTAGGGTGAGTGATTAATGGTTAATATGGAGTTTTTTGTCAAAAAATCAGTGACAAGCGTTGACTGATGACACGGTGCATTATCGTGCAACAGGCTCCAGGACCCTGCCTCACGGTATTGTATTCGAGCACGACAAATGCGTGACAAAAGACGCTTCATAACACCAAGGTAAAACACAGCATTAATCGCTTGGCCAGGTAGAACGAACTCTCGGTGTACAATACCTTCGGAATCGTAAAAACAAATCAGCATTGTCTTTATTTTTGACTTCTGAAGACGACTTTTTTTCGGTGACTTCTGATCTTCACAGAGGACCTCACGACCTTTTTGAAATGGCTTAAACTACTCATGCACATTACTGCGAAATAGGCACTGATCACCATAACTTTTGTCATCATTTGAAATGTTTCAGAAAACGTTTTCTCAAGTTTAAAACAAATTTTAATATTTGCTCTTTGTTCAAAATGCATTTTGCGACCGATGACAAAATGCTACTGTCACTTTTTGATCGATAACATCAATTGTAGTTATCCAATTGCCTTAAAATTTTTACGAAATGTGAACAAGAGATCAAACTTTTTTTTTCATATACCCACCAATAGGTGGCGCCACCAGAAACAGTTATGTTTAAAAAGTCCTGTTTCTTTTGCGACAGACCTTGTATGTACAGAAAATAGTGTAAAAAATCATTGTCAGATATACTATATATAGTATATATATAATTGCTTGTATTCCGATCCTTTGGTTGAGGTTTTACATCTTAAGAGTATAAAATGTTCCGTTGCACCCGCACTTAACCCTTCCTTACTTGTTTTATTTATTATTTGGAAGTTAAAAAATATTTATTAATCTATTACAATGCTTAGAAATATTTTAAGTGACAGAAGTGCTTTGTGAATTATCTACCATTTATCTTTTAATATACAAAGTCTGTCGCAAGTAAACGCTTTCCCAAGTTTAAAACAAAATTTGATATTTGCTCTTTGTTCAAAATGCATTTTACGACCGATGACCAAAAGCTGCTGTCACTTTTTGATCGATAACATCGATTGTAGTTATCCAATTGCTTTAAAATTTTTACGAAATGTGAACAAGAGATCGAACTTTTTATTTCATATATGTACCCACCAATAGGTGGCGCCACCAGAAACAGATATATTTAAAAAGTTCTGTTCCTTTTGCGACAGACCTTGTATTTCAAAACTCGTTTTGTTTTGTGCTCAGCACTTGTGCGCATTGCATGACGGCAATGCAAATAATGCGAATTTCGAGGGAAACTTATACAGCGATTTTTCGCGCTCGATACTCATACGCTTATACGAAACCTTGGCGCGTTTCTCGCTGTGCTACGCAAACACAGATCCACTACCACTACCACACATTCCGAAGGATGTGCTACCCGAAGGATGTGCTTGCGTCCCTCGTACTTAGTATACAGCTGCAGCACATCGTGTATTAACTTTATAGCTGGGCTCTAAGCTACCGGGGGATTGGCAGGTCGCGGATAGCCGAACGGCCTGTAGTAGCAGATTAGTTGTGAAATAAGTTTAAAGGAATAAGCAATCTCTGACGATGAGCGACAGGAGTGGAGGATGAGGTATAAAAGCTAACAGATCCGTTGAAGCTCCTGTGACGGTGGCGAATCCACACCGCCTCTTAGAAATATGTGTTCCCCTCCACACGCATAGGCGTGATGAGTAATAAAAAAATCCATGCGCGACAGAACCATAGTGGGCGGCGCCCTGGTCAGCCTCTGTTCATCAGGTTAGGTGCGGCTGTTAAAAGAACAAAAGTTGACCGGTACACAACGTGGCGCACTGGGAGTCCCTCGAAACCTTCACAACGACTTCTCTGTTGTTAGTGTGAAAAGGGTGACGTGAGCTTGTTGCATGTAACCAGCCCCTTCGGGCTCTGGTCAAGAAGTGAGCATTGGGCGTGAGATTAGTAGCCTGCGTTGCCCCGGACGAACGCTGGTCCGTCCGTGTTTTCCGGGAAGGACATGACTCAGGAAACTGGGGTAGGAGCATAGACGCCGAGGGTATACCCGTTCATGTTTATTTCGGCCCGCCCCCCTGCACGCGAAAATAAAAAAATTAAAATAGGATGGGTTGCTTGGCGGATCAGGGAGAGACCAACCTTTAAGAAGTGCTATAGGTGCTTGGAATACGGCCACCAAGCGAAGAGTTGTAGCAACCCAGCTGACAGAAGCCAGTGCTGCTTTAAATGTGGAGAAAAGGGGTTGTTGAGCTACCAAGCTTTTTTGATAGCTTCGAATCGCGATACAAACAACGATGATATATATTTACAAAATATTTATTAATATAAATATATACAAAACAACGAATACAAAGTTACGTGGCTGGTGGTTTACCAGGTGAATTGGGAACATAAGAAAAACGAACTACAAACTAATGCGTGCGCAGGTATCGAATGTGAAAATCGAAGTAAAACTATAATGCTAGGCTTAGGCAAAGCTAAACTTAATTATTCTTACATGTATGTATGTATAAAAATATTAAAGGATAAGGCTACGTTTATGACCGAGCGGATTCGCGTCGCGCGATGCGATGAAAATCGCTCTATCGCTACCAGCGGTTTCGTTATCGTAATCGCTAGCGATTGAGTGATTACAGTACAGCGAAATTTATAACGTCAAATCGGTTCGTAGTTTCTTTTATTTTTCATTAAAAAAAGACATGTGTGCACGTGTTCGTAAAATTTTGCTTACAGAAAGTAGTCTTTTAGTGCGTCAGCAGATTTTAAGATTTTGTAAACGGAAAAGATTCCAAGTGCATCCAATTTGCAAAGAACGCAAAAGCCATGGAGAGTTCCATCATTTACACACCCGCCTTCTACAATATCCTGAGAAATTTATGGAGCATTACCGAATGAGAATTGACACGTTTAATTATATCTTGAATAATATATCCAAACATATAGAAAAAATACTAGAAATCAGAAAACACCTATTGATGCTGTAAAGGCTCGCACTGACCATAAGGTAAGTAATATACAATATTATATATCCATTCCATAAATTTTTATTCAATTTCAATATTTATACTTGTTCACTTACATATGTAAGTATGTATTTAATATAATATTACACACATTAACATTAAGTAGCTTAATTAAAATTTTGCGCATTTGGAAAAATGAAGCTGTTTGAATCCTGCGTTTCAATATTTGGGCGGCTACTCACATAACTAATAAAGAAACTGGCGTAGCCGATTCCTGATTATCTCTGCCGTACATAATGTCGTACTGTCTCCTGCATTTTTATGCGAAATTTTATTTTTTTCTTCACCCATATTTTTCATGTATTTTTTGAAACTCATAAGAAAATGGTAATCATCATCCTCCTCATCGTTGCTTTTTCTAGAAGCTTAAGCCTCTTTTCCTCCAACTCCAAAAACGCTGAGCTTTCTGTAAGTTTTTTCTTTAATTTTTTAGGTGTAGGCTGCATCAATTTTATGGATTCAGGAGTTTCCGATTTATCTTCATCATCAAGTTCCACCAATTCATCACAATTTGTTTCATTGATCAAGTTACCTGACATGGAGCACGATTCTATAATATCTGAAGCCACCACAGTTTCCTTACGAAGTTCTCTACGATAGGTGTCCTTCAAGTTTTTCCATTTTTTTGCACCAGAGCCAGCTGAAACACATGTAAAAAGAATAATTTCGTTTAAATTTATTTTCAGGTTTTTAGCAACGGGAAATTCATTCTGACCTTTTGCTTTTTCTTATCGCATAGGAATTGCTACAGTAGCCAAAATTACTAGAGAAGTATGTGCCGCCCTTTGGACGTCTCTGGTTTCCAAACATTTGAATCGCAAAACAAATGAAGAATTGATAAAAATAACAGACGAATTTTACTCCAAATGGGGATTTCCGAATTGCATTGGAAGTATCGACGGCAAACATATTCGTTGCAAAAGGCCACCGCATTCTGGCAGCATGTTTTTCAACTACAAACACTTTTTTTCCATCATTTTACAAGGCGTTGCCTCTGCTGACTACAAGTTTACTGCCATTGAAGTTGGAGCATATGGCAAACAGAGTGAAGGTTTTGAAGCTTCAACATTACATAAGCTTATAGAAACTGGAGAATATGAAATTCCAGAAGAGCGGAATCTACCAGGCACAGAAATTGCAGCACCATTCGTATTGCTTGGAGATAAAGCATATCCACACAGAAAATATTTATTGCGCCCATATTCTAAAACAAATTTGAACAATGACTCTGAACTATTCAACACAATGCTATCTAAATCCAGAAAATCCTTTGAATGTGCTTTTGGTATTATTACAAACAAATGGCGTTTACTAACCAAATCAATCGAAACTGATATTTATGGTGCAGAACAAATAGTAAAACTATTTATTTGCTACACAATATTATAATTGATAAAGAGGGAGTTTGTATGCAAACCTTAATGCAAGTTCAGCAAACTATTCCCATAAATATGAATAGGCAGAGGCAGTATTACAGAAGCTCTGAAGCTGCTACGACTATACGAAACAATTTTAAGGAATATTTTGTTCAAAAAAATGTTATAATCACTTAAGTATAGGTTGTTTATTACATAAAAATAAAACAAGAAATGCGCTGTCGTGGGACACCAGGCAGGAACGAAGTTCCTTCGGATAATGTAGAATCGATACAATTTGCAAAAAAAAAATTGTGCTTAATTTTATTTTATGTAGGTTGTCCTGATTTTTCTCTCAAATTTCGCTGATTAGTTGTTATTTAAGTACAGATAAGTATTAAGAAAATTTAGTATTTTAAGAAATAATGAATTACGTAAAATAAAAAAATAATTCAAATTATATCTAAATAAAAATTGGTTAATATTTTTATGTTTTAAACTATCAATTGTTATTACAAATGATATAATAGAGCTATTTTATGCTTTTATTTGTAAAATAACGTCAAGTTTGTTAGACCTGTGAATAATTTTACATTTTACATATTAGTGACATCACCACTCTACCTCCTCTTTCTATCTTCCATTCTACTGTCAACTCTACTGTCGTCCTACTGCCGTTGGCAAATATAGGAAATATTCAAGTTAGCGGGAACGACAACTGTCGGCCTGCAGTCGTGTAGTCGTGCAGCTGTCAAAATAACAGTGTCCATAAGAACGTCTGTATTTTAATATTTGACAGATGTAGTTTGCAGCTGTCGCGCTCTATGTGTTCCGCACTTCACCCAAAACTAATTTGCATACACAATAATGTTACAGATTTTCATGCCTAATTATTTTGCAAAACCTAAAGGTAGGCTATAACTAGCGATCTTACGGGTTATTTCTTACGGTTTTTACTATCACTTTTTTTTCAGTTAGCTCCCGCAGCAAAATCCTATCTTCTGCAAGCCTGCCGTAAGGAACTTCGTTCCAATAATACTATTACTTACCTTCCAAACCGCATTCTTTTTCTACTTCTTCCCAAGCTTTTCTGATTTTGTTTCTATTATGATAAGATAACGCAGATTCCACAAACTTTCTTTTTTCGCACTTTTTCAATAAATTTGTCCATCGTGTTTAACGCGATTCGCTCAACTGAATCAAAAATTTTGATCGCTGATTTTCGTCGCTAGCAGTCGCTCCATTTTCGCTGTAACCGCTTTTCGCTGAATCGCTGCACGATAAACACCTCCGTATGGATTTATGTACTTGATCGCTAGTAGCGATTTTCATCGCATCGCGCGACGCGAATCCGCTCGGTCATAAACGTAGCCTAAAGGGAAATGAAGAATTAGAATAACGAGTAATGCTGTGGTGGATATGCAAAATTAGAGTTACCAGATAACAATTAATATTGAATATTTACAATGTTTTCTCACCACAGTTGGTGGAATATATGTGCGCGTATAAATTTAGTAAACTTAAGTATAAATAATAACTTAAGATTGATGCTACTCATTATTGGTAGCTGCTCCGAACAGGGGTACTTTGCGAAGACATGCGAGACCACCAAATTGGTAGCAAAACATGTCATATTTACATACATAGAAGCGTGCAAAAAACCGAAAACATGAGAGTCTTGCAACTTAACCTCAACTACTGCGAAGCAGCGTAGGAGTTGCTTATGCAAACGGTGATTGAGCAAAAAGTGGACATAAAAAGCAGCCGTGTGGGCCTGCGGGAACAAGCCATTCCATATCAAGCCATTATCAGGACAAGCCTGCTGTGGCATAAACTTTTACAGCTGATACATCCCACCGAGCGTCCTACAAAACTAATACGAAAGAGTTCTAGATAATCTCGTACGAGACATCGCAAATACAACAATAAATATTGTGGCAGGAGACATGCGTGGGCAATAGAATGGGGCAGCACCCACACAAATAGGAGAGGAGATGAGCTCCTAAAGGCGTTCTCAACGCTTGACATTTGCTGTAAAATACTGGCAATAAGAACACCTTCGAAAAGAACGGACGCTGTTCCGTAATTGACCTAACTTTTGCCAGTAGCTCCCTGGTACGGAAGATTACCTGGCAGGCGACCTATACACGCTCAGTGACCCCCTGACCATCTTGTTAGAAATAGACAACCCCACGTCGTTTCAAGGATTCTGTCCATCAACAAAACCCAAACCAGAGGCTGGAAAGTCGACACCCTTAACGAAAAGGTGTTCAAGTTGATATTAGATAGCAGTTCGAACAACGCTGCTTCAGAAACGGAACAACCGGCGGAACACTTAACACGAAACATCAGCAAGGCATGTGACACCGCTATGTGCAGAAAAGAACAAGGCACATGCATACTGGTAGAATGACGAAATTGAAGTCCTACGAAGCGAATGTCACAAAACAAGGCGTCTGTGCCAGTGATACAGGAATGCTTTAAGAAGAAGCGAAACGACTTCAAAAAAAAAATAAAACTATATAGTAAAAAGGAGAAAGGCCTGTTGCTTCAAAGAGCTGTGCAATAAACCTGACGAAAATCAATGGGGTGATGCATACAGGATAGTGATGACAAAAGTCCGAGAACACAAAGGCCAAACTCCAACCTGTTCCAAACTACTAAAAACTGTAGTAGAAACCCTCTTTCCCGCGCAACCGTCAGAAGAATATCACTCAGAAGAAACTGGAACAATACCTACACCAGTCACTGAAAAAGAGATTGTTAAGGCAGCAGAAAGGTTCGCCAATAACAAGGTCTCAGGGCTGGACGGCATTCCTAACAATGCCCTAAAGATTGCCATTAAACACAAGACTGGCCCGTTCATAAGACTGTTCGCATAGTACCTATGAGGGGGCTTATTCCCAAAAATTTGGAAAATGCAACGCTTGGTTTTAATACGGAAACCAAACAAACCGCCTGGAGAACCAAACTCCAAGCGTACGCCTGGAGCAACATCTCGAAAAAGAGCAACCGGGACTGGCCGATAACCAATATGGATTTCTCATACACAGGTCAATAATTGACGCAATTAAAAAACTTTCTGACGTCGCAAGTAAGGCAATGGAAGGAACTAGATGGAACCAAAGAGTACTGTGCGGTAGTCACATTCGATGTTAAGAATGCCTTTAATTCAGCCTATTAGCCTCATATAATAAAAGCTCTTCAATTAAAGAAAACAACACCCTATTTGCTGAAGATCATCTCTAACTACCTGTCAGACAGGGTTCTGCTATACGACACAGATGAAGGACCACAGCGCTGTATGGTGACGGGCGGAGTTCCACACGGGTCAGTCTTAGGCCCACTTCTTTGGAATATCTTATATGACGGAGTGCTGCGCCTCCCATTACCCAAGCAGGTGCAAATAATTGGATACGCGGATGACATCGCGGTGACTGTGGTAGCGAAAGAAATTCACGAAATAGAGCGTCTATGCAATCATGCAGCGGAAAAAATCAAAGAAAGGCTTATGGTGACAAAGCTTCAACTAGCTGGCCAAAAGACAGAAGCATTACTAATCATAAGCAGGAAAGAACTAGAGGTCGCCACACTTAATATTGACGGATATACCATTGGTGGACCAAGTCAGAATAGACGAGTCCTCTTAGCCAAAGTGAGTCAGTCTATATTTATGTATGCTGCACCCATATGGGGGTAGCGCTACAGCAGAAAACATATGCAGAAAAGGCGAAATCAATAGTACGACTGAATACAATCTGAGTTGCATGTGCTTACCACACTGTATCACATTAGGCGGCTGGAGTCATATCAGGCCTCATACCACCAGACATAATGGCCATGAAAATTAAGCGAGTATTCCACAAAACGAAAAGCACTGGCGCTCGCTTAACGAATGAAGAGATGAAGCAGGAAGGGCAAAGGGGTCTAAACGAATTTCAGAAACGATGGGACGAAGCAACAACGGGGAGATGGGCGCACAGGCTTATTAGAATCATACACCCATGGATAGAACGGAAACACGGGGAAACGGATTTTTACCTTACGCAATTTTTAATAGGTCATCGATGTTATAGAGAATATCTATATGATTATGACGAAACAAATTGCTCCTTCTGCAGCAACAGCAATGATGCAATGCAGCTATAGCTATGCAAGAGCTAAGAAAGAAAGAGTGGCAACGTAGCGGAAACAGAAGGATTATTCGGAATTAGAGAGAAAATGTGTGAATGAAGAGCCGAAAGGCTAAGCTTGGTTTCACGATGTAATGCCTAACGGCAGTTCCGTCGGTCAAACACAAGCAAAGACGACGGAGTTCAAAGTTTAGTACGTAGGCGTACTATGTCGCAAATCCTGCTGAGGCGTGCGGCCAATAAGAATAGTGCATATCGTCCGTCAAAATTACGATATCTTTGAAGATTCCCCCTCCGAAAAAAACATACAAGAGTTCATTTATGCAATTCATTACAATGCGAATTGAGCCGTTCGAACTGATTTTTGTGAAAACTGAAAATATCTCCTTTAGAGAAATATGTAACTGCAGCAAACTTTTTGGCGTTGTGCGCTGTTCGCCTGCAACAATTGCAATTATCGTGCACACAATCATACATACAGCTGTGTTTTTGTCGCTTGTTGGCACCGATTTCGCGTGAATTACTATCGAGTTTTTTGCAGCGAACTCAATGGCATACGAATGCCATCTTGATGTGTGTGTGTATATATTCACGCAATTACTGAAACGCTTAAAGCAATGAAAAATTGGTGTAAAAGTTTCTGCAGCGGAATGGAAAAATTATGATATGGTATAATAAGCAAATGGTTTATATATGCGCGGGTAATATGCTCAATCGGCATTATTTTGTCTCAGGTAGTTGGATGAACTGATTATGTTTTAGATATGCAGAGTAATAAAAATTAATGGAAAATATAAAATCAAAATATTATTTTCTTGCGAATTGCATTTTAAGTAAATAAATTAGGCATATCCTTCAATTAGCACGCTCTTGAAAATGCGGGAACAACAATTCATAAAAGAGTTACAGCCCGTCGAATTTAAGTTTCGCCAAAGAATCTTACCAAATATTAGTCTTTACTACAATTCTAACTATTCTAACTAAAGCAACAACTACTACCTGATCCTTACAGTTGCAGGAAGGAAGAGAGGTAGAATGAACTCAATCAATCAATCAATTAATCAATCATAAACCTTTACCTTGTCTTGGCTGATATAACACAAGTTTGGTTGGTTTTTCAAAACTTTCATCATTCTTAGGCAGTTTTAGCAGAGCACAAACTGTTTTTTCCAAGAAAAGAAGAATAATCATGTATTCTTCTATTTACTTTCTATTTCTATCTAGCTTAAGATGGTAGAATATTGAATGTTTAAATTAAATGGGGCTCAAAGCGTAACTAACATTTGGAAGAATTCGGTAATCTTTTGTTTAGGTATAAAATCGATTTTCTTGTATATACACATTTAGCAATCGATACCGAAATGCTTCAAATCATTAGTTTAACATATTTAAGTTAATTAACTTTCTTCATCTTACTGAAGTTGACATAAAGCCATAACGGCAGTGCGTTCGGGTGCAACTAAATATTTTATACTCTTGAAACTTACAAGAATCAAAGCCGGAGAAATACCTTAAGGTGCAAAACCAATCATATAGAGTAAAGTAAGCCGCATGTTCGAACATCGTGATATTTGTTACATAAGGGCAAAGATATACTGATATCAATAAAATACACCTTCTCATTTTCTTTAAGATAACTCACATATTGGCCGATATATGAGATACAAAGTCACCCAGAAGTTCGAAAATCTTTATATTAGGTATATCGGGGATAAGGAAGTATTGGTCCAATTCAAATCATTTTTGACATATAGACATACCAAAAATAGGGAAGGATTATCTCTGAATTTCAGTTAATTACTATATATCACACTTTGACCGACATTTTCGATCAAAAGTTAACTATAGGTACTTGGGTCTAAATATTCGATACCTAGGGGCTTGAACAGTTTTTTATTGGATTTAAACCATTTCTGGTCGTAGGGTGGCGCACACTGAATGTTTTATTCGTGCAATGTTTTATCCCATTTTACATATAATATAATGTCACGTACTTATTTTGTCTAAATCAATTTGACGGTACCCAAGTTATGCGATTTCACAAAGAAGTGAGTGCTGGGGGTAAAATTTAATGTCTCTAGCGTATTTAGTTATTGATTAATTGCGATTTTAACACTTTTTAACAATACCTTTATGTGGAGAGTGACCGGGATTATCCTCCGATTTCATCCATTTTCACACTGTCGGTAGAAGCTCTTTTAAGATTTTGGCTTAGCATATGTGGTTGTTGTAGCTTAAATGATTTAGAAGATATGTACATTAAACGTGTTAGAGGGCGGGCAACGCCCACTTTTAAAGAAATATTGCTCTCAGGTCCCCCTTGCTACTGCGATCCTCTGTACCAAATTAGAATTTTAGATCCTTATTAAGAACTTAATTATGTCACTTTATATGTTTTCTGTTAATGGCGATTTGTGGGTGTGGCAGTGGTCGTTCGATATGCTTTTGGACCGTGCAAAAAGCTGTATTGAAGCAGAAGGAGACTATTTTGAATCTTGTTTACTTTGGAGCGCACCTTGTGTTAACACTGTAAAAGTGAACACATCGCTAAAAAATTCCGTTCAAAGTTAAGCCATTAAACTAGCTTGAGTCGAAAAGAGCGTTATCAAGAATATTTAATAATATAGGACTTTCGAAGGTTATGAAATTTTACTAAGATCAGTGATAAATTAACACAATTATTAAAGGATGGTATGATCAAATGAACAGTAAAGTTGGAGTAACAACAGGCAAAACTAACTTCAGAAAACACTCAATGAAAGGTTAAGACTAATCATAATCATAAAATTTTTCCCTGGGCTATAGGAGAAATTTCATACAACATATTTTTCAATAAAGAAACACCAAAAAATGAGCCCCAAATAATTAAAAAATTTAGTAAATTGAAAGCAATAATAAATCTGCGGAAAATGTAAGAAAACGATTAGGTAAAGTATGTGATCAATATAGACAAGAAAGGATGTTAAAAAAAGAAGGGGAGAAAATATAAAAATAAGTTTAAAAGGAAAGTAAGAATTTTATATAAATTCATGTAAATAAAAATTAACTAAAACAGGGTTAACGTATCAACTTAATTTAAAAATATAAAAGCAAAATGTTTAAAGTTTTTGTTTTATGGAACATAACAATATAGAATTAACAGAAAAAACTTTTTATACAATATACAAAATAAATATTTATCGTTATACTTGTTATGAATTATGGGCAATTTTAAAGTTGGTAAAACATTGAAGTTGGTGTTTTGAAATATATGTTTTAGATAAGGCTTATTTGAGCTCAGGTTTAACACATTTATACATTCTACATAATAAATCTAATACAAACTAAAGTATGTAGAAACTATAGATCAGTACTTTATAACGGGTTATTAGAGAAGAGTGCTTAAATTTTTTTATTAAAACAAAAAGGGTTTGGGATATTAATGAAATTCTTTTCGTATTTCTTTTAGTGAAGAGAAATGGCAAAAGAGGAAGAAAAAATATGGCGTCGTTTGTTGTCCCTATTGATCTACCTTTTTAGCTTTCCTATGGCAAAACCCGTTGCATAATATACAAACATTTGCTTGCTTAAATGACAAAACTTTCTTCACCTGTCAAATTGCTTTCAAAATACGAGCCGTAGCCTGCAGTTCTTAACTTTAGATATAACAAGTAAGGAAGGGCTAAGTTCGGGTGTCACCAAACATTTTATTCTCTCGCATGATAAAGTGATAATTGAGGTTTCATTATCCGTCATTTACATATTTTTTTATTTTGCTGTAAAATTAATTAGATTAGGTCAATTTGTGTACTTTGAGTATCGATTTGTATTTTCATTTACTTTAACTGTATTGAGGACTATGTAAAAAAACAAAAACAATCGTTTTTCGAAGTTAATGCACATTTTATTTCTTACATGAATAAGATTATACAGGTTTGACTTAAAAGTAATAAGTATTAGGTATTTTATTAATTAAATGTTATATTTTTAAATTCTAAAGACATGTTTTTTCAAATAGCAAAACGTATCCTACGAGAGTATAAAATGATGCCCTCTGAATTACATGTTAGGTAAGGTTAGGTTAGGCACTGAGTTCTTCGTGTTCGATATCAGGGACTTTGAAAAGTTATAGTCCGTTCACAACAATTTTTCCACAAGGGATACCTCAGCTCAAATACCGTATTTGTGTAAAGTTTTATTCCGCTATCATCATTGGTTCCTAATGTATATATTGTACAGAGAAGGCATCAGATGGAATTCAAAATAGCGTTATGTTGGATGAAGGCGTGGTTGTAAACCGATTTCACCCATATTTCGTACATATCATCAGAGCGTTAAGAAAATATTATATACCGAATTTCATTGAAATCGGTGGAGTAGTTCCTGAGATATGGTTTTTGGTCCATAAGTGGGCGACGCCATGCCCATTTTCAATTTTTTTAAAAAGCCTGGGTGCAGCTTCCTTCTGCTATTTCTTCCGTACAATTTAGTGTTTCTGACGGTTTGTTTTAGTCGGTTAACGCACTTTTAGTGATTTTCAACATAACCTTTGTATGGGAGGTGGGCGTGGTTATTATCCGATTTCTTCCATTTTTGAACTATATATGAAAATGCCTAAACGAAATTAATCTATAGAGTTTGGTTTACATAGCTATAGTAGTTTCTGAGATATAAACAAAAAACTTATTAGGAGGTGGGGCTACGCCCACTTTTCCAAGAAAATTACCTCCAAATATGCCCTTCCCTAATGCGATTCTTTGTGCCAAATTTCACTTTAATATCTTTATTTATGGCTTAGTTATGACACTTTATAGGTTTTCGGTTTTCGCCATTTTGTGGGCGTGGCAGTGGGCCGATTTTGTCCATCTTAGAACTTAACCTTTTTATGGAGCCAAGACCAAGTTTCATCATGATATCTCAATTTTTACTCAAGTTACAGCTTGCACGGACGGACGGACAGACGGACGGACGGACGGACAGACAGACAGACATCCGGATTTCAAATCTTCTCGTCACCCTGATCACTTTGGTATATATAACCCTATATCTGAATCTTTTAGTTTTAGGACTTAAAAAAAAACCGTTATATGAACAAAACTATAATACTCTACTTTGTTGCGAGAGTATAAAAATGTAAATTTACATAAATAGCTATTGTATGTATATCAAACATACCCACTAATTCTCTCCTCGTCTGTGCAACTAATTTTTTTCAGCAGTCGCTGCCGGCTACCGCTTTTGCGCTGCCGTCTGCCGTCTGCTGATTGCATTCGCTCAGCCAAAAACGTGCCAAAATGACAAATTTGCGTTAATTTTGGCGTATATCAATGCGGGATGGCCGCCGCATGGCAAATGCACTTAGTCGCTAATAGGACGTGACAGCTGGCATTGTTACATTTCGCTAGCGAATTCTTTACACCATTAGCCCGCATTCACTGGTGTTGGATGCGGCGGGATGGTAGTGCTCGCAGCATTGATTGGGTGACAGCCTAAGGCGGAAAAGTAGGGCATACAAAAGAGCCAAAGCCCAAAAACTCTCACACACACTTATGTTTCGTGTATTTATCCATTAGTTTCAGCAGTTCATTTTGTTTCTGTTAACATTTTTTACTGCTGTTAGATTTGGTTGCAAATACATCCATGGAGGTTTCGAAGCTAAAACAAATGATTTTGTTCGAATTTCAAAATAAAGAAAAACAATGTTGACAAATGGTGACAGGTTAACAGTGAGCTTTTTTTTCAAATAATTGTGTTTCCCTTTTCGTGTCTTTTAGAGCAACAATACAAATTAATTTTGTTTGCTTTGATGGCAAAAGGGTCCTGAGAACCTGTTAGGAGCAGTCCACACACTAGCAAAGGTAGCACAATAGAGACCAACCCGTAACAGTTAAGTACACATTTGAAGCTAGTTCAGACCTAGCGCATCCCTTGTAAGTAAAAAGTTTGTGTTTCATTATACAATTTTATTTCAATTTCCATACACCGAAGGGGAAATAAAAGTTATTAAAGGCTTAGTACAATTTGGGTAACATTACTGAAATAAAATAACGTATGCCTTGAAGTACGGTCAGACCTTACACTGCGGTAGTACCTGTTAGTGAATCTGTTCTTGTTTATTAAATTTGAAGAAAGTAAAGTGTTTAAGTTTTGAAATATTTAGACTTCATATTAGGTTTTTATTAATAAAAAATACGTTCGAGGTTATTTCGGGCTAGTTATCCTATTTTATAAAATATTAAGATAAAACATTTTTCCTTTCTTATGTACCGTTAAGATATTGTCGCCTTATTGTTAACTTTGTTTTAATATGCGGTGTTCCAGTAATGTGTTTGCGATTATTTACTTTAAGAAAGGTGACTCGCTTTACATCATGTAATGAGTAGTGGTTGTAGTGATAGGGAGAATCTTTTTCAAGATGCGGCAGATTAGATTTTCAGTTATAATGAAAGGCACATAGTATATAATCGATAATACTTTCTAAACGGGCAATGTTTAAATACAATTCTCCTTGGAATTTGAAAGCCTACTAGGGTTTTGGAAAATTTTTGGTGAACACTCTCATGAGATCATTAGATTTTAACGAATCTTGTGAAGAATTCTGCATTCTTGAATATTTATATTCAGAAAATGTAAAATACTACGAAAGATGATCTTTAAATTTCAATAAAAAGAGAAATGGATTTTAGGTAAGTGACCGCTGCAACCTGCTCGAACAAATTCCAGCCGAGGGTTTCAGTTATTGACCAATTTTTGTAGCAGTTGCTTATGTATGTGGACAAAGAATTTTCCA
Source organism: Bactrocera zonata (assembly GCA_037783105.1). Taxonomy (NCBI): domain Eukaryota; kingdom Metazoa; phylum Arthropoda; class Insecta; order Diptera; family Tephritidae; genus Bactrocera; species Bactrocera zonata. The sequence goes on from JBAWJQ010000604.1 coordinate 32,951, forward strand.
TAGTTTACTTTAGTGAAATGATTGTTCCGTTGGCTGCATTGAATGTGGCGCCTCCTTGTCGGAAGAAAAGGTCGTCCACATAAACATCTTTAATTACCAAAATTGCTCTTTAGCTTTGCAAAACATTGACTTTTTGAGAACGAAACGGCATTTCAACAATTGGGATCAAGATTTACTGAACGTGCCACACATCTGAAGGTCGTTAGGTTTCAATTTGTAAAAGAGTGAGATTTTGTAAGCTCGCAAACCAAGACTCTTCTTAAAAACCTTCCGTGTAGTGAATAGGTACAGCTGTTATTATTGCGCGTGATGTCGAATGAACTCATTTGAACCATCTTTGATGCTATGTTCCACAACAGAGTGGTACACACTGTACAGCGCCTTTGAAGATGCGCATTATTTACTAGATAAAACTTGTAGCGAAACCGATCAATGGCTACTCGAATATTGAACGCAGCCCATGATGTGTCGCGTGAAACGAACCTATATTTTGGTAATAAATATATACAATTTGCAAGCGTAAATGTGTTTATTATAAAATAACAAACCAAACAGAGTAGAAATCAAGGAACAGCTATCCAAATTACCAACTCCGAAAAAACAATTTCCTCAAAACCACAAGCCTAAGAAAACACCTGTTACTGCATGTAGGAATTTATGATTTTTATTGTTCTTGTTGAAGTTTCAAGCTCAATTAGTGTAAGCAGTTTTGCAAACTGCAAAGTTTTTATTGTTGTGCTCCACCAGTTAATGCACTTTTTAAGCATTTTGTACTTTTTACACAACACGCTTCGAACATAGAGAATACAGCTGCAGTAAAAAGACTATAAGAGTAGAAGCGTATATACTCCTTTGCGATTTCTAATATCGGGTCAACTACTCCCGATTTATTTACCAATTATATCAACTACTATTCCAACTGTCCATTCATAGAAAGCAGGTAACGAATTAAATATATAGCACATATATGTATGTACATATACGCCAAAAAATGTTAAAATACATGAAGCGGTAGAATAAAGGGTTAAAAGTTTCACAAAATTCACTCAATTTGAATTAATGGAAAAAAATATTAATGAAAAAAATCTATAGAAAGCACCTGAAAGAAGTACGCGCAACAAAAGACAGGCGAAATGTATAAAAACAGACTGCGTTGGCGCCCCGAAATGATTTAAGATGTTTAAGATAATGTATGCGAGTCAGCGCTCGGTAAACAAAAAAGTAACTGCAATTAAGTGCTTAAGGTAATCACTAAAGCGTTGCATACATTTAGTCGTCAGCGAACACTTTCAACAAAAGATTTTAAGGTGGGCGAAAATGTGAAATTCATAAATAATATGTGAAGTACTTACAGTAAGAAAAAAATTCGAGAAAATATAACCAAATACATATATGTGTACGAGAATATGTAAGGATACTTATATACGAATATTGTTGAATTTTGGCAAAACGAAGAACGCTTTCAAATTATGAGAAGAAAAAATAATGTTATTGATTCGGTTGTTTTTCTGAAGATAAGCTTAAAAAATTATATTTCCATTACCTCAAAAATATGTACTGTATATAAATATGTAATCGCAGAAGTATATAAGTTTCATTCAAACTGTCGTTTCTGTTATTGCATTTAATTAAATCAATAGAAAGAAAGAACAAAGATAAAGTTTAATTTTTAAACAAAATAATTTTGTAATTAAAATAGTTTAATTTTGCTTTCTCAGTTGTATGTGGTTTTTACTGAAATTCTACTATACAGTTTTAAAATATTCGAAAATTTTAACTGATAAATAACTTAACTTTATTATACATATAACACTGCCCACAGCAGTTTCTATTTTTTTATACCCGTAGGATATATATAAGTTTTCCACGATGTGTGTCACACTCAAGAGGAAACGTCGTAGTCTCTATAAAGTAAATATATACTTGTAAATAATCAGCGTGACGAGAAGCGTTGATTTAACGGTGTTGTACTTGTATGAATACTCGAGACCCTCAGTTTTTGATATATCGATATAAAATGCTCGTTTGTCAGAACCACCAATATCGGACAACTTTCACGTATAATTTCAATATAAACTGACCTATCGAACTCAAGTCCTTGTACGGAAACTTTTTGGTTCCACAAATTATCTTAACGGTGTTTTTCACAGATTATTATTAAAGGAATCTAAAGGCTTCGAACATATTGTACAGATCCGACGAGCTCAGCATATAGCTGTCTTTTACAAAAATCAAGAAAACTGCCAATAGCCTTTTTTAACAGATCATGTCATGTCGAGCTGTTATGTTATTTTGGTTCATTATTGTTTGGCATTTCATCATGGAAAAACTTACGTTTATAAAACGCAATTTTATAATGAAAATTCACGTTCTGTAAAAATGGCTTCGCAGCTCCATCACTAATTTTGAGACCCAGCATTCATAAGACCACACTCTGTATACAATAAAGCCGCTCAACGTTCCCAAGCGACATCGCTTCGCTCTATCGACTCTTGAAAAAATCCTAAAAGATTCAATGTTTTCGAACCAAATTTTGTTCAGCGATGAGGCCCATTTTTGGCTCAATGGATATGTACGAAATAAGCAAAATTGACGCATTTGTGAGGAAAATCAACCTGGAGAGATTCAAGAGCATCTATTTGATCCAGAAAAATGAAAGGTTAAGTATGGTTTGTGGGCTGATGGAATCATCGGTGTATATTTCTTCAAAAATGGTGGTCGTGATCTTGGCGAGATTTGGTAATGGCGTAACTTCCCATATATCGCATCAATCATTGGATTTATCGGAAAAACGCTTTAGCACATAATTTCACGTTTTGCACCGGTCGATTGGTAACCAAGATCATGTGATATTACAGCGTTAGATATTTTCCTATATAAAGTCTTCAGTCTATGCAGACAAGCCCGCTTCGATGCATGCCTTGGAGCAAAACATCACGTGTGTCATTCGCCAGTTACCAGTCAAAATGCTCAAACGAGGCATAAAAAGTGGACTCAACGGATAAAACATCTAAGACGTAGCCGTAGCCAAATAATTGCCAAAAGAAGTTCTTTACAATGATACTAAATATTAAGTTTGAAGTTTCTAAGTTTTTTCTTTTTAAAATATTGCTGGGATATTATTTGGTATACCTTTTGCCATACAGTACCATTTGAATTCAATATGCAAATGTATGTGCTCAATGTGATTTCATTTTTCCATTTAGTGTTTCAGATTTTCTATAAGAACGCTTTCAAATGCCAAAAATATTAATATAATAGTAAATATAAAAAAAAATTAAAAATATTAATTACTTAAATAATGTTTCACAAGAATTTTATTCCGGACTGTTAAGCTAAGATAAGAAAACTGAGTTAAATTTTAAGTGAAACAACAACAACTGTGTCTGTGTATATTGGCGCTCGCATTTAAGCCGCCAGTAGTTGTCTGGCTTACTTGAAAATGATTTCTTTCTTTGCTCAAAGCAATCACTGGAAATGACTCATCTCAGTCCCAGTTCCCGTTGTACTGGTGAAGAAAATAGATATTTATATTAAGATAAGTGTAGTCCGATGAAAAGTAAATTCATTGATGCTTATCAGCTCGAATGGTAATTGAATTTTATTTGAATTACCGGAGAAAAATTACTAGATATAAATGTACATGAATGCAAAGTTTGATTAGTTTGAATATGGAAAAGTGCACTCAGAATAAGTTGAGATAAATACGTATGTATAAGTGTCTCTATTTATACGAAGAAGTTGGGTAAAATTGTAAAATGAGAACGGATGACGATAAACTAGTTAGGCTCTGGAAACAAGCAGAACTGGAACTTAAAGAACGAAGAAAAAGGAATATATATACAATTATTGAAAGAATCGTCTTTTAAAATATAATATTGTATGTGCATAATTTGGAATTTCTTCATTGTTTAAATTTAATACTAGTAAAATTTTCGTTTGGTATTAATTGTAGCTATCACAAAGAGGCTTCAATTTTAATGGATTTGAATTATTAGAGCCAGCAGGCTCTTGAAGAACAACCCCAGTGTATTAAAAATTAACCTTCTATAACATTTTTTCTAGTAATTGTAATACCAAAAAATGTCAATACAAGAAAAACATCAACCTTCGTCATCAAGTATCTCTCCGGAACTTATTGATATCTGCTAAAGAAGACTGTAGCAGATTTTTCGGGGTAGAAGGTATGAAAATAAGGGAATCCAATACTGATCACTCTACAATACATTCTTGTTTGAGTTTAGGAAAGGAAATGGAAGCCAAAGCTTCCTCAAGCCAAATAACAACTAACGCTTATCAAGACTTCTGCTTGGTTAGTATGAGCAATTTATTATAAATCTCTTATAAATAAATTTCATGTTATTTCAGTGAAGAAAATTAAAAGTTTTAAGTTATCGACTGTTGCATTCTGTGGTCAATTTTTACGAATTTATGGCTCCAAGCTTGACGTTTCCTACTTATAAGTAACCATTCTCATCATAAAGCTCTAAGTGGTGGTGGGACATGGCCCTAAGTCAGGCGTTAATATCTTACTATGCTTTTCAAGACGATACTATCGAAAAGTCCGCCTAAATCGACAATCGTAAAACATACTTTAAAGTTTTTAAGTTAGTCGTTGAATCATGAACCTTATTTTGTTTCCAGTTGACTATTCAAAGGAATAGGGAGTTTTTTGGTGCTTTTTTAGCCTTCGTCATCCTCTTTTAAATTCTAGATCTTTAGTCAAGCACAAATTTATTAATTATCCTATTAAATTTTTAACTATAAAACTATCCCTTCTGTTTGATTCGTAATGGAAAATATGTCACAGCCTACATAAGTGAATTCCTTTCCATTATTTTTATTTTACTTATTTCATCGCTGCGTTATTCATCTGCTTCATCGACTACGCCAGTTTCACCACCGCGCTTGGTTGCACATCGTCGCGCTAAGAAAAATATGATTACAGCAATAGAGAGCACTTAAATTACGCATAGTAATAATAATAAAATAAAATTATAGCCTCACAGCAGCAGCAACAGCGGCACAGCCTAGCGCCAGGCGGGATTGAGAGATGCTCCAAACAAATTCACAGCACGCAAACATATCTACGAACGGCAAACGGGCAAGCAACTGAAGCGCTTTCTAATGCGAAGACGCCAGCAGTGAGCATACATAGTTATTTGTTGTGTCAACGCTGCGGCACACAGTGAAGCATTGCCAGTCACTAATGGCTTATTGTGCGGTGAATGGCAGCACACCCGTGGCGTATACGTAACATTTGGAATGGTGAAGCGCAAAGCTTAACTAAATGGCGACGCAGGTGTCTGTACAAGTACGTGTATAATAAATATATAAAGCAAATATAATTTTCGCAGAGTCGTTTGTTTATATGGGAATATGTGTGAGGTTGCTGGAACTTACCCTTGCACCACTTCGCCGCGACGATTGAGATAAAGCTCAGAACTTCCGTCTGTTGTTCAACACGCGAATCAAATGTGAAATATGTCTGCAAGAGAAGGAATGAAAGAAGATCAGATATAGAATGAATGTGTAAGATGAACATAGATAGATACTTTATTATATATATTTGTTTGTGTGGTTGTGAAGCTACTTGCAATTGAGTAGTAAAAGTTTATCGAAACAGCTGCTTTGTACAGGGCTCATGGTAATATAATATATTTTTTATATTTGCAAGCACGTATATACACTTCTGTGTCCTATATTATATATTTTATTCATTTTGGTTGAATTATCGCTATTCAATTACAGTTTGAATTTGCATTTGTTTACATCTAATACAAACACCGTGAATTGAAACTTTTTTATTACCCATGAAGCACTTATGTACAAATATACTTCTGTTTTTTTGTTTTTCTGTACTGCAGTTTATTGGTTGGGCGCTTTACATATGTGTAAGTAAATACTTGCTTATAAAAATAAATATAAAATACTTAATGCATATCACAATAGCCGCTAAACAGCGTCTACCAATATCCATAAATGGTTATATATGACCTCATTACTGCAATGACAATAGTGGACGATCTAGCAGTTATGGAAACTGCATGGAGTTAAAAAACAAACAAATATCACAGATAAAAGAATGCGTTTCCACGTGGAGACAACTTATATAAAAATATAAAAAATGTTACTCCCAAATATGACATTCAGGAAACACGTTAAAATAAGTAAATTAACTTATAACCGTATATCTTTATGAAATTATCTCAATATATTGCAAAATATTCATAATTTTTATTGTATTTTTATGATTTTTATGATAATATAACTACCTACGTCATAGATTAGTTTTTAACTTTCATTTTCTAAGGCACTATTAGTCTAGACGGAAGAATTATTACTTTGAAGTGTGTAATTTTAATCGATTTTATAATCATATATGTAGGTACGATGAATATACACCAATTTCCGTTTTTTCGACTCAGTAAATAAAAATTGATGGAAGCGAACGCAATTAGTGTTCTCTGCAGAAAAGTGCATTTTAATTACCGTAATTGCATGGTATTTCATTCTCCCCACTTAACATTACATCAAGAAGCAAATTAAGGATTCACTTTTTCCGTTAATCGCTGTAATGCTTCCCAGAACTGGATTGTTGTGATAACTAGTTCAGGTGTTAAGTGATAAATACACAACTTTAACCTCCACCTTATACATACATATGTGTGTAAAGGTAGCAGTAAGTTTCCAGCGTGGCAATTATCTACCACTTTACTATATGAAACATATGTACGTACTTGTGCATGCAACCGTTAATAAAGGCAGCCAAATAAGTGTTGTTATGGGTAGTATATGTATATGTCAGGTGTTTATTTGTAAAAATGTGGTTTGTGTTTTTGTTGCGCTTAAGAATATTAGTATGAGTTTTTGAGTCTGTATGTGTTGGTGGAGTTCACGCAAGTGAGGAAAGTTCTCTGATCGTCATTCACTTGGGAGTGACCAGAAACGATTCTTTTACATATGACTCAAGCAGCTCACGACTTCCGGTCTTTGACCAAGTATCCTCTGGGTAGCCTAAGAACATCCGTTTGAAGGCGAGATAAAGTGAGAAGGCGAAACATCCCCTGCATAGGGTTGTGCGCTGGGTTTGAGACTCGCCACATAAAAAAAAGCACACCATTGAAAAGGAACAACAAGCCTCGGATTAGTGATCCCCCTTTTGATGACGATCATGGCAAACGAATTAAGGACTATGATTTGAGGGTATGCACATGGAATGTGGGTCCCTTAATTGGGACTCCGGTGAATGAACGTCTAGCCACAATCCGCATCAAAGCGAGGTTCTTCAACATATCGCTGATTTGCGCCCACGCCCCGATGGAAGAGAAGGATGATGTGACCATAGATGCATTTTATGAGTGCTTGGAGCGCACTTATGAGAGCTGCACCCGCCACGGTGTCAAAATCGTGCTTGGCGACTTTAATGCCAGGTTGGGCAAAGAAGGTATCTTTGGCACTACGGCTGGTAAATTCAGCCTCCACGAGGAAACATCCCCAAATGGGTTGAGGCTGATCGACTTCGCCGTGGCCCGAAATATGGTTATCTGTAGTACTAGATTCCAGCATAAGAAGATTCATCAAGCTACCTGGCAGTTTCCGGATCGAAAAACCACCAACCAGACGATCATGTTGTGATAGACGGAACACACGTCTCCAGTGTTTTAGATGTGCGTGCGCTCCGAGGTCCTAACATCGACTCGGACCACTATCTTGTCGCAGCCAAGATTCGCACCCGCCTCTGTGCAGCAAAAAACGCACGCCAACAAACACAAGGAAGATTCGACGTCGAGAAGCTGCAATCAAAACAGTCAGCCGAACGATTTTCTACTCGGCTTGCACTTCTGCTCTCTGGGAGCACTCGTCAACAACTCGGTAAAAGGCAACTGTGGGACGGCATTTCAAAATCCTTTCGTACTTCGGAAAGTGCAAAAGAACAGCTGGTACGACGAGGAGTGCCGCGTCGCAGGAGAGAGAAGACAGGCTGCTTACCTCGCAACGCTACGATCGTCCACAACACGTGCGGGATGGCATAGATACCGAGTTTTGGAGAGGGAAGCAAGACGCATTTGCAGACAGAAAAAGAAAGAGGCCGAAATGCGTGAGTACGAAGAGCTTGACAAACTGGCCGACAGGGGTAATGTTCGAAAATTCTGAGAAAAAATGCGGTGGCTTACAGAAGGTTTCAAGACCAGAGCATACTCTTTCAGAACCCCCAAAGGTGATCTAGTCACCGATGCCCAGAGCATACTTAAATTATGGACGGAACACTTCTCCAGCCTGCTGAATGGCAGTGATCGCACAACGCCAGGAGAAGGCGAACCCGATTCCCCAATCGATGATAATGGAGCAGACGTTCCATTGCCCGACCGTGAAGTGGTTCGAATAGCAATTGCCCGCCTGAAAAACAACAAAGCGGCAGGGGCCGACGGATTGCCGGCCGAGCTATTCAAACACGGCGGCGAAGAACGGATAAGGAGCATGCATCAGCTTCTTTGTAAAATATGGTCGGACAAAAGCATGCCCAACGATTGGAATTTAAGTGTGCTATGCCCAATCCATAAAAAAGGAGACCCCACAATCTGCCCCAACTACCGTGGAATTAGCCTCCTTAACATCGCATATAAGGTTCTGTCGAGCGTATTGTGTGAAAGATTAAAGCCCACCGTCAACAAACTGATTGGACGTTATCAGTGTGGCTTTAGACCTGGTAAATCAACAACCGACCAGATATTCACCATGCGCCAAGTCTTGGAAGAGACCCGTGAAAGGAGAATCGACACACGCCACCTCTTCGTCGATTTCAAAGCTGCTTTCGACAGCACGAAAAGGAGCTGCCTCTATGTTGCGATGTCTGAATTTGGTATCCCCTCAAAACTAATACGGCTGTGTAAAGTAACGTTGAGCAACACCCAAAGCTCCGTCAGGATCGGGAAGGACCTCTCCGAGCCGTTCGATACCAAACGAGGTTTCATACAAGGCGATTCCCTATCGTGCGACTTTTTCAACATGCTTCTGGAGAAAATAGTTCGAGCTGCAGAACTAAATAGAGAAAGTACAATCTTCTACAAGAGTGTACAACTGTTGGCGTATGCCGATGACATTGATATCATGGGCCTCAACGCCCGCGCCGTTAGTTCTGCTTTTTCCAGACTTAACAAGGAAGCAACGCAAATAGGCCAGGCAGTGAACGAGGGCAAGACGAAATATCTCCTGTCATCAAACAAACAGTCGTCGCATTTGCGACTTGGCTCTCATGTCACTGTTGACAGCCAAAACTTTGAAGTTGTAGCTAATTTCGTCTATTCAGGAACCAGCATAAACACCACCAGAAATGTCCGCCTAAAAATCCAACGTAGGATAACTCTTGCCAACAGGTGCTACTTCGGACTGAGTAGGCAATTGAGAAGCAAAGTCCTCTCTCTACTAACAAAAACCAAAAGAGGCATGGCCGATGTCGACAACGGATGGGTCGACGCTGCGAGTTTTCGAGAGAAAAGTTCTGCGAAAGATTTATGGTCCTTTGCGCGTGGGCCACGTCGAATATCGCATTCGATGGAACGATGAGCTGTACGAGATATACGACGACATTGACATAGTTCAGCGAATTAAAAGACAGCGGCTACGCTGGCTAGGTCATGTTGCCCGGATGGATGAAAATACTCCAGCTCTGAAAGTATTCGACGCAGTACCCGCCGGGGAAGCAGAGGAAGAGGAAGACCTCCACTCCGTTGGAAGGACCAAGTGGAAAAAACCTAGCTTCGCTTGGAATATGCAAATGGCGCCACGTAGCGAAGAGAAGAAACGACTGTCGCGCGGTTGTTAACTTGGCTATAATCGGGTATGCGGTGTCTACGCCAATTAAGAAGAAGGTGTGTTGGTGGGTGAATTTGTTTGCATGTAATTATTGTTTATGCCGCTCATATCATATAAATGGGACTAGACGAGAATATATGTTCATCACAAAGCGAAAAGCTTTGCAAAAGCTTTGATATGAAAACATTTCTATAGCAGGATTTCCACTGATTTTTAATTATATATCAATAAAATTGATCAAACTAAATCAACAGAGAATGTTAACAGTTGAGAATGAGAAGGGCTAACAAAAATTTAATTTGTTAAATTAAATTTATAAAATATAATAAACATTACAATCAAGGCATCAAAGTAAGTTTGTCTACAAAAAATTTCTCTTTAAAAAGTGCTGAGTGCTGTTGGAAAAGTTTAATTGAAGCTAAAATACATTTTTGAAGTTAACAGATTACGTCTTATTGATTAAAATATAGTTTTTTTCATTAAAAAAATTTTACTGGCGTGAAGATTTGAAAAAGAACAGTACATTTGGTTTAAAACTGTTTGTTCGGATACCAATTGGTTACTGAGTTTTTCTTGGTAAAATATTTGAGTACCAAACATTAATTTTTAAAAGCTTATACACAAAAGTTTATTCCCAAAACTGTTCTAAAAGTCAGTCATTCCCAGTTTTATAGCAAGAAAAGATCATTATACCTCAGAGGTCTTCTAAACTTTAAGGACTTTTGTCAAAACTATTCTTCAGCTCCAGGGATATAAAATACATTCAATTATTATTTTTACTAATAATAATGAAGTTATGATTTCAAAATAAAAGTAGTGATGTCAGCAACGGCTACAACCAACTTGTTGTGACGCTCTCACTGCAACTGACAAGTAATTTACCAAGCCACTTGGTAGGGATGCAAATGCGGTGACAGGAGGCCAAAGCTGCACCTACGTCAGTGGCATCAGCAGTTCCGGAGAGCCGATGCCATATAACGCTGAAGTGGTTATCATCGTGTCAGTTCTTTTGTGCCACTGGGTTTAAAGGTTAAGTCCATTTTTTTGCGTAAAAACGTTTCTTCAAAAGTTATATGCAGTAAAATTTTTATATCAAACAAAAAGTATACCATGTCGTGTGAGTAACGCAAAATGTATAAATCGCTGGCATGAATGCTGCGAAAGTATAATCTTAATAGCTTTCAGGCATTGTATATGTATAGATGAAAATATTTATTTGTATATTCCAAAAGTTATATGCAGTGAAATTTATATTTCGAATATAAAGTTTACCATGTCTTATGAGTAACGCAAAATGTATAAATCGCTAGCATGAATGCTCAGGTTATTTGATGTATTATTTAATTGCCTATAACTTTTAAAGAAATAAAGCTTCGCTTGGCCGAAAGTGGTCAAATTCCAAACATTGTGTTTTCTCACGAAAATATTTTTTCAATTGAGCAATCTGTATACTCTCAGAACGATGGGGTTTACTTGACAGACCCTACATACGAGAATCGGTTGGCCACCTGTCAGCGACGATGGGCGCTCTCCAATTGTTTTCTTCGAGCCTGGTGTCAAAGTAAATGCGACATATGATCGGGAAAGTGTTCTGGAGGCTGCTTTGAAGCCACGGGCAAACAAACATTTTGGTCGCAAACCATGGACGTTTTAACAAGTCTCAGCACCGTCTCATAAAGCGCGAAAAACCAAGAATGGCTGAAAAACAACGTTGCGAACTTCATTACGACCACACAATAGCTCTCGAATTCACCAGATGCGAATCCATTGGATTATTCTCTCTGGGCCATTTTGGAGAACAAGGTCCGAAGTAAAAATACGCCAGTCTCGAGATGCTGAAGAAAGCCATTCACTCACGAACGAGTGGGCCAAAGTACCAGGAAGTCACATTCGGGCAGCTTGCGATTCGTTTTTTGACCGTCTCAAGCCCATAGTTAAAGCAAAAGGTGGTTACATCGTGGTCCTAAATTTATGGTTATCTTCACACATTTTGTACTTTAAAATAAATAAAAATAGTTTTCCAAACCGAATTGAAGGCTTTGTTAATTGGTTACACTTCGAGTGCCGGATCCTGTAACATAAGCACAAACACTAATGCTGCTACGTTTGCACACATAATTCCACACATTAAAATTTAATGGATATATGTATACTCGTATGTGTTTTAAGAGTATTGTTCGCCAAGCATACAGTACAAGGCGCCTGGTAGAGAGTGAGGTAGACCATGCAGCAAAGCCGGAAGGAAGCTACACGCGTCAGTTCATTGAAGTGAGGTGAGTATTATAGCCCAAGGAAATTACATGCGCATATGCATATGTATGTATGTACATATTTGCGTTATCGGCGACGTGCATTTCATTGCGAATTCTTTACTCATGCATACTTGTGTATTTGGGTGCGCTTTGTAAGGTGTAAGAGTGAATAACTTTTAACCGGAACATTGTTGTCGTATTTTCCTATAAAAGTCGTCTTGTTTTAAATATTTTCTTTTAATTGGAAATAATGGACAGATATTTTGATTTAGTAAGTCGATTACCAGGGAAAATCAGCTGCATTGCTTTTAATTCATTTGTTTGTTTACATTTTTTCTCTTTGTGTAAATCAGCTGTGATAATTGAATATATTTGCTTATCGACAAACATATGGCGCTAAGTCTGGGCCGAACAAGGACATTTCAAGTAGATTAAATGCAAATACCCTCTGTGAGATTAAAAATGGTAATTTTTATACAATGAAATCTTATTAAATCTAGCCGATTAGAGATAATTTGCTCAACAGCCTCAATCCCGTGATTAAGTGACGATCGGAACGTAGCATTACTGAAGTACCAACCATAACGTAATAATTGTATATAATGCAAATTACCTTTTATTAATTGAGCTTTTACGTATAATTTACGCTTTTAAAACTAAATTATAATATGATAGGCGACTACAAATATAACCTCTTCTTCTTTACTGGTTGACAATAGCGCGCCAGTCATTTAATTTTTTCGCAGCTTGGCGCCAATTCGAGATACCAAGGGCAGCCAGGTCCTTTTCCACCTGATCTGACCTAGCTAGCGTAGCCGCTGTCTTTTAATTCGCTGAACTATGTCGTTCCATCGAATGCGACATTCGCCGTGGCCAGCGCGCAAAGGACCATAAATCTTTCGCAGAACCTTTCTCTCGAACACTCTTAACTTCGACTTATCAGATGTTGTCATCGTCCATGCCTCTGCAGCATGTAGCAGGACGGGAATAATGAGTGACTTATAGAGTTTGATAACAAATATAACGGCCAAACTTTTATTCTAGTAAGTTCAAAATCATTATTTTTTTTCTTTCTTAAAATATTGTAAAGCTTTTAGGTATTATCTGCTTTTCCCAGCTATTTTTAATAATGTATTTATATAAATAGTAGACTGTAGAATTAAAATAGGGTTAGAAAGTAAATTTGATAAAGGCATATCATAACTCGTTTATACATATAGTACATGGACTAAGAAAATGAAAACGGTAAATTGTGTCAAAGACTAGTAATAGCTGCTACGGGCAACACAATATAACAACAAAAAAACAAAACGCTCACTGCTGATATATAACCATTGGACATTCGCGCTCCGCGACGGGTAACGGCAAGGCAAAGATGTAATGCAAGCGATTATATCCACCAATCAACTTTATGCTTGTGGATGTAAGTGATACATATCTCCATTGGTCGGCGGGAGAGACGCACAGTTAAAGCAAAAGTAGCCGTAAAGTATTCAAAGATACAGTTGGGAGAGTTCCACTTTTGTCGGCTTCACAACACGTTTTGGCCGGCGTGAAAAAGCAGGAAGAATAAATATGACAAAATATATATTAACTGTTATATAATGGTTACCTGTGCTTATACACCTTCTTCTTTCACTATATCTTTACTTTAAATATCTTGTCCGAGTCTTGTACTGTTCCCAAAAATAAGGTGACATTGTATTTATTTTGAAAATTCTTTATTTATTCTTCCAAATCAATTTCATCCCCTTCAAAGTAATCCGCTCCCTATGCAATGCACTTATGTCAACGGATTTTCCAATCTTCGAAACACTGGTTGTAGTCACTTTCCGGGATGGCCTTCAGTTCCGTCTTCGCTGCGGCTTGAATCTCCTCTATCGTATAAAAACGGTGTCCCCGGAGCGGTCTTTTGAGCTTGGTGAACAGCCAGAAGTTGCACGGCGAATACGGTGGTTGCGGAGCGATATGGGTTGAGTTTTTGGCGAAATGATCACGAATTACGAGGGCAGTATGGGATGGTGCATTATCGTGGTGTAAAAACCAAGATTTGTCTTTCCATAATTCCGGCCTTTTTAGGCGGATAGCGTTACGCAAACGACGCATAACGTTCAAATAATATTCCTTGTTGACTGTTTGACCGATTGGAAGGAATTCATAATGACGATAAACCACGATAATCGAAGAAAACAATCAACATGACGTTGATTTTTGAGCGACTTTGGAGCGATTTTTTTGGTCTCAGCTCTCTTCTGGAACGATATTTGCTCGATTGATCGGTTGTTTCGAGGTCGTAAGCATAGATCCAAGTCTCGTCGCCAGTTATAATGCATTTCATGACACCCTGGTAGTCGGAAAGTATCATTTCACACACTTCAATGCAATGATTTTCGGTACCAGTCGAGATTTGACGCGCTTGAGGCCCAAAACATCCTTCAAAAAGGTATTGGATGAACTTTTCGAAATGCTATCTTTGATTTGTTGGACGTGAGCTTCGTCGGTTGAGGTTGGAGGTCGCCCTGGACGCTATTCGCCTTCGACACGTTCACGGCCGGATTGAAACTCACTATACCACTTGTAAACATTTTTTTTAAACATAGCCTCATCACCAGAGGCTTTCTGCACCATCATCAACGTATCCGTAGCAGAAAATTGATTCCGTAAACAAAATTTAATGCAAATTTTTTGCTCAACAAATTTCGACATCGCAAAAAACGAAAAACTCACTTTTAGCAGCTCACAAAACGACACGTATCTCAAACAATAATGAATATTTTGACTTGAAATTTGATATAAATGTGACTGACAGTACTACCAACCTAAAAACAAATAATTCTTCAAAACCAAATGTCACCTTATTTATACAGCTGCTCGTCGGGGAGACTTATCTTTAGCGGCATAAATTAATGACTGTTGGCCCTTTATGCAGGCGCGCGAATCACGCTTATCCACTTACATGCATATTTACATCCGGAATGAACGATGATAATTGAAGAAACGTACAAAAGACCGTTATTTAAAAAAAAAATGCAGAATGCAAGTGGCACTAATTTCAAAGAGGCTTGGACTGAAAGATTTCGGGATTTAAAATGGCAAATTGTTTTAAAATTTAATGTTAATGAAATTTAATATTAGAGATCAGTATAATGAGTTTACATGTTTTTTTTTTTAAGTTATAGGACTAATAAACCAATCGTTACAACTTTTTAAAAATATTTAAAATAGGCTTCTTCTGCGTCAATGCAGTGCTGCCTGGCGATTTCCAAGCAAGGCGTCACGGAAGGCATTCTCCGGAATAGCCTTGAGAGCCGAGGTGAATGCAGCTTGGCGATCCAAAATGCTTGTCTTTCATTGGCCTTTTCACATCTGGTCTGTAGGGCGGCTGCGGGAGCGTTGGGATACCGACCTTGGTTAGGTAGCTGTTCACAAGAAAGGCGGTGTGAGCCGGAGCGCTGTCGTGATGCAACTTCCAATCGGCTGCGATGTCTTGTTGGACCACTGCACACTGGTCAATTTCATTGACCAAAATAAAAAAATAAAAGTTTGAAATTATTTCTTAAAACACCAATAAAACTAACGGTTAATACATTTTTGCCCTATCCCATTCGAAAAGCGAGAGAAGTGAGACAATAGAAGCATGCGGACTGTGCAGTGAAAATAACTTAAAAACTATCTTTTATAAAAAATTAAATCGCAATATAAAGTCGTGTTTAATCTTCATAAATTGAAATGTATATTGACAATAAAGGTATATGTTATATAACAAAAATGGTTTTTATATAATAAGAGTGTTTTGTAAGTGCCTTTTTGAGTGGTATGTTTTTCTTTATACATCGATTTTAAGGTATACAAAAAGTTGTTATCCCCGCCTTGCCCTCAAATGAATCAAATTTGTATATATTAGTTCATGTTTTCTAAGTCTATGCTTTCGATTTAAGCTGCAACTTTTTGCAACTTTCTTTGTTATTCAGTTATCATAAGCAAATAATGGTCTCAGAACCTGATGCTGAAGTTGAGAGAAAGAAGAATATTGCAAATGTAATTAATGAATGAAATGAGACCTCTAATTACCTATTATCAATAGGAATATGTGTTTTGATGGCAATTTTGGTCAGAGCGAATATAAGCAGAAATTTGAAAATAATAATTTGGAAGAAAATAATTTATTTGTCACAATATATGTCCCTGTACAACTCATAATAAAATCGCAAAGTGATGAAGAGCACAAATAAATTTGGAAAAACTGCAGACCTTCGTCCACTCGTTATTGCCTTATATTATCTTCCCTCATATCTCCGTAAAATTTTAATTCACGCTTCCGATGTTATTCAATATGCACCAGATTCAAATGGAGAGCTCTCAGAAGAATCTGCTGAGTCACGCAATAAGGACATTAAGATGTATCGACTCCATCGTGGACGAAAGAACTAACGGATCGCTAAAAATCAGGACTTGCTGAACCGATTGCTTTTGAGCTTAGATCATTTCATCACTAGTCAAAGAAACTATCATGAATAAGTAAATCAATTTATTAAAATCAGTTTTTGATTTAGTTGGAGAGCATTCAAAAAATTTACTTTTTCGATCATCATTATTTTTTAATTTAATATAATTAATTAAAGTTTGAAACCATCGGGAGGTGGCGGACTGGGAAACGGTAGAGGGAGGTTTTAAAGAGCTTTAATAAAAGTTCCACTTTTATATAATCAGTGGAAGTTTTTTTGGCCGCTGATTCCATACAAAACCGACCACTGTGCCCTGTTTGAGTCTTTTAAGAACTTCTACGTAAAGCTTAGCGTTGACAGTTTGTCCATGGTGGCCGATGCCTATGATGTCAAAAAAAACAATGAGCATCGTTTTCACTCTGGATTTGCTAATTCATTACTTCTTCCAGGCTCTCCAAAAAGGCCCGATGGCACCGAAACACACCACTTCTTACTAAAGCAACATCTAGGTAAGCCTGCTTGGTCATATCAAACGTCTTTGTCGCAGATTTACCGAGTTTCACGCAGAATTTAATCGCGTATCACTGCTCTTACGAACGCTGCATTTTCGGCTGGACCACTCACAAAAATCCGTCGCTCGAAAATATTTGTCCTGACTCTCCAGGTGCTCAGAGACAACAGACCAGCTGCTCATTCGTTAGATAGGAACGCCCTCTACCAAATCCAGTCGGTACACGCACGCTCCAAAGTACATTCGCGGTGGAAGAAAATCAGTGCTATTACTTTCCGGACAAACCCTGTAATTATTAACATTCGGAAGAAAAATTAATGTACATACATATAAATCGTTAGAGTTTTGTCTTTCGCAGATTTTGAATGTATTCAACTTTTTAAAGTAAGAAAATATTTTTAAGTTCAACAGATTTTAGATATCTTTAAAAAACTGAAGAACTGATTCTATTTGGTACTTGTCTAAGTCTTCTTAGATTGTACTTAAACTACAAATCTCTTGATTCAATTAATCTGCTGCCCATGACTGAAAATTCCAACGAAAAAACGTAATCGAAATAATTTACCATAATGAAATTGAAGTGGGGACGGATAATGCGCCAAAATCGCGGGTCTAGGTTCGGGTGGTAGTTAAAAAGACGCTGATTCGGTGGCTGAAAAAAATAGATATTCAAAATAGCATGTTGCTGGGATTCATGTTTTTATTACACAACAACAGTATTTTCACTTTAAATTCAGATATAATACGAATCAAAAATCTATATAAAATATTGGAAATAAAGATGCTTAATTGCTATATATTTTTTTCGTCCATCATTTTACTAGTCGGCTGTGTCATGCAATCAGTACTAAACCTAAAAGTTAATTGAGGATAACCTAATGCTCAGTTCTTCTAGAGATGTGTTTTCTATGAAAGAAAGTAAAGAATAAATGCGATATAGGAAGCTTTATCAATGGTTAAGATATTATATCTCGTCGTTTTTTAGTGAAAGGCAATTTTATTTAAGGTAACTGGTTACAAGTTAATTTTTCGAAAAACTATCCCATCTTTCTGGCAAAGCTCGAATACACCCAACAGCGCCAACATAACAACGAAGAACCCAACAAGCTGAAAGACACAATAAAACGAACAGCAGAATCAGCATATCAACGCGGGTATAAGTAATATCATCAGGTTTTATTTAAAATTTATAATTATATTTATAAATAACCCTTCAGTTGTATTATTGTGTAAACCCATACATAAATATAAAATTGTATCTACTAACCCACCCATATTATATATTACAACTACTTAAATACATATCTGAATTGTATCCAAATCTAATAATTTTATTTTATTTGGCACACCGGCAAACACAACGTCGATCATCCCGACAGACTGCTTTTGAAAGCTCGTGTCCTCTAAAGGCTCAGATATGTAAAGCAAAAAAACATCAGAGCTAACGGAGAGATTTTCGAGCAGAAGACTCTTCAACAAAGCCGGTAGAAGTGGCTCTAGACGGAACTGGCTATACACATGTTCGAGCTTAGGAAAACCAAGAGAGCATCGTGGAGAGCCTTCTGCGGAGGGCTACCAGGAGATCTCCCGGCTTAGGTGCACTTCTGGGAAAAATCTTACTTCATTACCATGGGAAGCTCCGAAAGAGCAGCACAGCTTTCCTTTCGCCGAGTTAATTAAACCCTTCAATTCCGCGGGCCTTGATGATTTTCAGTAACACTGTGCTCGTTACGGCAGCTCACCTGATTTTCAGCGAAGTGTTCGCAAAGCCAACAATAAAGCCATCAGCCATGCTGCATACACCCCACAAATTGGTTACATTTCACCCTACACGTGCAGCTTGCAATTTACCTGCAGTGCACGTACACATTTATATTTAAGTATACGTATGCACGTGTGTGTTCAATCGTTTTATGTCATCGTCATCGCTATTTACCATTTTGTCGCGTGGCATTACGTTGTTAATTTCCCGTCGAATGTGATCGAATTAATTAATAATCAGCCACCAGCAGCCGACAAGTCACTCCAACCAGCAAGCCCAACAGCGGGAAATAACAACAGCAACAGCAGCAACATTAGTTGCGCTTATTCTACCAACCAGTCATTCATCTACGTTGAGTCATCATTAACTTGCTGCGACAGATTAAGGTCCTCTCCGTCAGCACCAAGGTCCTGATGTGATATGAGGCGCGTTTTCGCACGGAATACCGTTAGTCGATGTGTGCACTATTTTATAGCATTTATTTTGGATTTCGTTTTGAATTATTTATTTTCGAATACACATACACATTCATACAACCGCCCTTTTGTATAATTATATTGACGCTGATACACAGGTGTGAAGCAAGCGAGACGGTGCTCGCGTTCATGCAATTGCTGTTGGTGGCACACGTGGCTTGATGTCGGAGCGGGCTTGCTACACTGCTCGCAGATTTTTGGCAATGGTGCAACTTTATTTCGATATATAAGTATACGTTTAAATACACACTCCCACATGCATTATACACATTTACTTGCTGTGTATGAGCAGCATGCATATCTGTGTGTGTGGGAGTGTGTACAGCCGCTCATTGTGACCGTAATACAATACTTTCATTATTTTCACTTCTTGCAACCACGAACCACCAAATAGCCGTTGCTCTATGACAAGCAGTTAACCAGCCAGGCAGCGCAACAGCGCGCTAGCTGTCAGACAGGCGGACATTCGGTCGTAACCACAGGCAGACGTGCAGCAAACATTAAATGACATTGCTGTTGCCTCACAGTCAAATTGCTACCGATCTACTGAAGCAAGTCACTGTACTCAACTGTAGGCTTTTTCATAAGGTGTTAGTTAAACTACATATTTACACATAAAAGTCGATTTGGTATTTTTTCTGATTTTTTGTAAATTTTTTTTTTTTGCTTATTCACAATTCAACATACGTATTTTTTAAAACCATTTAAAATAGACCAATATTTTGTAATGTTTATTAATTTTTCTTCATAATCCATTCCATTAACTAATAACGTATTTTTATATCATAAGATATTTTAAGAAAGGCATTTGAGGCTAACAAGGTTGTGCTGAAATCAGGTTCGAGCACCTTCAGGTGCCTATCCCAGGACTATCTGATCAAGGCTCAGCATGAAAATATCAAACCTACACAAGATCGAAGGGTAGTAGAAAGTGTATAAGTAACAGACGTATAAGGTGCGTTACAAAGTAAACAGGTCTTCCAAAAAAACAAAACAGAACAAATAGTTTTTTCAACAAAACCAATTTATTTTACTCAAAATAGTCTCCTTTTCCTTCAATACAGCTTTGTGCATAGTCCAAAAGCATGTCGATCGATTGTGTTAGCTTGTTGGCCGCCAGTATGCCGGTGTAAGCCTTTTGAATGGCCTCTACGTCTGCATAACGCTTTCCTTTCAAAGGCAAATGTATTTTTCCGAAAAGGAAGAAGTCCCATGGTAGAATAGCAGGTATATACGGGGGGAGGTTAATGGTTAAAGTGTGATTTTGGTCAAATAATCGGTCACAAGTCTCGATCGATGAGACGGTGCCTTATCGTGCAACAAACGCTAACTTTCATCTCCGCGATATTAGGGCCGAACCCATCAAATACGGTGCACCAAATGCGATAAGTCGATTTTTTGAAGCTGTTCAATTCCATTTCCATGAATTTCAATGATGATTTCGGCTGATTTTTGATGAATTCACACACATGTTGATAGTCATTTATGTTCTTACGACCACTTTGAAAACGTTGAAACCACTCGTGCACTCTGCTACGGGACAGGCACTCATCGCCATAAACTTGATTCATCAATTGAAACGTTTCGGTAAAAGTTTTACCAATTTTAAAATAAATTTTAATTTTGGCTCTTTGTTCGAAGCTCATTTTCGCACCGATAACACAAACATACTGACACTTAAAACGCAATATCTTCACTTCCTGTCAATGAAATGTCATGAAAATCTCACTGGACAATCGATAAAAATAGAAGATTCTAACGCACCAGTCGACATATAGATGGCACGATTAAGATGCGCTAGATTCAAAAAGTCCTGTTTACTTTGGAACGCACCTTGTATGTATAGTTTTTTGCTTCATACCCCTACGTGCGAAGTGCAGTTGAACATCGTATCAAGAAAGCGACTAAATTTCGGAAAAGTTTGGTCAGTACAAAAACATAAGTAAGTATAATAAACATCTTTTTTTGTCAAAAAAGTCTAGCGGTATGTTTATTGAATCAATTAGTGTGGCACCCATACATCGAGCTTCTTAGTGACTCCAAGCTTCTTCAAATGGTTTATAAGGGTTTGATGACTACTATGCCGGTCTCTTTCGACCAATTCAGAGATTTTATCGCAATTTTCGACGACAGGCCTTCCGGAGCGTGGCGCATCTTCGACCACCTCTACACCAGAACGAAAACGTTGTGCGGTGGAAATGGAAACTGTATCGGGTCCATAAACTGCACAAATTTTATTGGCGGCTTGAGATGCATTTTTGTCTTTATCGTAGTAGTACTGCAAAATATGCCGTATTTTCTCTTTATTTTGCTCCATGTTTGCGACGCTATAACTCACGAACGACTTAAAAGAAACGACAATCAATCAAACACGTGTTAGCGCGTGAAATAAACTTTACAAAAAGGTATAGCATGACCCGATGCGACAAATAAAACTAGAACTACGTGCTTTCAGCGCCAACTAGCGAAAATACCGCAAGACTTTTTTGACAACATAATATTAATGTTATTCAGTTAAGCCTTAACATTATACTAAAATAGTCTGCAACGATTTTTTCTTTGGTATTATCCCGTAGAAAATAGTCTGTTCAGAAAATACAAAATAATGAAAAAGTTCAAGTCTAACGGCATCATTCTCACATTTAGTTAGCCAAATGGTCAATCATTCAGAAATTAACTAATGAATTTCATTAAAAATCAGTAATAAATTACATTTAAATGTTTAATTAAATTTAACACCTGCACAGTGATTAAGCAAGTACGCATTCGAGCACATAGATTCTTTCTATTATACTTGTATATATATACGGTACGTTTAAGAGCAAATATCACCTCAATACATGTATAACTTATGCAAATTGTTAACGCATGAGTAACATAAATGGCCTTGATTTTAATTTTTACTTGTATTTTTTAATGCTCGTTCACATTTGCATATACGTGGGTATAAGTACATATGTGGTGCATTAAAACTGTTAAATAAAAAATGATATGCAATATACATATCTATTTATAACAATATGCCACATCCATGCTACATATCATAGATACACATGCAAAAAGCAGTTTCTATTAACAAAACTGGAATTTTAATTAACATGTGTCAAAACGCTACATTTTGCATAATAAACATATCGAAATTATTAATCGCCTAGTGAATATTTAAATATATCAGAAGATTAGAAAAACAAGAAAAAACGTTAACTATAGTTATCGGATTACTGCTTAAGGTAATAATATAATATCCGAAGAAATTATTCAGATCGGTTAACTATAGCATATAGCTGCCATACAAGCTGAACGATCGGAATCAAGTTCTTGCACGGACAATTTTCACATTTGACAAGATATATTCACGAAATTTGGTATATATTATTTTCTAAGGCAACAATGTAATTTTCGAAGAAAATTTTCAGATCGGTTAAATACAGCATATAGCTGCCATACAAACTGAACGATCGGAATAAAGTTCTTGTATTGAAAACTTTAACATTTGACAAGATATATTTACGAAATTTGATATAGATTATTTTGTAAGACAACAATGTAATCTCCAAAAAAATTGTTCAGAACGGATATATCTTCTACATTTACTCAGACTTGTGGACTTAGCCAGCTTATAACTTCTTTCCTTTGTTAAAATAAGTGTACAAAATGAAGAGTACAAATTTTTCTCGCAGGCAATTCTGCATTTTTTCCCTGAGCTGGTTGTTTAATATTCGCATCAGGCTTAAGAAAATAGTTAACAGTACACTAGTCAGTGTTGTAGTTCTACAAGATAATAATTTTCCGTCCTTAATATCCTATGTCAAAGACACCATATCTATTCTATCCCCAATACGGTTTACGTACAAAAACAGCCACACAACTTGTCAGACCAAGGTTATGTCGAAAATAAAAATTTTTGGGATATGGTTTCTATTGATTTAATGACAATAGATTGTTCGAAAATTTGGTTTCCAACAACATCACAAATTGGGAAAGCAGAAAATACTAAAAATACACAACCGTTGTAAAATGGCAGTATTAGAGCAGAAACCCGTAGTCATTAAAATTTTGAAAAGTAGTTGATATTTCATATATACTGTAGACAAGATTAGACATTTTTACTTAAATTTTTAATAAAAATTAGATTTTAAATTTTTCTTCCCAAATCCATCGTATTAGCGACTTATATATTTTTTAATTTTCAGTTATATTTCTTTATTTTTTTTACCCGTATTAGAGAATTAAATAATTTTTTCAACGTGTTTTCTTAATAATATAATAAAAATTTCATTTCCCACTAGAAAACTACTATACCGAATTTTTGATAAACTAATTTGCTGGTACTGAAATGAATTCATTTCCTTATACACATACCTGAACGGTAAACTTATCCGTGTGAAAGAGCACTTTGACATAGTTGGTCTCACTGATGAAAGTCTGCGGCTGCTCGGCCTCGCCACAAAACATGCCGGACTAAAAGCAATTGGAGACATCCGTCTTCGCATTGCTATCCACATTCTGTTGCGAAGAGAAATACACAAATATTCAAGTATAAGCATGGAAGTAAATATGGAATTAAAAACAAAAAACACTATATAAAAAAGTGAAGTCAACCCTTCCCTGATAAAATGTGCGTCTCTCAAAATACAGCAGCAAAAAGTAAGAGTTTTAAGGGCATGTATAAATTTCGAGAATGCTTATCTTCTCTTATCGGCTTATCTATTGCTTTTACTGGCTACTGTTGCTCTTCTTGTTGTGCATACTTGAAGGCACTCTAGATGGAGCTAATGGTGTAGACCAAATAGTGGACTTGCATGCGAAACAATATTTTGGTATTTTTTTCACACTCTATTATTGACCCTGCAGTTTCATATGTCATAATTAAAGTAGGAAGTTTCTAACAAAAAGAAATAAAAAAATTATATTCCACTACTCACTATCAAATACTCAACCCAAAGTACCACATAGTGACAAAGTAAAGCCATAAAAAAAGAAAAACACTTTAGCCCACCAACAGGCGCCTACAGAGTAAGGATGGAAATGCATCACCCATATGCCTTTCAAGTGATTTTCACTGCTGGTCGCTTCCACAGATGTGAGAATGTCTTTGCTAATTTTGCTGTTGTTGTATTTTTTCCAACCGGACCTAGCGTCCAATGCACTTGCCCCCCTCCATAAATCGGATTTTCCCGAGTGGTGGCAGTTGTGATCAAAAAGCGGCGCATGCATATTAACAATTTGAATTACTGCTTGAATATTGGAGTAAAATATATAGGTTTTTGCTGTTGTTATTATATTTGAAAAACAAATATATCAAAAACCCCATAAACAATTATTACTTGAGCGAAAATATTCGCTAACGGCACTTTAAATATTGGCTCGCCATGCAGAACGCGATGGGTGCTCGCGAGCGTGCATAACTACCGCTCTTGCAATG
Source organism: Bactrocera zonata (assembly GCA_037783105.1). Taxonomy (NCBI): domain Eukaryota; kingdom Metazoa; phylum Arthropoda; class Insecta; order Diptera; family Tephritidae; genus Bactrocera; species Bactrocera zonata. The sequence goes on from JBAWJQ010000604.1 coordinate 57,638, forward strand.
TTCAATTTTCCAGTCTTCTCATGCCACATTCACCTATAAAAAGCAGCCCTCGTAATGTGTTGCATTCAGCAGTTTGCCAACTATAAATTTTTTAAAACGCAACCGCAGCACATGATGTTGCATTCAGCAGTGTGTCAACTATAAATTTTTTAAAACGCAACCGCAACACAAAGTCTCGCGGTGTACCTTTCAGCGTACGGAAGCGATACCAGCAGGTTAACGGTCGTCCTAGATTTAGGCTATTAACCTCCGGAGAACTGACATCCTCGAAGATATTCACCGTTTTATTGCAATGATCCTTGGTGAGATCCGCTGCCTGCAATGAGGCATAAGAAAAGTGTAAATAAAGTTGAGGAAGTATGTGAACAAAAGTAAATATGCATGCACTCGCATATAAAGAAAAGTGGGAAATTAACGTGAGGTTGGCACACCTTTAGACACATTAAAAATTTTGTTAGCACTTAAGGGCTTACTGTAGTTAAAATTGTATATGTAATTGAGTATATTCTAAACTTAGTTATCTAGAGACACCAGACGAAATATGAATTTATCATATTTTAGGGAATACTTTATGCAGTCTCGAGACAAAGGGCTGAACAAAAATAACATGATTTTACTATTCATGCGTTATCTGCCAAAAAAATGCTTCTACTTGGATCACCCGTTATATAACAGTATACACTACCATAAATTTGATTAACATTTAGCTGCAGAATAGGTTTATAGTTATACATATTTCACCAGCACAATGTTAAAAATCAAATTGCGAATACCATCACCAAATTGTTAGCTTAAAAAATTCTCAAATTCTTTTATTATTAAATGAGCATGTTGTGTGGCGCGCAAATTGCTGTTAGCTCCGACTGTCCAATTCAGCTTGGCAGCGTATCTTCTTGTTTTTTGATTTTTTGTCATTTCTATTTCCACTAAAGTTGATTGTGGATCATGATTTTTTTTGAAAAGTGTGTAAGGGTATGAAAGTAATGAAAAGTATGAGGGAGTCTAAAAATTAGAACCACTACACCCGCAAACGCAGCTATTTTTTAGCTTCTTATTTAAATTCTAAAATTAATTTCAATTTTTTTCAGGCGTCCAAGATTCCGCTTTCAGCGCTTTTGCAACGGGATTCGTGTACCGTACCAAATTGTTTGCTGTTGTTGTAGGTTCCGTTTTTTCACCGCTGATGGACTTCATGATTGTTCTTAATTTATTTTGCGATATAACAAATGAGCAAAGAACGTTGTGCTGAATTCGTAATTGATGTTGTCGTCTTTTGTGTGAGTTTTTGCGAAAACCGCGCGAGGCGGACAAAAAACCGTTTGCTGTATTCCACAACTCCTCCGCAGTCCATGTTTTGAAACTCGAGTATATAGCACTCAACGGCTTCAGTTGGTTTTGAATGGCACAAATAAATACCGCAAATGTTTACTGCAGAAAAGGCAGTCGGACCAGGCTTACATATAATGTCCACTATCATTCTATTTCTTTTCCTCCCTCCTCTTAAGCCGATGTCATTTTCGTATATTGCCAAAATCATTAAGTCGAATCGAAATTGAAAAGTTGCGCAGCGACAAACGCAAAAAAAACATGCTATGAACGAAATGTTAGCAATCAGCATTCGGTATTGAACTGTATGTTGGTAAGAATGCGGCGACTAAAGTGGAAATGTTTTGTTTTATCACTTTGCGACTCCTTTTGGATTAAGAGAGTGAACAAATGGATTAAGTGAGGAAACAAAAATTGATTTAAACTACTTTAAAACATGATTTTAAAGTAATATTTATTATTATGCTATTTAAACAAAAACACTATTCCCCACTATTTGTTCTCCTTTTGTTATTTATCGAAATGATCTCGAAAATAATCAATTTTCTCCCGAATATTTTCTTAATACACTTTCTTGGGTATTTATTCACGGATCAGTGAAACTGATGGTAGTACATTAATTTGGGTCCATTCCGAGCACGGAGACTTTTGACCATCAGGATGAGTTCAAGGCTGATGCCCCAGGATGCCGGGGGACTTACAGCTATCGGCAAAACACCTGAACATGACACAAATCTGCTTAGGTGTTTGTTTTCATTATTTTGTCTGCTTGTCTAAAATTATGAGATCCGAAGTGTTTTGCATTACTACGACAAATTGGGTCATTCGAGGGGAAATGTTGAAATTATCCTATTTTATCTTCTTGCAAGCAGCTGTTGCAGGTGGCACCCGGTAAGTAGTTCCTTCTTACTGCATGAGTCCCGGTCGCATAGTGTTCAGTTAGTATACCTACAACCTTTGAAAGGTGGACCTTGAAAAGAGCGAACTGTTCACTAGATCTCTTACGATTCACTTGGGAATATAAGGACCTTGCGGCTGAACAGATGCTGGTAGTTGTTAAATGCTGGAAGAGCTAGTCTGAGCGGCAACTGTTCAGTAGTGAACTACAAGAGGCCAACAGAGTTTCTACCTGTTCCCATTTCGCATTTGTTGAGGTTTGATATCTAGCTTTACAGTTTTCTGCAACACCCACCCACCGTAACAAATATGATCATATATAAAATCTATGCTATAAACTGATGGAAAATTCCCGACAGTTTACTTCTCCACCAACCTTCTTCGCAAATTTTGATTCATTTGTAAGAAAGCTCACCGCCCCTCTGCTTCAGCGAGTCTCTCTAACATATGCGAGCAGAGAAACGACAACCAGATTATAGCTCGGCGACCTAGAAATATAAGTATTATGGAATGAGGATTCCAGAATGTCCAGTCTCGTAGTTGGGGCTAAATACACCGGTGTTGCAGCGTTACAGCCATCAGGTATAAATGTTTTGAGAATATTTTTACTCGTATTTCCCGTACATCATTAATTCTGTTTCTCTCTATATATTATTTCGTACAGAACTTGTACTCTGTATTCTTATTTCATCTAATCTGATAAACTTCTTTTATGTAATAGCATATGAATTGAGATATTAAAAATAATTCATATCAAATCGCACTATCATAACATATCTTATGACATCGTCATATCCAATAAAAGCTTAATAACTGATATCAAATCAAAGTGATAGCACAAACATCATAATTTAATATCATATTAATTTAGACTTAAGAAAAGTAATATTATTTAACTTTAAGTGACCTTTAATCACATCACTTCAAAATGTAACTTCACATGATATCAAACAACATTGGGTCATTTGACAATATTTCTTCCAATCACGTAAACAACAAAATATTTAAGATACATCTAATCACGTGACATTTAATCATATCACATAAATTCTCACTACTTCATATCAAATGAAATACAATTATAATTCTTTAACAACACCTAACATTACTCTTAATATCAAACCATAAAACGCCAAGTTACATTGCATTTATCACTTTATAATACATCACACTATGCTACGTCAGATCAACCCACATTTGATGCACATCTTCGATCATAATAGTGAGGTAAATACACATAGATTCAGTTTAAATAAATGAACAAAATGTCATTTTGTACAGAAAAAGTTTATATATGAAACTTGCTTAACTTCTTAAATAAATTCCATCTGATTCCTTCACTTTATGTTATACAAGTACATGTGAAAATCCAAAGAAGTTGCCAAAATAAATTAGTGTAGAAATGTTACCCCCAAGGCATTATAATTCTCGTCTATATATAGTCGATATTGCATCCAAACTTATCACGTCCGCAGATGTCAAATGTGTGTACCTAAGTTCTAACGACTCACTTTTTACCGAAACCCATGAGATATAATAGTGACACTTAAAGTACGTATGTTGTACTATGCGTTGGTATTGAAAATGAGTAAAATCCTGTTTCCAATAGCCTCCATGTATTTAATTTCGGCTGTTTTAAAATTTATTCATACCATACACTTAAGTATTTTATACTGGTCAATATAAAAGTTACTTTAATGAATGTCAGAAAACATTTTTGTAATAATATGTATGAATTGATGCCAAGTATGGATAGGACCGTGTCAAAACCTTGCTCCCATTTGTTGACTCAAAACCGAAGATATTATATAGAAAAAGATATAGAAAATATATTCCAGAGGAAACTTGAGTAATGTCGAAAGTTAATGCGAACCCACTTCTTAACCCTGCACCTACAAAACTTTAAGCTCTTTTATTGTATTAATTAAATTATGTGACATTGATGTAATAATGATGTATTTCTAATTATAATGTGGTTTAACGCTGAAATTTAATGATATAAACCCCAGCATGCTGTTAGCACGATATATTTCATACATTTAGTGACTTTTAATTCTCTGGATATGCGGTTATAACTCAGCCGTTAGTTACTTGTTAATTTTCGCTTTGATCAGTATTAAAGTAATTTCTAACGGCATTAGAAAGCTCCAAATAACATTATTTTCTTCGACAATCGGCTTAACGTTTGCAAAAGAGCCTAAAAGCAGACCTGAAAAAGCTAACTACACCAGAAAAATGTAATATTCCCCTTGCCCAACCGACTCATAATGATCTATTTTAACTTATTGGTTGCCAAGCTTTACAACCTAATTCCATTTAGGAATTGTGCAGCAGACGTACGGACATGTTGCAAATTTTTACTTTGTTAATTTGCAAATTGTGTGCGAACAGGAGAAGGATACAAGCTGCACGCATTTTGTTTGGTTTTTCATTGCCGGGTTGGGATTTGTATGAGCCAATGCTTAGTGAGTGCTTAGAAGCGCTGGCGCAATGGGTACACAAATGTACTGTTAGCAGGTTTTGCTCAACGCTGTGCGTTGGCTGCTGCTGGTGGGCAGCCAGCATGAACTTTTATCGACACCTTTGCCCTAGCACCTCACAACAATCGCCCTTATAGGAGACTCAAGGCAACAACAAACTAACCAACTTTCAACAACTTTATAATTTGGCAAACAAAACAAAAAGTAAAAAAAAAAAACGCAAGTGTATGCGATAATATGGCGTGACTCCCAAAGTTAGTTTCACTCCATTTAGCATGTCGCGACCAGCCCACAAACCAGCCAACCAGTAGCTGCAACAGCATTAACAGTCAGTATATGCTAATATTATATATGTATATACATTAGGGTGCCCGCCCTTTCCCAAGCTAATTTCTTCAAAAGTTATACGCAGTTAAAATATTGAATGAAACGTACTGTATTCATACAGTACACCATGTTGTATGATCAACACAGAATGTGTATCTTTTGTTCTGGTAATTTGATGTATAAAGTTTTCATAAAAAAAAAAACATTACAACTTTTTTAAGAAAAAATATTTTATTGGAATATCACCTTTTCCAAGTCGAAGATTTACCTGCTTAATGGTTAAAATCAAACAACTTTGAGCAAAAACTAGTATTTAAAGTCGACAACGCGTTGATGACCAGCCACGTCCAGGACGCCCATAAACATCAATTGATGATCAACAAATCAATATAATAAAAGAATTGGATTTAGAATCGAGGTTTAAAAGTCAGAGATCTTACTGGCATCGCTGAAATATCGGATCAGTCAAAATCACATTGAAAGATTTTTTGGTCATAAGAAAATTGAAAGCACGATTGTTTCCAAAATCACTAAATTTTTTCGTGAAACAGCATTCGGTTAACATCTGTGTAACAATGCTTTCCGACTACCAAGATGTTATGAAACGTATTATTACTGGCCATAAGTCTTGAATCTAAAAAAGTTTTTTTAGCTTTAGACCCAAGATCTTTGGAAAAATTATTGGAAATTTCTATAAGAGATAAAAATTTTCGAAGTTTCTTTGTACTACATAGGTTGCTATATACATTTCTGGACTAGGCAACACTAAGTGTTGCCAGGTGCAATCTGACATTTCCATTGGAAAATTTGACATTTTTTAGCATAACATCACTCAGAACGTTTTGTCATTTAATAGTGAATTATTTTATTTACAGGAAATTAAAAAATTCATCTCGGCCAAAAAATGGAATTAACTTGTGAACATTTGCGTGCGATCATTTTTCACAACTTTTGACGTGGATTATCACGACAAGAGTGCATCGATGAACTAAAATCTTTGTATGGCTATGAAGCACCATCCCATAGCACTGTGAAAAACTGTTACAACGAATTCAATCGTGGCCGACGCTCGCTCAAAGACGAATTTCGTGAAGGTCGTCCAAAAACAGCCGTTGTGCCAGAAAACATCGATGCCGTACGTGAACTGATAATGCAAGACCGTCATGTAACATACCTTCAGGTAGAGGCATGCCTATGCATTTCTCCCACCAGCATACATTCGATATTGCATGAACACCTGGCCGTAAAAAAGGTTTGTTCTCGTTGGATCCCGCACAATTTGCCAATCGCTCAAAAAAAGGCTCGTGTGGATTGGTGTAAAGAACTGCTGAAAAAATGCGACCGCGGTGCTTCAAAAGACGTTCATAAGATCGTCACAGGTGACGAATCATGGATCAATGTTTATGAGCCCGAAACCAAACAGAAATCGACCGTGTGGGTCTTCCAAGACGAGCCAAATCCAACGAAAAAAAAATAAATAAATTTCGTTGATAAACATGCCTATTTTCATTATTAGGCCAGAAATGTATATAGCAGCCCTCGTATTAATAAATATTAGGCTTTTTAACGCAGCTAATAGCGATTGTCGTACCTCGCATGCAACTCGGCCATTTTTCCTCTTATGAGCCGTTCTATTGAGAATGTTAAAATTGTTTCTTCTGGTACAAAGAGTTTGCACACTTGATAAATTCACCAATCCGGAGTTAGATTTAGGGCCAAATGAACAACGATATAATACTGAGCTTGCTTGATCTGAAGTAAAAGAATCCTCCATTGTCATAAAAAAGAGATCTTCTAGAGATCTTCTATAAGATTTAACCGATCTGTGTCAGAATTTTTTACTTCGAAATCTTAAGAGGATCATGCTAGCTGCGGTTTGCGGGGGTCTTCAGACTACACGCTCTTTACTGTCTGCCTGCAGATAATACTGCCTAAGCAACAGATCAGCTTTAATCCACAATTCATGGAAATGGTGCGAATGGAATACATTGCTAACAACAGTCATTACAGTGACATCAATAAGAGTTTATCCTGCCTATCTTGATGCCTTACCACTGTTTTCTCTATTCCATTTCATAGACAGGCCGACTTGGGTTGATTTAATTGTGAAAGGGCTCTAGAGTAGAATTTGTGCATTGTTTTGAGGTAAGTTTTAGGGGGCATTTTAGTGTCGTAGGATCAGTATCAGACTTCACGTGGAAACAAAGGAAGTACCAACAGCTGAAATAATTGTAGTTGTTTTTGTTATAATGGTGACAGTTGTTGTGTTGGTGGCGGCTGTCGCGCTACCGCAGCTTTGTCACCGCAAATGCCAACAATGTTAACCGCTTGAAAACATACATAATTGCACACACATATAGTCACACATACAGCGCATATAACTAGCCTTACTTACCGCTTTATTCACACAAATTCAATTCACTGTGGCATGTTGCAAGTGATACTCAGTTACTTAGTTTTATTTTAATTCCATTTCGGTTTGGTGGATTTGGCTGTAATAGTTTATGTCAAGCTTAGTTCCCTCGCCGGTTCGCTCACTTAGTTTGGCACTAAAAATAGTCGCAATGTGCGATTTTAGATAATAGGGCGGTACTCACGACAAACCCATACAGAAAAAAAAATTTTACAAAACTCTAAAAATTCAAATTGAGTTGACTTGACTCATACTCAGAATGCATTGCCGTGCATTGCCACTGCGACGATTTGCAGCGTCACCAGTGCTCGCCGCACACAAAAGCCTGCCACAACGACGGCTTAAGTGGCAGATAATGCCGCGGTAGTAGTGGTAAATATTTTGCTACTTGCTATTTTTGTTATTACTACTGACTTTGCTGTTGTTGCTGCTGTACTTAATTGTCCGTTTTGATGCCGGCGTTAAGCTGGCATAGAAATTCGTTACTGAGCGCAGCTGCTGGAGCGTTGCATACAAACAGGCGTTTTAAAGGTAATTTTTACAATTTATTTAGCGCGAAAAATAAATATATAGGTATGTTTTAAAGCAATTGAAACGGTTTACTTTGTACAAGCGGCGGATTTATTTAATTTGTATATGAATATTTCATTTTTTTGACAATTGGCACGCGGAATAATTTCACACAAACTCAATTACATTTAAGTGTCGTTATTTAACGGTGTGGAAGACAAGGTTTTGAAGGTGCAGAGGAGTGTAGTGGCTCAGAGATAGTGAGTAATATGATTTAATAAAAAGTAGCCGAAAATTTAAAAGTCGTTAAAGGTACGAGATATCAAAATATTCCAAAAATGTTCGTTAATTTAAACAAATTTCCTTTAACCAAAATGTCTAACAGCACTATGTGTACTTTATCTAATGTAGAAAGTATTATGGTATGATTTTATGTTTTTTTTTTGTTAATGAAGGAGTTAGATTCCGGCCTTGGCTGTCTGCTATCGTCGTGGCAACATAAGGAAAACGGTGTTAAAATCAAAACACTCATAATGGGGACAATGTTTTGATTCCATTTGCACCCATTTCTCTTTTCATCATATGGTATTTTTTAAATTTGAAAGAATAAAAGTCACTTAGACTTCTTTCTCCATCTAACATAACATAAGAACAAGGCAGATTCAGATTAAATCCCAAATAGAGCTTTCTTTCGCTTCCAATTCTGTCTAATTTGAAAGTCAGACGCGGAATTAATTAATTTTTAAGACAGGAACAGGAATTCATTGAACCCATTTGGGTGAAGCTTTTTAAGACCTTCTTAAAATATCTCACAAGACATATAGATATATGCATACACCGGGTTTCCAATAGGGCTGACATGATTTTCAATGTTGTTTCGGCCATTTTTAATATGTTATAATCTGTGATTTTTTTTAATTGTATTCAGTAATGTTTACAATTTCATAAAGGACAGATATACATACGTAAGAACCACGTTTACAGATTATGCAATTTTTTTTATCAAAACATCTTTATTCAATTGCAACTTTTCCTGTTCCTTTAATATTTTATGGTCGTCTTATTTGTTGAAAATGTTTAATATTCAAGAGCTTGGCCTTACTGAGATTGTTGGAAAGCGATTTCCAATCCTAGCCGGTAACAAAGTGGTGAAATCTTACACGAAGCTTTTAATCGAGGAATCAAAGAACCGCTTCCTTCACTTTAAGAACTTTATGGTCGGCAAACACCGCCTTTCAAATTTCTCACACTGTCCATACACTACCACAATCCTCTGTAGATGGAAGAGAAATCAAATTCTGACAGTAAAATTTTGCGCTAATTACTTTCAAACACAATGATCTTTTTCTAGTAACCTCTTCAACATACTTAATTGATGAAAATTTTCAATAAGGAAATTAATACTTCTTTGTTTTATTTTTAAATTTAAAGAGAATTACAATAAATTAAACTCTCTTCCTCAACTGCGCATTTATGCAATTTGTGCAACAATCAGCGCAGTAAGAAGAACAATTATAAAACATGAGACTCGCATTTAAATTTATATGCATTTCATTTTCGCTCTTTAATTGAAGACGCACTCACACGCATGCACAGAATCACAGATAGAACTTTAGATGGTGACGTAGCAATACTAAGACTCAACGAGCTCAATGGCTCGCCATCGCTGTTGCTGAGCGGTGATCGTAAACGGTGCGAGTTAGATGGAAATGCCGGAAGTATTAAAGTCACTTTACTACTTTTGTGCATGGCCAGCGTTGAATATAAGAAGTTTACGGGATAAGGTATGTAGAAGAGCGTACCGCATAGACGAATGACGAGTTGGAAAAGTGAAGAGTAGGACAGTAGAAAGATAGACTAAGAGATAAAAAGCTGATGGTAGGATTGATATTTGCCCTGCCGCAAACACGGCAGCTAAAAAATTGTACGCACACATGCATACTAGCGCAAATACACGTATCTAGAAAGTTGCTGTGTATTCCAGCAGTTTAAATGTATATCTTTCGGCAATTTTACACTAGGATACGAAAACAAATACAGACACCTTGAACTGCAGCGCAACCGCTAAATAACGGCGGATCTTAACAGATTTTTCATGAAAACTGGAATAGCTGCAGGGAGTAGCGGCAAGACAGAAAAATATAAATGCTCCGCATGAAGCTGCGTTGTTGGAGTTCTTTCCAGCTGAGTTGTTGCTTCGGAAATTCTTTCATATCAGAGTATGCTTCCGCTTTTTTCTATTCCTCTGCTACTTTGCATGCTTTTATGGACGAAATAATCACGGAGTGATTTGAGTTTGAAATATTTACTTTGACATTTGCGTGCGCCATGGCGGATAAGCGGCATTGAAATGCAGAACTCAGACTATGTAGGTATGCTTAATCTGGTGAAAGCCTGTTTCACCGATACCACACCGATTTCACTTCATACATATATATGTGGAGTACTGGTTTATTAAGACACGTCTGGGCGACGTGGTAACCAAAATCCAACTGTTATGCTTAGCTTAGAATTTAATATCTTATATGCTTATTTAGCTAACGGTGATCGACAAGCATCAGGTGATGCTGCTGTCAATATGTAATGCATTATTATGATAGCTTAATTAATGTATGTAAAAGAGAAAGAAGTACTGTAACTTTTAGGATAACAATGTAAAGTAGAATGTAGTATAACTTAACCATTAGTTGCACTAATATAAAAGAACTTAGTATTAACTTGTGAGCGCATGAGTTAAATAAATTGAAAGATATGTTTAATGTGGGTGTCGCCACATATCTCCCCTGCGGGAAAAAAGAAAATGATAGCAATAATTATTTTTTTTTTGAATTATGAAGATATTTTGAAGCGCACTTTTTTTTGACTTCTTTGTACTGTAGTAGAAAGATCAGGATTTGTGTCACTGGTAGATGTGTTGCTTAAATTATTTCCAGACGAATTGGATTGTAGATGCTCGATATCGTCACTACAAAGATAAGCTGGTTTTCGGCGATCGATGGATATGTGGCAGGTTTTCCATATAGTAGTACTTTGTAATATTTTTCATATCTGTTCATAACTGGGAATGGTCCGTCATATGGTGATGAAAATGATTGTTTTACTTTGTCGTTTCGAATAAAAACGTGCGTTGAATTAGCGGGATCTTTTGAAATTAAAATTTTCTCTCGGTTATGACGAGAAGCAGGCGTAGGCGTTAGATTTTGAAACGCTTTTCCTAGCGTTTTAACGTGTTCAGGTGCTTCGATTGATTTATTTGATGGTGTTAAAAACTCACCCGGGAGTCGGACTGACTCACCAAAAACAATTTCTGCTGGTGTGGCTTAGACCTCTTCCTTGAATGCAGCTCGTAGTCCTAAGAGAACTGCAGGGAGTGCATCGTACCAACTATCGTTATGGCAAAGAAGGGATGATTTGAGTTGTCGGTGAAAGCGTTCGATAAGTCCGTTTGATTGTGGGTGATAACTCGTTGTTCGTTGATGTTTGAAACCGAGGAGATCAGCGAGCTTCCTGAAAAGGTCTGACTCGAATTGTCCTCCAAGGTCGGTTGTTATTCGAAGTGGGACTCCAAAGTAGGAAATCCAAGTTTGCATGAGTGCATGTGCTACTCGGTCGACTGTGTCCTCAATAAATGGTGCGGCTGCTGGATAGCGTGTGAATCGGTCGATTATTGTGAGACATTTGGTGTGTCCTTTTGAAAGCGGGGTGTCACCAAATCTATGTGAATATGTTCAAATCGACGCGAAGGTGGTTGGAATGTTTCAATGGGTGAAATTGTATGACGTGAAATTTTATTCCTTTGACATTGAATGCATGCTTTGGTCCATGTGATGCAATCCTTGTTGATTGATGGCCAAACATATATTTTTGTGACAAGGCGTCTTGTAGCTCGGCGACCAGGGTGTGAGACTGAATGAAGAGTCTCGAAAATTCGCCGTCTTAGTTGTTTTGGAACGAACGGACGTGCTGTACCTGTAGATATGTCACAGTATACAGCAATGTCCGTGGTATTGCTGTTGATTTTGCGTAGCTCTAATGGTGTATTCGAGCTGTTGAGTAGTTGTTGAAGTTCTGCGTCTTTGGTTTGAGCACAGGCAAGTTCTTCGGATGTTACTGCTGTGTGAATGGCATCGACTCGAGATAAAGCGTCCGCAACGATATTGCTGGAACCGGATATGTGCCGTATATCGGTGGTAAACTGACCGATATAATCAAGTCGTCGAAATTGCCATGGTGAAGCGCGTTCAGGCTTCTGTTTGAATGCGTGCATTAAGGGTTTGTGGTCTGTGTAGATTGCGATGTGTCGTCCCTCAAATTTATGACGAAAATATTTGACTGCTTTGTACACTGCGTTGAGTTCGCGATCATAGGTCGATCGTTTTTGAACAGATGGTGCAAGTTTGCGACTAAAGAATGCAAGCGGTTGCCAATGTTCGCCAATATGTTGCTGAAGCGCGGCACCTATTCCGCATTCAGATGCGTCTGAAAAGATGGCCCACTCGGAGTTGTTGTCCGGATGTGCCAAGAGTGTTGCGTTAGCGAGAGCTTTCTTGCAGTTTGTAAATGCGTTTTCAAGCGATGTTGTGCACTTTATTGGAGTTTTTCCATTAATTTTAGAACCTTCCAGTAGCGCGTTGAGTATGGGGAGTAAGTTTGCTGCATTCTTAATAAATTTGCGGTAAAAGTTTATTGTTCCAATGAAGTTGCGCTTGTGATGATTTTGACTCGTTCCGGAAGTGGTTTTATTCCATGGGCGGATATTGAATGCCCTAGGAACTCGATATGTTTGAGACCTAGACATGTTTTTGTTGTGTTGATGACTAAACCATATTGCTGAAGGCGTTGAAAAACGATTCGCAAATGTTGTTTGTGCTCTGCTTCGTTGGCAGATGCGACCAGTAGATCATCGATGTATGCGAAAACGAAAGGTAGATCTCGGTTTACCTCATCGATGAAGCGTTGAAAGGTCATAACTGGAAACTCGAAGAGACCAAACGGTGTGATTATAGCCGTTTTGTGGACGTCTTCTTCAGCTACTGGAATTTGATTGAAGGCACGAATTAGGTCGATAGTTGAATAGCAAGATGTACCGTGTAAATTTGCGGTAAAATCGTCTAAGCATCGAACTGGGTACCGATCTGGTATGGTACGTTCGTTGAGACGACGGTAATCGCCGCATGGTCGCCATTCGGCACTCTTTTTGGGCGCCAGATGTAGGGGTGATGACCAAGGGCTATCGGATGGTCTTGCAATACCCAGGTTGATCATCTTTTGAAATTCAGCTTTCGCGATTTTTAGTCGTTCGGGAGCTAATCGCCGAGCACGACTGCTGACTGGAACGCCAGGCGTTGTCTTTATGTGATGTTGCGTCGTATGTGAAATTTGTTTGGGTTCACCATCGGGACGTGTAATCTTAGGATATTCGGCAAGCAGTTGCCAAAATCCTGATGATTGATTCGGCTGTTGGAGTTTGATCGACTGCACAGTCACGCTTTTGGTTGTACCTGAGGTGCACAGTCGTGTGGTTTCGTCGATGAGTCGTTGGTTTTTGAGATCGACGAGTATGCCGTAGTGTGAAAGTATATCAGCGCCAATGATTGGATTAGACACATCTTCCAATATGAAACGCCATGTTAGCGCTCTGCGAAGGCCGATGTTTAAAGCGATTGTTACGACACCATAAGTATTAATGGGTGTTCCGTTAACTGCGATGAGTTGGTAGCCGGTCGCCATCTTCGTGTTAGTTGCCCGTTTGTGAGGGTAGACTGAAACTTCGGAGCCTGTGTCCACTAGAAATTGTGTGCGTAAGTGGCAGTCCGTGATGAAGAGGCGGTACGATGGTGGAAGAGAGGCGCTTTCCGCCGCTAACGTCTCTCTGCTGCGTTTCCCGCTTGTTGGCAATCAGGTGAATATTTTTGAGCCAGGCTGCCAAACTTGTTGTGATACCAGCAGGTGTTATTGGTGGACATGGGGTGGACATGGCAGGAGAAACCGGTCTGCTTCTGTTGATGCGCTGTGAACGAAAACGTTTTCGTCCAGTGGTTTGATGGGTGTTTAAAAGCTTCTGAAGACTTCTCGTGATGTGAACAAGTTGTTGCTCTACGGCTGTAAAATTTGAGTCTTGAGTTCTTGTAAGCGAAGTTGCAGCTATATTATGCCCTTGAGAAGGTTGAAGAACGTCATGTAAACGATCCGCGGCTTCACTCAATGGTTGTAGTTCGGCCGTGCGTTGTGCAACCAAACATGCGCGCATTTGGTCCGGGAGATGTAGAGCCACCTTGCTCTTAATACTTCCTCATCTATGTCTGGAACTAAACTTCGAAGGTGTCGCAGATGTTGGGAGGGCATTCTGTCGCCGAGGCACTCACCGTCAAGAAGTTATAGGATTTTTGCTTCCCTCGACTTAGAGTAGCAAGCGATAAGTGTGGTCTTTAAACGTTGATGCGGCTTGTCGACCGGTGGATTTAAAATGATGTCTTCAGCGTCAGCAGCTATGCACGTATCTATCAACGGAATCGTATGGTGGAATTTGTCTACCTCGTTCGTGACGTTGTGATTGCGGAATTGTGATTCTAATTGCGCGAACCAGAGGGCTGGCCTGTCTTGGTTGAAGCTTGGAACACGTATTGTCGCAGGACTGAAATTGTTTCCCAGGAACATGGAAGGATTCGGTAGGCGTGGCGTATCATCGTCGGCAGGCATTTCGGATAATATTTAATTAATAATATAGAAAATATCAAAAAATAGTTACGAAATGTTTTACTGGTTGTACAAAACGCTGCTAGATGATTGTTGAGTGGTGTGACTTTAGCCTCGTGTCACCTTCAGTGGCATGGTCCGCTATTGGTAACGGGCCGCTTGCTGTAAAATTCCACCGTTGATCCAAGGTGACCGCTAAAGTCTACGTCGGGGTCACCAATTGTGGAGTACTGGTTTATTAAGACACGTCTGGGCGACGTGGTAACCAAAATCCAACTGTTATGCTTAGCTTAGAATTTAATATCTTATATGCTTATTTAGCTAACGGTGATCGACAAGCATCAGGAGATGCTGCTGTCAATATGTAATGCATTATTATGATAGCTTAATTAATATATGTAAAAGAGAAAGAAGTATTGTAACTCTTGTAACAATGTAAAGTAGAATGTAGGATAACTTAACCATTAGTTGCACTAATATAAAAGAACTTAGTATTAACCTGTGAGTGCATGAATTAAATAAATTGAAAGATATGTTAAATGTGGGTGTCGCCACATATATATATATTTTTTTATAATGAACCATCATACGATCTGTAATAAGTGACATCGCTTACTATACCGCAAGGAATTTTCACTTTTTTTTGCATTGACTAAAACATGTACCAAAACTACTAGCAAACTAATATTTTCAGCGATTGTAATATAAATTTGCTCCAACTGTAATAACTTTAGTGCGAAAATATCCGACAATCTATGAGAACAATAGCTGCAATTCGGATAACTTGATAATAAATTCTTTTATAATAAATTACCTTGTATCAAAAAGGTACCTAATATAAAGCTTTAGAAATTTTAGTTGACTTTATGCCACATATATCGGAAAATATGAGAGTTACATTAATGAAATTGAAAGGACGTATATTTCTATTATCAGATCAAATGGATAAAATCGAACAAAAACTTGCTTTAGCCAAATACAACTGATATTCAGAATTTTTAAATATCCGGCTGACTTTTCTTTATATACAAGGTCTGTCGCAAAAGAAACAGAACTTTTTAAATATAACTGGTTTTGGTGGCGCCACCTATTGGTGGGTATATGAAATAAAAAGTTTGATCTCTTGTTCACATTTCGTAAAAATTTTAAGGCAATTGGATAACTACAATTGATGTTATCGATCAAAAAGTGACAGTAGCTTTTTGTCATCGGTCGTAAAATGCATTTTGAACAAAGAGCAAATATTAAATTTTGTTTTAAACTTGAGAAAACGTTTTCTGAAACATTTCAAATGATGACAAAAGTTATGATGATCAGTGCCTATTTCGTAGTAATGTGCATGAGTAGTATAAGCCATTCCAAAAAGGTCGTGAGGACCTCTGTGACTATCAGAAGTCACCGAAAAAAAGTCGTCTTCAGAAGTCAAAAATAAAGACAATGCTGATTTGTTTTTACGATTTCGAAGGTATTGTACACCGAGAGTTCGTTCTACCTGGCCAAGCGATTAATGCTGTGTTTTACCTTGGTGTTATGAAGCGTCTTTTGTCACGCATTTGTCGTGCTCGACCACAATACCGTGAGGCAGGGTCCTGGAGCCTGTTGCACGATAATGCACCGTGTCATCAGTCAACGCTTGTCACTGATTTTTTGACAAAAAACTCCATATTAACCATTAATCACTCACCCTACTCAGCCGATCTGGCACCCTGTGATTTTTACCTATTTTTAAAACTTCATTTGCCCATGAAAGGACACTGGTTTCAGGACATTTCAGCTATCCAAAAGGTGACGACCGATATTCTCAAAAGCATTCCGAAAAATGACCTTAAACACTCATTTGAAATGCTAATTGACCGGGCTAAACGCTGTATCGACGCACAACTACTTTGAATAAAAAAATATAACTTTTGAAATATATTAATTTTTTGTTGTTTTTTTTAACAGTCCGGTTTCTTTTGCGACAGACCTTGTACAACTTACACACATATGTATATTCATATGAACACATATAGATTCCAGCACTAAGGTAATAAAGCTGCCATTGGCAACCGAAAAAATGAAATATCGACAGCCTTTTGCAAAATATTAAAAAAATTAGTTTTATAATGCGCACATGTGTTATGCAGTTGCAGTATCTACTAACATATATACGTACATATGTACATATGTTTACTTAAAGTAAAAGTTTTGCATATTCCCACTGAAATTTATTTGTTTGTTTGCGTTTACTGACTGGTTAAAGTTAGTTGACTTTGCTTGGAAAGTTAAACAATGTTGGAGAGAAATATTTTTATTAAAAACCGATTCAAAAAAAGCAAGAAAAACATTAACTTCGGTTGCACAGAAACTGATTTACCCCGCAATTAAAAAAGTTTTATTGAAGAACTAAATGTTTATCGTTTAGTCTTCATTGCAGCTGTATTCCATAATAGTTCGATCTGAAACATTTCTTCTGATACTGTAACGTTTTTTTTCCGATCGTACAGGTTGTATGGCAGCTATATATTACATTGGTCGATCTTTAGTTCTGGCAAATGAACTGTTTCTTCAGAAGAAAAGAATATAGTAAAGTCTATGAACATTAATTCTTACAAACTAATGAAAACTAGGATGCATATGATGCCATATCACATAAATTCAGCAAATTGGCAACAGTCGCAAAAGAAACAGAACTTTTTAAATATAACTGTTCTTGGTGGCGCCACCTATTGGTGGGTATATGAAATAAAAAGTCTGATCTCTTGTTGACATTTCGTAAAAATTGTAAGACAACTGGATAACTACAGTCGATGTTATCGATCAAAAAGTGACAGCAGCTTTTGGTCATCGGTCGAAAAATGCATTTTGAACAAAGAGCAAATATTAAATTTTGTTTTAAACCTGGGAAAACGTTTACTGAAACATTTCAAATGATAAAAAAAGTTTATGGTGATCAGTGCCTATCCTATAGTAATGTGGGTGAGTGGTTTAAGCGAATCCAAGAAGGTCGTGAGGACCTCTGTGACGATCAGAATTCGGGCCGGCCAAAATCAGTGATTACCCAAAACAATATTGAAAAAGTGCAGGACTTTATTAAGAATGAGCCGAGATCTTCTTTGCGTTACATGGAAATGGAATTAGATATCACCAAAAACTCCATTCATCGCATTTTGATAGATAAATTGTGTCTACGAAGGTGTGCTCCAAGTTTGTTCCGCACAAATTGACTGAAGAGCAAAACTCCTACGAATCCAACATTGTATGGATTTGATTAAGGAGTTGAGAAAGGACATGTTGCGTCATGCGACTTTATAAATCAAAAAATATTTTTTAAGGACTAAATTTGTTAAAATATTTGTATACATTATAAAATGTTTTACATTATGTAAAATACTTAAAGTTTTTGTAATATACAAGTATAACCATAATCTACTACCTATGTATTAGAATAATCTATTACAATGAACTTAAGATGCTGAATAGAATTAGAACTACATACTTACCCCTTTTTTGTATACATATATACTTACCTCTAGTCTAAGCCGTTATGGTAAGATTTAGGCTAGATTAGATTAGATTTAGATTGAGGTATGCACTGCGACCTTGGGTCTATTGTGCCCCCTCCTAGCTCACAGGGACTCCCCAAGCCCCAGCAAATCGATGAATTCCAAGATTTTGCTGGGAGCTAGTGAGTCGATGCGATCCCTATTTGGAAATATGGTTCCAAGGGCCTTAGACCTGCGTCTCCAGACTGCGATGCAGTCGATTAGCAGATGCTCCGGGGTTTCAGGCTCCCTGTCGCAGAACCGGCAGTTGCCGCAAGAGGCTAGTCCTAGGTTGTGTAGGTGTCTATTCAACTTGCAGTGGCCGGTGTAGAATGCGACCAAGAGCCTGAGTTTAGTCCTTGGGAGGTTTATTATTGATTTGAACCTGTTAAGGTTGTACCCCCCTATTAGCAACTTGGCATGCCGCATGCCATGCGCCCGTTGCCAATGACCTTCTCTACCCACTCTTTTCTTCCTTACGCAGCAGCTCCTTTATAGTGTGGGGGCCCACCCCAGTGAACGGTTCGGGCCCTACCATGTTTGTGGAGGCTGCGGAGCGGGCTAACTCGTCAGCCAGTTCATTGCCGGCTATGCCTTTATGACCTGGTACCCAGATTAGGTGTACCTGGTTCACTTCCGCTAACCTGTTTAGCCGTTCTCTGCACTCCTGCACTAGCAGCGATCTGATCTCGTAAGCGGAGATCGCTTTCAGTGCCGCTTGGCTATCGCTGAGTATGGATATGCGCTCATTACGATAGTTGCGATGGAGATTTATCTCTATGCACCGACTTATGGCCAAGACTTCGGCCTGGAAGATACTGGGGAATCTGCCCATCGGTATGGATAACCTCGTGCGTGGACCTGCGATCCCTGCACCAATACCTTCCGACGTCTTGGAGCCGTCAGTGTACCACTTTAGTGTACTATCCCTCAGCGCCAGCTCAAGAGTGGAATCATTCCACTCGCTCTTGCTGCCAAGGGTAACCTTGAACTTCCTCGTGAAATTTATTGTTTTTGTAATCCCGTCCTTCGGGAGGAGGGCAATTGGAATGTTGCCACTTATCATCTCCATCCTCTGGGTCGAGATTGCTTTGCCTTTGCCGCATCCTTCTGCCGTTATTTGCAGGAGTGAATGCTTGGCTACTTGACCTATCACTATGTGGAGCGGTGTGAGCTCCAGCAGGACCTCCAGTGCCGCCGTTGGGCCCGTCATGCAGACGCATGCTAGCCGCTGAAGCCTCGATAGTTTTAACACCACCGAGGCCTGTGCCGCCACGGAGGCCCAGGACACCGCTCCATATGTGACTATCGGTCGCACAATCATGGTGTACAACCACCTGACAATCCTTGGCTTGCAACCCCAGGATCTTCCTGCCAGACGATTGCACACCATTAGTGCCTTTGTCGCCTTGACCATGGTTTGGTTCACGTGCTGTTTCCACCGCAAAGTGGAATCCAGCGTAAGACCAAGATACTTTACCTTGTTGGTCATCTCGATCTCACTGCCCCCAAGTGTGAGGTTCCTAAGCCCGGGTAGGGACCTACGCCTCATGAACGGGACGATGGTCGTCTTCGAGGGGTTGATACTTAGTCCAACTCCCCTGCACCACTCCATTGCTAGGTTTAAACCTCGTTGCACTAGGTCACAGAGAGTGTCCACAAACTTGCCCCTCGCTATAATCACGATATCGTCCGCGTATCCTTGGCATCGGATACCATTGACGGTTAGCAATGCTAACAAGTCGTCCACAACAAGGCTCCATAGCAGGGGCGACAGTACACCACCTTGCGGACAGCCCCTTGTTGTACCGAGACGAATCTTTGTGCCCCCTGCTGTGGTCTCAGCAACCCTAGTGCGCAGAACCGCCTCTATCCATCTACGCACCGGTGCTTCCACATTTCTACCCTCCAGTGCCATGGCTACACTTCTATGAGACGTGTTGTCAAAAGCTCCCTCGATATCTAAGAAGGCGCATAGCATAACCTCCCCTTTCTCCAGTGAGCTCTCTATCTCAGAGGTCAGCTGGTACAGAGCCGTGCTTGTTGATCTGCCAGCTCTGTATGCATGCTGAGCCGCATGCAGGGGTGCAGTCTTCAGCGCCTTCGACCTTAAATGATAATCAATTATCTTCTCCATAGTTTTCAGTAGGAAGGAGGTTAGGCTGATTGGCCTGAAAGATGCCGTCCACTCCCGGAGACTTGAACCTTTCGAACGAGGCCGTTGCCCACCTGATCGAGTCCGCAGTAAACAACTGTTTAGCGATAGCCCAATCAGTGCGGGACGGCCTGTGTTCGATTGCAGGCAGACACCGGTAAGCCGGAATTGTCTCCGGGAAGTGAGCACGCAAGAGCTATGTGGCTCTGTCCTCCGCGTTGGTCGTGAATGTCCCGTCATTCCTTTTAATGGCTAGCACTGTGTCCGTCTTTCCTTTAGCCAGAGCCTTGTGCAGCCTAGCAGCTTCTGGTGTGGAGGAGACGTTTTCACAGAACCTCCTAAAACTAGCCTGTTTAGCAGACCTGATCTCTTTGTTGTACAGAGTCAGGTTGTTCCTATACTCTCCCCAGACCCCTGTACGCTTAGCCTTGTTGAATAGGCTGCGCACCTTCTTCCTGAGGTCTGCGAGTTTCTTTGTCCACCAGGAGCAATTGCGCCTGTCTGTGGGCACCCCTAGGGGGCAGCTGTCATGGTACGCGTTGATGATGGACCCGTTGAGCGCGGCCAATCTGCTCTCCACTCCCGGGCCCGTAACGCTACTGTCAGCCTGCTCCTCCCTCTTCAGTCCCTCTTCTAGCCTCTCCCTGAAGGTGCTCCAATTGGTCCTTCGAGGATTACGTCTTGGAGGGAATAGCTTGACCTCCGCCCTCAGCGCAAACCTTACAATTCTGTGGTCCGACAGGGAGGGCTCAGTTGAGACTCTCCACTGCGAGACCATTCCGGTTGCAGGTTCATTGCTTAGGGTTATGTCCAGCACTTCCCTCCTGCTTATAGTAATGAATGTGGGTTCACACCCTACATTCTCTATCGCTAAGCTACTGCCTACTATATATTCTAAAAGGGACTCACCTCTCGCGTTGCAGTCGGTGCTGCCCCACTCCGAATGGTGGGCGTTTGCGTCGCAGCCGATGGTAAGGGGGAGCTTGTGCAGCCTGCAGTGCTCAACCAACCTTTCCACCTCCGCCGGGGGTGCCGTTGCTGCCTCCCCCGGAAAGTATGCCGAGGCCAGGACGAAGTCTTTGCCCTCAGTGTCCCTGGCCTGCACCGCCACCAAGTCCTGCGTCAGAAACTCTGAAATGCAAAAGAAATCAATATTGCTTCTAACAGCTATACATGTCCTAGGCCTCTCGCTAGAGAGGTCCCAGATTACCTTTTTTGCCTCCGTCTTGAGGCCCTTCACCTCTCCTTTATAAGTCCACGGCTCCTGGATCAGCAGTGCGCCCAGTTTCTCCACAGTGAACCTGCTTGCTATGACAGCTGAGGCTGCCGCCGCATGATGCAGGTTCACTTGGGCAATTTCCATGTTTACGGCCATCATAGTATGGGTTCGAGGAAGGAGAGATCCTCTTCCCCGCCGTCAACCGCACTGCTGTCCACTGGGCCTCCAAGTCCGTCCAAGAGCTCCTGTGTGGACGGTAGCTCCGCGTATCGGCCATCGCCGGGGACGCCTGTGGTCGTTACAGGCACTGCCTGTCCAGACCCGCTCCCGCAGGGCTGCTCCGCCATCTCGTCCACTTCCATCCTCACTACTTTATTACCCGGGGCGGACTTCGGCACTGCCAGAATATCGACGCCCTTATCCCGTGGTGCCGCAGGCTTACTGGCTTCCTTGCTCCCGGCGTCAGCAGGCTTGTAGGGCCGCATGACGACCGTGCTGTACCTGTAAAACAGGCGGAAGCTCGCAGCCCGGACATACTTGTACGACTCGTCGTCTATGTACAAGTGCAACCTCCATCCCTCCATGTCACCTAGCTTCTCCTTTTACTGCCGGCAACACACCAGGCCGAGATACTAAGTCCTCGGTTCTGGTTCCTCACCAGACCCAAGGCGTATTCGTAGGTCCTGTCTCCGCACCGAGGGAGGAACATTGTCATGCTATGCATGATTGGCACATCTTCCACCCTCTTCGCGCAGAGGACAGGGCCCGTCCAGCTTTCCAGCTTTGGAACGTGCTCCCTCAGCCAGTCAGCGGACGACTCGTCCAGGCAGTCCACCTGCATCATGCCTCCTCTGAAGTCGATGCCCAGGAAGGATGCCGTGTAATCCTCTCCTTTAGACACCTCGTCCATGAGGAGGTCCTGCAGCACGGTGAGCTCCTCCGATTTTAGCGACTCCGCCGGGTATTTGGAAGGCAGGACAGCCATGCGGATGCCTTTGACAGCATCCGCATAACCGCGCCGACCCTCCTCCACCCGGTGAGGAGCCGGTCCGGATGGTTGGCCTCCGGCTGCCTTTGCGTCCGTGCCCCGCTCTTTGAACGGGGGGGCTCCTGCGGCGTGATTTGGCCGCTCTTCCTCTTCTCGGCTTGGGCATTCGTGCCTGCGGGCGTTGCCCTGCTGCTATCGCCTCGCATAGCGGTCAGGGTTGTGCTGACCGGGCCACAGTTGCTGTTACCGCTGCCAAATTGCGCGCGAACTGGCACGTTTCTGCCGCTTGCCTGGGATGCGTTGCTCCCTCTGCTCTCGCTCCTGGCTAGAGCCTCCGCTGCCTCCGGGGTTTTCCCATCACGGAGGTGCCGTAGGTACTACTTCATAGTGGAACCACTCATCCCCTTCCTGTGGGGATCGTCGCACCCTCCGGGTTGACCGGCAGCGGGGAGGGGGCGCTGCCCACCTCTTCTGCGCCTTCTCCTCTTTTTCCTGCCAGCGCCCTCAGGCTCTGCCTGGTGTGACTCGCCCGAAGCCGGCGCACTGCACCTTCCGTCGGGGGTCTTTGGGTCGCTAGTTGCGGCAACAGCGGCATCGGGCGTTACCACCAGATGAGCGCCGCTGCAAGAGGGCACGTCATCATCGTCCTCCCTGGCGTGCTCCTCAAACAGCGAGCGCTCCTCTGACGTAAGGATCTTGAAGAAGCCAGGCATCCGCTTGGCCCCTCGACCCCCCTTGCCTTCTGCTGCCCCGCACTCCTTATCCATGCCGCGTTCGTTGTCCTTAACCGTTGCCAATTGTCCGTCATCTAAGTCCATGTTTTTTGTTGTTGTTGTAGTTGTTTTTGTTTTTAATTTGTCCATCTTTTTCTTACGACCCTTGGCTCAACGGGGTGAGCTGTCGGGTCTACGTTCAAAATGGGGAACGGGAAGGTCCGCCACGCCAGAGCCCCTTGGCGCGGTAAGGCCACCGTTACTTCCCAATTCGGCCCGGTGTTGGGAAGGCTCCGTTAGAATACAGCCACATTCACCTCCTGGCTGCAAAGTTCCAATGGGCACGGGAGTCGCATAACACCCTGGATTAGGAGGTGGTAGCTCTTGGTCAGCGCACGCATGCGGCACCCGACATCCCGCGTGGTCCGTGCTTGGGAGCACCGACCACACAGTATCGGGGGGCACCGAGTATACCTTGCGCCTAAGCCCCTGCACCACGACAAGGTGCCTACCATTCGCAGAGGCTAACTAAAGAACTGTTGAAATAAAAGAAGGTCGTTGTATTAAAGACTATAATCGCGAACGGACGTTTTTCTTTTTCAGCCGGAACTTTTTAAACTCGAATTTAGCACAGGCAATTAGCTCTTAGTTGCGCATATCAGTGAGTCCAACGTGTTTAATTTTAATCTTAAAAACGCTTAAGATTTTTTCATGGCGCCCGAGCTAGAACTCAGTGCGTGGATGTAAAAGTGCATTTAATTTTTGAAAGAAATTTCAAAGTAATACTTAGCGTATTAATTTAAGTTCGAACGCGTGAGCCTGTGAATTTTTCATTTCTTCCGGTTTCGGTTGAGTGCAAGTGACCAAAGTGACAAATACTGAAAATAAATGTCTGGACAAAGCCATTAAAAAATATACATATAATAAATTTAAAAAATTTTACATTAAAAATAGCAGTGGTTTGTGAAAAAAATATCACTTGTATATACATACATATATAAAATAATTGCGGAGTGTACACATGCGACATACACAAGTGAATAAAAACGAAGTGGTAAAATCAAACATAAAGAAAATAACATACAAATTAACCTAAACTAAAAGTTGAAAAAAGATTGAGAGAAACATTTAGTGAAGTGAAAATATAATACATGCATATGTACGTGACATACGTGCGGTAAAATTCACCAGTCCAATAGTGCGCAAACCCAAGGAAAGGAAAGGATAGAAGCAAAACCAAAAGGTGGTGAATTAAACAGGCATATTTTTGCAAATACAGTGGAGTGTCAAAATATAAGCAGTGTTAAAATTAGGCATTTATATTTTTTCTTCTAAAGGTGGTTACACAGTTAGTGCATGAGATTAATTGCGGTAAGGCAGATTTATTAAAAACTACCGCCAAAAACATAAAGTGCCGTTCCTAACAAACCCGTTACAAGAAAAGTGCCGTAAAAGTAAAAACCGATAACTTTGGCCGTTAAAACTTTAAACAGCTATTTGGGGTAACATCACGTCGGTACCGAACGGGCTTGCGTTAACACCATCGTACCACTGCTGCTGCGTCAACGCCGATTCTCGCCGCTGCCGGGTCAACGTCAACAACGTCGCTGCTAACGTCGACGCCAGATTCTCTGCTTCGTGGGAATGAGCTGCAACTGCATTCTCTGCAAAAGGGAAGTGAACGCAGGCAAACCGCCTATGCATTCACAACAGGTAACGAGCGCATCACTGAAAGTGGTGCGAATAAAGAAAAAAAACGAAAAGTAAAAAAAAAAAAGCAAGTGCACACTTTCAGTTTTTCTCCCTCTTTTCAAAATTTTTCACATACGTATATTTCATATTGCTCTCTCTTATTTTAATATTCACATACGTATATATACATACATACATATGC
Source organism: Bactrocera zonata (assembly GCA_037783105.1). NCBI lineage: Eukaryota > Metazoa > Arthropoda > Insecta > Diptera > Tephritidae > Bactrocera > Bactrocera zonata. The sequence continues at coordinate 82,780 of JBAWJQ010000604.1, forward strand.
ATTTATGCATCTACAAAAGTGAAAGGGGGATCGTGGGATTTGCGGTAGCGTTCTTATTTGAACATTAAGGTGCGATATTTTATATATTACAAAAATTTTTTTTTTCAAATTTTAAACGAAGTCAAGTTTTACAATCCGGTTCTTTGAAAAATTTTCTCGACAGAAAAAAAAAAAAAAATTCAAGAACGTTCAACTGTGCTATTGCTCATTCTGCATACTTCATAGGTTTGGCTTTCGAATACTTGGGAATCGATATAATTTTTTCTCGTTTTCGTAACAGATTCCAAATATATTTGTTGCCAACCTTTATTGATATTGGTTTGGCTTTCGTATATTTGGGAATCGCTATACATATATTTTTCGTTTTCGTTATCGATTCTTAATATATCTGTTGCCAACCTGTATAGTTTTGTTTCCGGAAATTCAATTTAAATAAGCAAAATGAGCAAGCCAAAGCCAACTATCGCCAACCTCTCTCCAAGTAAGGAGTTGATCGACTTAAAGTCATTAAGTCAAAGGATGGTGGCGAAAAGCAGCATTTTGCGAATAAAAACGGGTCTTCTAGAAAAGACGATGTCATTAGATCCAATCGAATTGGAATGTCATCTTGATATACTAAACTCACATAATGAGAAATTGATGAAATGCCAATCTAAAATTGAAGAGGGGAGTTAGAGGACATAATTGTAGAAACAAAATCTATAATTAAAACAATTTTGGCCAAAAATAGAACATCTATTGCTGAAACATCATTCGTAACGTCTCACAGCTCAAGGCTCCCAAAAATGAATTTGTCCATCTGGAGAGGCTCTCGGCACCGTAAAAGCATTTCAAATGTCGGATGAAAACTATCCGAAATAGACAATAAATGTTTGATTTTTTTTTAATACGATTTCAAAACTTTTTGAGTTGCCAACTATCCCTAAGCCATCAGCCCCTTCTCTGCGCGCGATGATTGATGAAATGTTGGCTGTATATGACTCATTACTATCGCTGGGCGATGAGAAACAAATCACAAATGCGATAATTATTCACATAGTCGTGACAAAAGTTGACTCTGCCACCCGATCAAAGTGGGAAGAACAGCTGGATTACGACAAGTTACCATTGTAGAAGGATTGTGAAGCTACCTTAAATAGACGGTACCAGCACCTATCAGCAGAAGGCGCATCATCTTCGAGGACGAGACCCATAGCAGCAGCCAGCGCGAACCACGTGAAGCAGCCTCACATGAATGGAACGAAGTCCGCTTTAGTTGCAGCGAATACAAAGCAGCCGACATGCCAGCAGTGTAAATCGAAGGACCACTATTTAACAGCTTGCCTCAATTTTAAAACTTTCTCTGTTCAACAGAGATTTGAGTTTGTCAAATCGGTGTCCTTATGCATAAATTGTTTGCGTAAGGTACATACGGTATCCAAATGCAGAACGGATCGATGTCGCGTGTGTAATCGGTCCCACCACACATTATTGCACCAGTATCCTGTATCCTTTGCTGCTGAATCTCATCCGCAACCAACAAGAACTACGCATGCAATGCATACAATAGGTGTGCTTGATCGGGTAATGTTGGCAACAGCAGATATTCTGGTGAGATCAAGCTGTGGAGAGTACCTGCCCGCAAGAGCCTTGCTAGATTCAGGAAGTCAAGTCAACTTCATGACGGAGGATTTGGCCCAAAAACTGCGGATTCGACGCCAAAACAGGACTTCAAATATTGTAGGGATTGGAAATTCAGGTACAAAAGTCGAGGCCAAATAAGCGCATTTGTTAAGTCGCGCGTAAATAATTATGAATTTCGGCGGAATTCTGGATTATGCGATGTATTTCGGCTAATCATCCAGACACACCATTAATGTTAATGGTTGGAAAATTCCGCACAATATTAAATTGGCGGATCCAGAATTCCAAAAATCTCAAAAGATCGATATGTTATTAGGGGCAGAAAACTTTTTCGATTTGTTAGCGGTTGGTTAAATTAAAAGTGGCCCTAATCAACCAACGCTACAGAAAACTCTTTTGGGATGGATTGTTTCTGGCAAATATGTCAGCAGTCTTAGTCCTCCTCCCGAAGTAAATAGCACATTATGCCAAACTGAAGAAGACTTAACGTCAAAAGATTCAGTAGTCCAAAAATTCTGGAAACCGGAGGAACTTCCTTCAGAAACAAGTGGCAACAAATTCACACCTGAACGAAATGAGTGTGAACAATTTCTCGTCAATACAACTGAAGTATTACCTTCAGGAAGGCTTCAAGTCAGAATGCCCTTTAAGGCTGACCGTAAGTTACTCGGTCACTCCTATGAAATCGCAGTTCGGCGATTTCAGGCCCTCGATAGGAAAACATTGAAAGATCCAGAACTTCGTAAAATGTATCTGGACTTCATGAATGAGTATAAAGCGCTGGGTCACATGAGCCCAACAACAACAGTGTGTTTTAAGGCCCGAAAGCACAACAACAAAATTACGAATTGTCTTTGATGCGTCGAGTCGTACTTCTTCTCAAATTTCATTAAATAAACTTTTGATGGTAGGCCCAACCATCCAAGAAGAATTGTACTCAACTCTTTTTCGTTTTCCTTTACATAAGTACGCTTTAACGGCAGACATTACAAAAATGTACCGCCAAATAATCATACATGAAGAAGCCAAAAACTGTCAGCTCATTGTGTGGAGAGAGCATCCCTTAGAGCATATTCAAATATTTCGACTTCACACCGTCACTTACGGTACTGCGCCTGCACCATTTCTTGCAACTCGGTGTTTACAAATGCTCAGAGATGCTAATAAAACTAAATATCCACTCAGTTTATTGGCCATTACAAGAGACTTTTATGTTGATGACTTATTAACAGGATCTGAATGTTTTGAGTCTCTAGATCTTATAAAAAGTGAAGTAATTAAAATATTAAACTCGGCCGGATTCACCTTAACGAAGTGGTTTTCGAACCACCCTAAATTTTTCAACAGTAACCTTAGGAAGGATAGAGTCATGTGTAGAAGTTCACGCATGTGAGGAAAGTTCTCTGATCGCCATTCGCTTGGGAGTGGCCAGAAACGATTATTTTACATATGACTCAAGCAGCTCACGACTTCCGGTCTTTGACCAAGTATCCTCTGGGTAGCCTAAGAACATCCGTTTCAAGGCGAGCTAAAGTGAGAAGGCGGAATATTCCTTACTTAGAGTTGTGCGCTGGGTTTGGGACACCCCCAATGAAAAACAAACGACAGCCTCGGATAAGTGACGACCATGGCAAACGAATTAAGGACTATGATTTGAGGGCATGCACCTGGAATGTCCGGTCCCTTAATTGGGAAGGTGCCGTTGTCCAGCTGGTTGATGTCCTCGTGAAAATAAAGGCTGACATCACCGCCGTCCAAGAAATGCGATGGACGGGACAAGGAAAGAGGCAAGTAGGTCCTCGTGGCATTTACTACAGTGGCCATATAAAGGAGAGCATGCTTGGTGTTGGATTCGCGGTAGGAGAGAGACTCCGTCGCCTAGTACTATCGTTCACTCCTATGAATGAACTTCTCGTCACAATCCGCATCAAAGCGAGGTTCTTCAATATATCGCTGATTTGGGCCCACGCCCCGACGGAAGAGACCAAAGATGTCTTTTATGAGTGCTTGGAGCGCACTTATGAGATATGACCCCGCCACGATGTCAAAATCGTGCTTGCCGACTTTAACTCCAAGGTGGGCAAAGAAGGTATCTTTGGCACTACGGTCGGTAAATTCAGCCTCCACGAGGAAACATCCCCAAATGGGTTGAGGCTGATCGACTTCGCCGGGGCCCGAAATATGGTTATCTGTAGTACTAGAATCCAGCATAAAAAGATTCATCAAGCTACCTGGCAGTCTCCGGATCGAAAAACCACCAACCAGATCGATCATGTTGTGATAGACGGAAGACACGTCTCCAGTGTTTTAGATGTGCGTGCGCTCCGAGGTCCTAACATCGACTCGGACCACTATATTGTTGCAGCCAAAATTCGCACCCGCCTCTGTGCAGCAAAAAATGCACGCCAACAAATACAAGGAAGGTTCGACGTCGAGAAGCTGCAATCACAACAGACAGCCGAACGATTTTCTACTCGGCTTGCACTCCTGCTCTCTGAAAGCACTCGTCAACAACTCCGTATAAGGGAACTGTGGGACGGCATTTCAAACTCCTTGTGTACAGCTGCTACCGAAACCATTCGTTTTCGGAAAGTGCAAAAGAACAGCTGGTACGACGAGGAATGCCGTGTCGCAGCGGAGAGAAAACAGGCTGCCTACCTCGCAACGTTACGATCGACCACAACACGTGCGGGATGGGATAGATACCGAGAGTTGAAGAGGGAAGCAAGACGCTTTTGTAGACAGAAAAAGAAAGAGGCCGAAATGCGTGAGTACGAAGAGCTTGATAATTATTCTTTGGATGGTGGATGGTGGTTCCACCAGATCAAATTTATGATTATACGAAGTAAGGAAAACCAATATGTTTCATGGACCTTGCGGACACCACAATCCCACTTCGTTTTGTTTGTCTGACAATAAATGCACGAAACACTATACACTTGCTTTTCTTTCGGAATCGCAAACTGGAAATGATGGATATCCACTCTATCGTCGTATCTCACCAGCCAAAAATAATAGAACATTTATCATTCAAGTTAGATATGGTTAATATGGTTGTCTAATTCACATTCAAAATTCATGTCAATGTTGAATGTTGCAGTTTGGTGAAATCAGTCAAATACGTTTGCAAATACGCCACAAAAGAAAGCAACATGGCGATTTAGATCAGCAAGTATCAAATGGGTCGATACGTGAACTGCAATAAAGCGCTTTGTATAATATTTACTTTTGTAATTCATGGAAATTTTCCGACTGTTGTGCGTCACCCGGTTCAACTTCATTTAAGTCATTGCGTATTGTGAATGGTACAGTGTGTGTAACTTTTTGAGAAGCATGCCAACGATTGCAATTGCCGGAACATGATAATCACTGGAAACAAACGATGGACAATGCGACAGCTACTTCGCATACTTTTTGCGAAGATCATTTCGAAATATCAGCCTTCAAATTCGCGTCAATTACGAGATACGAAAAAAATTACATTGCCGAAGGCATTTTACATCGTATTCGCTAAGAATTGGAAATAAGCAAATTAGAAGAGTGTGGCATAAATCTGGAAATGCATTTTTCACACGGCCAGATATACGTGGCGTGTTCATGAGTTCGAAACCCATCTTCTCTGTACATTGACGTACCAGAAAAGAAACCAAAAAAATTTTGTTTATCAAACTGCGTTACATTAAAAAAAAAAATTTAGAACAATCGCAAATAAACGATTTTCAACACAATATAAATTTAACATTCTTTTCATTTCAAAACACTTAACTTCACGCAGAAAAACGGCTGCGGGGTCAGCTAGTAAATTCATAATAATATATCCCACATACGAGAAGGACGTCATGAAAATTACGGGAAATCTCAATTTCGTTCTGAATTAATGATAATCATTATATGTAGTACTAGCAGCCCGTCCCGGCATCGCACGGGGTAGACAATTATTTATTTTTGGAAATTTTGATATAAAACACTTTTTTCACAAATATTTTTTTTTGTATTAAAAAAATCCCACAGTTATATTTGTATGTGAGTCTATTTATGTTCAATTTCTTTGATGGTTTAAGTGGCGAGCACTTTTGAAAAATTAAAATAATAATAATCAAAAAATTAAAATAACAGTAATAAATAATGAATTCAGTCGTTTTACATATAAGTAAATAATAAATTATTAAATAAATATATTAAATAATAATAATATTCTTTAAAAATTAGCGTATAAAAATATTATAAGTAAAAGCAATAATTACGACAAAAATAAAATAAAAATACTAGTTATGAAAAATTAAAAAATAAAAATAATAATAATCAAAAAATTAAATTAAACAGTAATAAATAATGAATTCAGTCGTTTTACTGCACGTGCTCAATTCTGCTAAATAGCAGCGACAACATCGAATTCCTTACTTTGATTCTATCGGCTCTGTTAGCCGCCAAATCGAACATCATACAGAATTCAATTTGCATCTTCTCTATACTTTACATTCTCTGGCCCGGCCTTTTCAGAATGCATCGCAAACAACGGCCACGGTGCTATGGCGGTTTTGTTTACTTTTTGAATTTTTTAATTCGTTATATCTTTTGAATGGAAAGTTAAATTTAAGTAATTTAAAAATTATTTTATAGGTAGTTAAATGGTCTTGACCATAAAATAATTTATTTGGATAAGGATTAATATAAACACATAGCATGGTTTGAATTTGGTTAGCATTTTCATTAATGTTTAAAATGAAAAAAGTTGTTGTAGTGACATAACTACAATAGTTGGACATATGCTACCGCGGAGTTTTTTGTAGACTTTATGATGTTCTTCAACATTGTTGTACATTATTTTGTTCTATCGCTAATAGTTTCGGCAGCGCATTCGACGAAAGACATTTTAAGACTAATTTTTCTACTCCTTCGGTTATATTGTTCAAATTTTACCAAGGATCTCTATTCAAATCTGAAAATGAAATGTAGCCTATGTCAAATTGGAAGAATGTAGCATTCTATTGGTGAAAGAATTTTTTAAATCGGCCCAGTACTTTTTGAGCCTATTCATTACAAATATACAAACATACAAAAATAGGTACAAATCTTTCCTCTTTATAATATTAGTATAGATATAGGATCTGCAGTAATTTATGGTTCAAAATCGCAGATTTTCGGCATTAAACTATAGTATATTCAATATTATTCTTTCACTCATAAAGAATATTTTGACCTGATTTTGTCCAGTTTTAGAGTTGCCAGATATTTTTTAATTAAATAAAGAAAGAAATTACAGATTGGCCATATGTTTGAAAATCTGTATGTTTAGCATATGAACACCAGAGGGAGATTTATGCTAATTTCATCCATTTTAGGCAAGAAGATTCTGACTTTCCATACTAGAACTCACAGATTAACCAATATGTTTAGAAAAGCTCAGTCACTTGCTCCAGGATCTACATATTTGGAGTCTGTGTCGTTGAAAGTTTCAATAATCGATAAATCCGTTCCCATTCACAATGTTAAAATGATAAGAATAATCATGCAGATAATAATCACTTTAGCAATTATTTGAACATAATTGTGTTATACAATTATAATCGGGAACTTAAAGTCATATCTCAAATTTTCAAAGCCGCATCCTTTTGGCTTTCCTGCAGCTTCTTCAAAATACAATATTTCTAAATATTTTTTTTTAATATCCCTAAACGTGCTCTCCGCTTTATAACTATACACATATGCATGTTCGTAAAAATATATGCATGTAGGGGTCTTCGTGTGCCTGTAATTCTTGCAATTTATTTTTTAAATTTATACCAGCCAGCGTATTCCACCTGCTGACTGACTGCCTGCTCCAAACTAAATTATTTCGCTTGACAGTCGTACTCCATCTTTATCTCAGCTGACTAACCGACTCGTCATTCAATGTTCCCTTGCGGCTGTGCTTCTACACTGTACTTGGCTTGGCTCTGCCTTCGCCTGTTGTTTGGCACCTCAAATTTGTTGTCCTGCATTACATTTCTAGCTTTGTACATTTACTTTTTGTTATCATTAATGCTACTCAAATTTGTTATTATTTTATTGTAACATGGTCGTGGTTGTTAACGTTATTATTCGAACTTTGCAATTATTTTCTTTTTTTACTTTATTTTCCATTTTGTTGTGTCTTTTTAAAAGTGTGTCTGTGTGATTTTGCCTCCTGTTGGCTTTTTATTACAGTATTTTAAGTATAAGTTTAATAGCATAATTGCTGGCGTACATTATTTACCCTCTTTCCAGTTATTGCATTTGGTATTAATCTTTTAATCGGAAGGAATTCCTCGATAATCAAAGAAAACAATCGCCATAACCTTGAGTTTTGACCTGCCTTGGCGTATTTTTTCGGCTTCGGTAAGCATAGATCCAGGACACATCGCCAGTAATAATACTTTTCACGACATCCTGGTAGTCAGAGAGCATTGTTTCGCAGGCGTTAACGCGAGGCTATTTTTCGAAAAAGTTTAGAGATTTTGTAACCAATCGTGTTTTTACTTTTCTTAGGTCTAAATGATCTTTCAAAGAAGTTTTAAATGATCCTTTCGACATTCAAACTATGCCAGTAAGATCTGTGACTATTAATCTTCGATTCTTAAGCATCAATTCCTATATTTTATTGAGATGTTTATTGTTGACGTTAATGGCCATTCTGGAAGTGGTTCGTCGTCAAAGCATTCCCGACCCTCTATGAATAATTTGTACAAATCAAAAACACTTGCTTCCGACAAACAATTATCACCGAAAGCCTTTTCCAACATTCAGTACATTTCGGCACCAGACACTTTGTTTCGCAACTATTTCGACGAAGGGGTTTTCCTGTGAAATTTAAATTAGAAAGTCTTACTATTGTTTGTCCATAGCTGGAGTATATCGTTCAGCCATTTTATGCGTCAAACTATAATACAAGGAGCGTTCGAAAGTAAACAGGACTTAAAAAACAATAGAACAAAAGGTTTTTTCGGCAAAATCAATTTATCTTATTTAAATAGTCTGCTTCAATACAGCTTTTTGCACGGTTCAAAAGCATGACGAACGAGTGTTTTAGCTCGTTGGCCGGTTTGGCCGCCAGTATGCCGGTGCAAGCCTTTGGAATTGCCTCTACGTCTGCATAAAGCTTTTGTTTTCACGGCGCATTATAGTGCAACAAACGCCAACTTTCATCTTCGCGATATTCGGGCCGAACACGTCGAATACGGCGCACCGAACGCTTCACAACTCCAAAATAGAATAACGCATTAACGTTTTTTTGTGGACAATACCCTTGCAGTCATAGAAACAAATCAGCATTGTCTTCACTTTTGACTCCTTCATGCGCTATTGTTTGGGTTTCGGCTCGTCCGGAGCCTTCCATTTAGCATTCTGGCGTTTCGTGTCGGGATCATATTGGAAACACCACGTTTTGTCACCAGTCACAATATTGTAAAGGAAGTTTTTGTCTTTTTGACCTCTTTAATGATGTCCTTCTGAGCAATTTTCATAATGCGATAAATCGATGTTCTGGAGATGTTCAATTCCATTTCCATGAATTTCATTAATGATTTCTGTTGATTTTTGATGAGTTCACGCACAGTTTCGATGAAATTTCCGGTGATCACGGATTTTAATTGGCCCACATGTTGATCGTCATGTATGTTTTCACGACCATTTTGAAAACGTTGAAGCCACTCGTGCACTCTGCTACGGGACAAGCAGTCATCGCCATAAACTTCATCAACTGAAACGTTTCGGTAAAAGTTTTACCAATTTTAAAATAAATTTTAATTTTGGCTCTTTGTTCGAAGCTCATTTTCGCACCGATAACACAAACATAATGACACTTAAAATGCAATATCTTCACTTCCTGTCAATGAAATGTGATGAAATGGACAATCGACAAAAATAGCAGATTCTAACGTACTAGTCGATATACAGATCGCGCCATTAAGGCGCGCTAGATTCAAAAAGTCCTGTTTACTTTGGAACAAAGCTTGTATATCCATTATTATTGATCCCCTTAATTTTGTTAAGACATCTAACAAATGTAACTGATATATTCATTGAAGCTTAATTTATGTATTGGAACCAGAAAAAAATCAGATGGAATTCATAACTTTGTTATAGGGGTGCATGTGCTTCCATTCTGCTAATTTTCAAACCGTAATATAAGAATATAAGGTTTATATCACCTATAAGCTGAAATTAGCCGTTATCTTGGTGGTATAAAGAATTACTACGAGAGCATAATACAATTTTGTTATAATGGAGCGGCTGAAACTACTAGTAATTATGTAAAGTATACTTGTGGTTTTATCTCTCCTGTATAATTAGTCTAGTTTTTATTCGTCTAATGAAGTTCCTATTCACCAACATTCATGCATATGGCATTAAATTTTTTAAAGTGTTCGAAAAAAAAACTCTCATCGCAGTCTCACTTCGTAGCTCCATTTTGGCAAAAACGTAGGCAAATAATTGAGAATGGGATTATGCAATGATGAAATCAAATATAATAGTGTTGAGTCTGAATTATTCTAAAAGCGTTTTATAAAACAGGAGAAAACAGTGTTAAAAACCGAAGAATGAAACATAATTGCCAAGTTTATGCCACCAACCTAGCGAGTAATCAATGCGATCCAAATAACGAAAAGACATTGCAACAAGTAAGGAAGAGCTAACTAAGCTCGGGTACAACTAAATACTCTATAATTTTGCAACTTGCAAGAATCAAGGTCAGGGAAATACATTAAGGTGTAAATCTAAGCAATTATATATTTAGCAATCGTATAGAGTAGAGTTTCCCGGATGTTCTGCTACATGGATGCTAGATAATTTTTCATCCAATTTGATCAGTTTTCGGCAGATAGATATCGTGCAAAACATGCATCTCACTTTCAATGAGATAACCACATATTGGCCCATATATGTGGTATAAAGTCACCTGGAAGTTCGAAAATCTTTGTATTAGGCACGTGGTGGTTAAGGGAAATACTGACCTGATTCAACACACTTTTGACATACAGACATACTATTGCCAGGAAAGGATTATATCAGATAATCTCGATGATCAATTAAAAAAAAGTACGCCAAAAGAGGCAATTGGGATTTTAACAAAGCGCTACAATGGTGGGTCAAAGTGACATAAATGTACGTAGACACTTAAGGCAATAATATTTATTTTATATTTCTTTTATTCAGGTATACCAGGGAATGTTAAGCTTGCCACGAAGTTTTTGGCACCTAATGGATAGATCGGAGACCCACCACACTATACATATAATAGATTAGCGTTAAGAGCTGTGTCGATATAGCCATGTCCCTCTGCTTGTCTGTATATACTCGACCTGCACATGTTTTCTCACCAAAAAACTGCTTATTTATCGGAATCGCCGATATTGGACAACTATAGCATATATTAGGCTGTCAAAAAAGTCTTGCGGTAATTTCGCTAGTTGGCGCTGAAAGCGCGTAGTTCTAGTTTTATTCGTCGCATCGGGTCATGCTATACCTTTTTGGAAAGCTCATTTCACGCGAGTTACGTTTTCTGTAGACGGAACAGAAAATGTTTTTAATGAATAAAAAACCTTCACCGTACTGTGCGGTTTGCCGTCCGGTTCTTTATTAAATTATTATTTCATTCTTAAACTATGCTTAGCGTAATTTACTTAGGGCCGTTGTGCTGATTCGACATTTCATTATTACTGTCAACGACCCTTAAGTAATCAATTTAATATTTAGGTAATACGATACCAAGAACGTTTATTCATATACTATATACATATATAAAAATATGTGTATGTATACATATACACGATCATGGTACCGTATGTGGTTATGCTATTTTGCAACTTTTGCATATATGCATTTATAATTGCAAAATACACATATTTACAATTTTTATTTATTTTGGGAGAGCTGGAGTCATCTCATGACGTAACTCCCCCAACGTTACTGTTAGAACTCTCCTGAGTTCTTGTATTTACAATTATTATTTTAGTTGTTTCCTTCTTTACCATTCTTGTATTGATTACTATTATTATCTTTACTATAATTATTAATATTAGGTTGATACCATATGATACATTTTTATTGTATTTCATTCCTCAATTTCTTTTACATTTTCAATATTCAATAATGCGATATCATTAAATGTCAATTTTGGTGTGTATGATACACACTGTTATTTTGTGTGGATTTGTAATATGTAAAACTGTACTTATTTCTTTGACTATTTCTATGTCTTCCGTTTCTATGATTGTGTACTATTATTGGTGTGATTTGCAAGTGTGCTGCCACCAATGTTATAGTTACTGAAAACACAATTGTCTCCGTCATCTTTGAAAATAAAATTATTATTTTATAATCGTTTTTTTTATGTGTTAAACTAAATGTATCTTCATCTATTTCGTTTGAGTTTTCAATATTTGCCAATTTCATTGGTCTTTTAATATTTGTCGGATGAACGTTCTGTAGTGGATTAATTCCATAATACGGTTGATCTTTATGCCGTACTCTTTTGTAGTTTTTTATTGGTCCTTCTTCTCTTGTTTCTATATAGTCTTCCCTTTCTTTGCTCCTTTTACCTATACTATTTCTTTTGAACGTTTCGCATCTTCAAAACGTTGGAAGGCACTTCATCTCATGCCATTCGGGGTGTGCATTTTATGGTAGAATGGTACCGATCGTTATAATTTCCTATAACAACCTGCATTCTCATCTCTGTTGAAAGATCAGGGTCCTCAATTCCTGTTAGTTTCTCCAACAAGGTTGAGTGCAATCTCTCTAGGTCCGCATTTCCTGTATGGCTGTTTGGCTTTGTGAGATGAACCTGTATTCCTTCATCCCAAAGGTATGCCAGTAATCGTTCTGCCTTAAATTCGTTGTCCATAATGACTTTCTGTGGTTTACCGAATTTCGAAAAATGGTCAATTTTTATAGCTTTCTTTGCGGGCCAGTTTCTGTCTGTTGTTTTATAGACTGCCGCAAATTTTGTAAGCTTGTCAATTACTGTGACAAATGACTGCTTTTTAAAATGAAAAATGTCCACATGTATTATTTCATTTTTATATGAAGGTGTCTCTGTTAGTTTAAACTTCGGCATTATCGGTTTTCTGTCATATTTAATTTGCTTGCATTTTTCGCAATTTCCTATAATTAGCGGTACATGTTCCCTTAATTTTGGATAGTATATTTTATCCTTAAGTGTGTTGTAAGTTTCGTTTATTCCGCTATGCATTAACTCATTACCATAGCAAAGTGAAATTTGCTTATGCAGATCTTCTTCTTGTATAATTTTTGTTGGTTTTTTTTTTGTACATTTTGTGAATTGTAACCTGCTATTGCAAGAAGACATGCTTATAAGTAGTAGTTGAATTTTGTGATAATCGGTCTCCTCTACTTCGGAAAAAATACCCACTTTGCCCTTGTCAATACGTCTTTTGAAAATATTTTTCAATATGTTCTCCGTATCCATGGGGTTGATCTCGATTACTTTCCTTCCATGTATTATTTGAACTTCAGTTTGAGGACTATATGTTATTATAATTTGGGTCTTATACTTGTTGACAATTTCTTCTTTTATGAAGAAGTGTTCTAATAGTTCCTCTTCTGCGGAATGTATTGTATCTGACATTTCTAAATTGGATTCTTTATCATTATTTTCGTCGATTTTGGAGTGTTTTCAATTCGGCCTAAGAAATCTGCTACTACATAATTTTTCCCTTTCTGACATTCAATTTCATAATTAAACTCTTGCAGTTTCAATAGCCACCTTTGGTGACGTTGTGAAAACTCCCTTCCTTTATATTTATTATTTAAAGATACTATCGAGCAATGATCAGTTATAATTTTAAATTTTGTGCCATATATGTATGTACTGCCTGAAATAGGTTATTGAATATATAATAGCTAAAAATTCTTTATCTGTTGTAGCATATTTCTGTTCATGGTTATTTAAAGTTCTGCTAATTTAGCATACTGGCTGACCTTGTTGAGAAAGCACTGCGCCTATTGCGTAATCACTTGCATCCGTTGTAATAGTAAGTTTCTAATCATATTCAGGAAATTTTAAAATTGGATGCGATGAAATTAATGTTTTCAAATTTTCAAAACTAGCTATGTACTGCGGATCTCTTGAATTTATTTTATAACCTTTTTTAAAATATTTAATCATTGGATAGGCTACTTTCGAATAGTCTTTAATAAATTTTCTATAACAACCAGTGGCTCCCAAGAAACTTTTTAATTGTTTTTCAGTCCTAGGTAATTTCAAATTTTGTATTACTGCAATCTTGTCCTGATTTGGCTTAATCCTCTCTTTCGTAAAGGTATGCCCCAAAAAATTTTTTTCCCTCTTTAGAAAACTACATTTATCGACTTGAATTTTTAAGTTATGTTCCTTTAACTTTGAAAAGATTGTCTCTATTGAGTTTAGATGTTCCTCTAATGACGTTGAAAAGATTAATATGTCGTCCAAATAAACGACACATATCTTATTTATGTATTCTCTTAATATGTCATTCATTAATCGTTGAAAGGTAGCCGGAGTATTTTTTAGTCCGAAGGGCATTCTTATATACTCGTACAATCCCACCGGAGATACAAAGCTGTCTTTTCAATATCGTTTTCAAGATCAAGAGTGCTAAAGTACTGCGCCTTGCCCAACTTGTCTAAGATTCCATGAATGTTTGGCAAAGGATATTTATTTGATTCAGTTTATGATAATCGATTACTAAACGAAATTTTTTATTGCCCATGATATCACATTTTTTTGGTACCATGATAATAGGTGAACTAACTCCTACTTTTCCGAATTATACCTTTTTTTTCTAACTCCTTAATTTGCCTTATGGCTTCTACATCTTGTTTCGGAGGTAACCTAAATATTTTTGAATTGATTTGCTGGTTTGTGGTGGTTCTTATTTCGTGGACCACCGTTTTTGTGTTTGTCAAGCCATCTCTTTCTTTATACATTAATTTTTTATATTTCTTTAGCAATTTTTCAACCTCTTTTCGTTCATTTGATTTAAAATGATCCAATTGAATGTTTTGCATTTTACTTTCTTCCAATGCTTATATAGAGGATGGAGTCATGTGTAGAAGTTCACGCAAGTGAGGAAAGTTCTCTGATCGCCATTCACTTGGGAGTGGCCAGAAACAATTCTTTTAAATATGACTCCTCTGGGTAGCCTAAGAAAATCCGTTTGAAGGCGAGCTAAAGTGAGAAGGCGAAATATCCCCTACTTAGGGTTGTGCGCTGGGTTTGGGACCCGCCACGTAAAAAAACGCACCAATGAAAACCAACAATCAGCCTCGGATGAGAGACCCCCCTTTTGATGACGACAATGGCAAGCGAAATAAAGACTACGAATTGAGGGCATGCACCTGGAATGTCCGGTCCCTTAATTGGGAAGGTGCCGCTGCCCAGCTGGTTGATGTCCTCGTGAAAATAAAGGCTGACATCACCGCCGTCCAAGAAATGCGATGGACGGGACAAGGACAGAGACAAGTAGGTCCTTGTGACATCTACTACAGTGGCCATATAAAGGAGCGCAAGTTTGGTGTGGGATTCGTGGTGGGAGAGAGACTCCGTCGCCGAGTACTATCATTCACTCCGTAGAATGAACGTCTCGCCACAATCCGCATCAAAGCGAGGTTCTTCAACATATCGCTGATTTGCGCCCACGCCCCGACGGAAGAGAAGGACGATGTGACCAAAGATGCTTTTAATGACTGCTTGGAGCGCACTTATGAGAGATGCCCCCGCCACGATGTCAAAATCGTGCTTGGCGACTTCAACGCCAGGGTGGGCAAAGAAGGTATCTTTGGCACTACGGTCGGTAAATTCAGCCTCCACGAGGAAACATCCCCAAATGGGTTGAGGCTGATCGACTTCGCCGGGGCCCGAAATATGGTTATCTGTAGTACTAGATTCCAGCATAAGAAGATTCATCAAGCTACCTGGCAGTTTCCGGATCGAAAAACTACCAACCATATCGATCATGTTGTGATAGACGGAAGACACGTCTCCAGTGTTTTAGATGTGCGTGCGCTCCGAGGTCCTAACATCGACTCTGATCACTATATTGTTGCAGCCAAAATTCGCACCCGCCTCTGTGCAGCAAAAAATGCACGCCAACAAACACAAGGAAGGTTCGACGTCGAGAAGCTGCAATTACAACAGACAGCCGAACGGTTTTCTACTCGGCTTGCACTCCTGCTCTCTGAAAGCACTCGTCAACAACTCGGTATAAGGGAACTGTGGGACGGCATCTCAAACTCCTTACGTACAGCTGCAACCGAAACCATTGGTTTTCGGAAAGTGCAAAAGAACAGCTGGTACGACGAGGAATGCCGTGTCGCAGCGGAGAGAAAACAGGCTGCCTACCTCGCAACGTTACGATCGACCACAACACGTGCGGGATGGGATAGATACCGAGAGACGCATTTGTAGACAGAAAAAGAAAGAGGCCGAAATGCGTGAGTACGAAGAGCTTGATAAGCTGGCCAACAGGGGTAATATTCGAAAATTTTACGAAAAAATGCGGCGGCTTACGGAAGGTTTCAAGACCGGAGCATACTCATTTAGAACCTCCTAAGGTGATCTAGTCACCGATGCCCAGAGCACACTTAAATTATGGAGGGAACACTTCTCCAGCCTGCTGAATGGCAGTGAACCTACAACACCAGCAGAAGGCGAACCCGATTCCCCAATCGATGACGGTGGAGCAGACGTTCCATTGCTCCACCATGAAGAGGTTCAAATAGCAATAGCCCACCTGAAAAACAACAAAGCGGCGGGGGCCGATGGACCACCTCTTCGTCGATTTCAAAGCTGCTTTCGACAGCACGAAAAGGAGCTGCCTCTATGCCGCGATGTCTGAATTTGGTATCCCCGCAAAACTAATACGGCTGTGTAAACTGATGCCGAGCAACACTCAAAGCTCCGTCAGGATCGGGAAGGACCTCTCCGAGCCGTTCGATACCAAACGAGGTTTCAGACAAGGCGACTCCCTATCGTGCAACTTTTTCAACCTGCTTCTGCAGAAAATAGTTCAAGCTGCAGAACTCAACAGAGAAGGTACCATCTTCTATAAGAGCGTACAACTGCTGGCGTATGCCGATGATATTGATATCATCGGCCTCAACACCCGCGCCTTTAGTTCTGCTTCCTCCAGACTGGATAAGGAAGCAAAAGAAATGGGTCTGGCAGTGAACGAGAGCAAGACGAAATATCTCCTGTCATCAAACAAACAGTCGTCGCACTCGCGACTTGGCACTCACGTCACTGTTGACAGTCATAACTTTGAAGTTGTAGATAATTTCGTCTATCTTGGAACCAGCGTAAACACCACCAACAATGTCAGCCTGGAAATCCAACGCAGGATTACTCTTGCCAACAGGTGCTACTTTGGACTGAGTAGGCAATTGAAAAGTAAAGTCCTCTCTCGACGAACAAAAGCCAAACTCTATAAGTCGCTCATAATTCCCGTCCTGCTATAAGGTGCAGAGGCTTGGACGATGACAACAACCGATGAGTCGACCTTAAGAGTTTTCGAGAGAAAAGTTCTGCGAAAGATTTATGGTCCTTTGCGCGTTGGCCACGGCGAATATCGCATTCGATGGAACGATGAGCTGTACGAGATATACGACGACATTGACATAGTTCAGCGAATTAAAAGACAGCGGCTACGCTGGCTAGGTCATGTTGTCCGGATGGATGAAAACACTCCAGCTCTGAAAGTATTCGACGCAGTACCCGCCGCGGGAAGCAGAGGAAGAGGAAGACCTCCACTCCGTTGGAAGGACCAAGTGGAGAAGGACCTGGCTTCGCTTGGAATATCCAATTGGCGCCACGTAGCGAAGAGAAGAAACGACTGGCGCGCTGTTGTTGACTCGGCTATAATCGCGTAAGCGGTGCCTACGCCAGTAAAGAAGAAGAAAATGCATATACTTTCTCTTGGATAATTTTTATGTGGAATGGAAGATTTGTACCATTTTTTAAAATTATTGTCATATTTTCGACATCAATTGTTTTTACATTTTTAAAAATGAAATCATTTCCTATCAATAAATCATATGGTTTATTAAAATCCATTAATAACTATCTCATTCTGGCGTTTTCCGGATATTTGAATTTTTTTGGACAAGGGCTCTTCACCTTAACATTTGGTGATTCAATTATTCCGTTTAAAGTATTTATCATAGTGCTTTCACTTTCAAGCACTGGCAATTTAAATTTTTCAAAACTAGATTTTTTCATTATGTTTATGGTTGAGCCGGAGTCAACCAGAGCATAAAATTGTTTTCCAAAAATCGTTAATACAATTATAATTTTATTTTCCCAAGATTCCGAGGCTAATTTGTAAAAAACTCTTCGTTCGTATTGGATTCTTGTAGATCACCTCTTCTACTCATTGCGTCCACGTCCATGGGCTCAGGTCCCCGAACGAAAATTTTTTTTATTAATACTACTATTTCTGGTATTAACTTGAAAATTGGTTTCCTTTAATTTTAGATGAGGATTTAAATTGCCTTCATCCAAACCAGTAAATTTATAAATTTCATTTGTTATGTCAGTCAATGATGTGATTGGTTGCACTGTATATGCAAATGTCCCAGCTGCTAATTGTTTTATTGGCTGAATTAGCATTCCCGAAAAAATTTCTTTCATAGTGTCACCATTTTCACTTAGTGTACTATATTCTGTTATATTATCTATTATTTCTTTTATTCTTCTACTTAATTCCGTTATGCTGTGTACCCTAAGTTCCGAAATTTCTTTCGTGATCGTCATTTGATCTTTTGTGGGTCTGTAATGCTGCCTTAGCTTAGCTTTACAACTAACCCAATCTTGAGTTGGTTTGTTTGCAAAAAATTTTTTGCTGAACCACCGATTTTTAGATCATAAATCACCCTTAAAAATATTTCTTCCTGTCGTACATAGTCTCTCCGTACTCTGTCAATTGCCTCAATGAAGGACGGCAATTTTTTTACATTCCCTTCGAAGGAAGCTAAATATTGCAAATCTTTTTCTATTCTTTGCCTAATTGACAATTGGTTATTGGCTGCATTTTGCGCAGTTATTTGAGTTAAAGATGCTAAGCATCGAGTTAATAATTCTATTTGTTTTGCCATTAGACTTGGTGTGTTTTTTAATTTAATTTAATACAGAATAATATTAATTATTATTTTTTTTTTTTCAAATCAAAACTTATAATATAATTGCTTTTGACAAAATGCTTTTCTATAATTGTATATTCTAAAGTTAATTAGTATAAGCAAGTTTAAGTGTATAAGTTAAAAAACGTTTTGTTGTTTTTATTAAAAAAAGTTTATTTGGGAGCTATGCTCCTTTATTGAATTCCACAAAAGAACTAAAGTTTGCAATTTATTATACTTAACTCTAGACCTATGTTTGCCGCTACAACGGGTACAGAGTTTGCTGACGCTGCGCATCCCACAGGTTGGCACTTCGCTGACGTTGCGCTTCCCACAGGTTGCCACTACACGTGTCGCACTCTCAGCGATTTAGTGGTGTCATATTATTTTACTTTGTATCATATGATATTAATGCAGCATATGATACTTTTGAATGTATGGGGTGCTAACTTATATATTTTTAAATTGTAATATTTTAATATCTAGAGTGTATTATTATTATTAGTATTTTTGTACCTTTCTGTTGTTGCTGCTGTTGTCTTTGCTGCTACTTCCGTTGTTGTTCTTGTTTTCTTTGCTGCTACTCCTGGTTTGTTATTGTTGACTTTGCTGCTACTCCTGTTGTTGTTATTTTTGCCTTTGTTTCTGTGGCGTTTTTCCTTTCTTTTGCTTTACTCAAAATTCTTGCTTATTTTTTAATTCATGCAGTGTTTTTTCAATTGTTTTAATGCTTTTTTCATATTTTTATTTGCTTTCTGTAGCGTTTTTCTTTTCTTTTGTTTAAAGTTAAATTCTTGCTTATTTTTTAATTAATACAGTGTATTTTCTATTGTTTTAATGCTTTTTTTATATTTTTTTTTTGCTGAAGAAGAATTGTTTCACCTTTCATTTTGATCACAGAAGGTTGTTACTACTTCTTTATTTATTTATTACTTTTTGCGGTTTTCGGTCACGGTATTTAATTGAAACAAGAACTGGGTTCTTTATCCTACCGACTGCGCCAGTTACATTTTCTGTAGACGGAACAGAAAATGTTTTTAATGAATGAAAAACCTTCACCGTACTGTGCGGTTTGCCGTTCGGTTCTTTATTAAATTATTATTTCATTCTTAAACTATGCTTAGCGTAATTTACTTAGGGCCGTTGTGCTGATTCGACATTTCATTATTACATTATTACTGTCAGCGACCCTTAAGTAATCAATTTAATATTTAGGTAATACGATACCAAGAACATTTATTCATATACTATGTATATAAAAATATGTGTTTGTACATACACGATCATGGTACCGTATTTGGTTATGCTATTTTGCAACTTTTGCATATATGCATTTATAGTTGCAAAATACACATATGTATTTACAATTATTATTTATTTTGGGAGTACTGGAGTCATCTGATGACGTAACTCGCGCTAACACGTGTTTGATTGATTGTCGTTTCTTTTAAGTCGTTCGTGAGTTATAGCGTCGCAAACATGGAGCAAAATAAAGAGAAAATACGGCATATTTTGCAGTACTACTACGATAAAGACAAAAATGCATCTCAAGCCGCCAATAAAATTTGTGCAGTTTATGGACCCGATACAGTTTCCATTTCCACCGCACAACGATGGTTTCAACGTTTTCGTTCTGCTGTAGATGTGGTCGAAGATGCGCCACGCTCCGGAAGGCCTGTCGTCGAAAATTGTGATAAAATCGCTGAATTGGTCGCAGGAGACCGGCATAGTAGTCATCAAACCGTTATAAACCATTTGAAGAAGCTTGAAGTCACTAAGAAGCTCGATGTATGGGTGCCACACGAATTGATTCAATAACAAATACCGCAAGACTTTTTTGACAACCATTATTATTTAGCAGCCATATCAACTGAACGATTAAAATCAAGATCTTGTGTGAAAAACTTGAAAAACAGTTTTATTTGAAGCGATATCTTCACCAAATTTTGACTTCGTTCATTATCTAAAGCACCGCTACAACATCCGAAGAAATTTTGCTGATCGGTATGCCATATCACATAAATTGAACGTTAAAAAATAAGTTCTGGTATGAAACGCCTATTTATTAATGAAAGTTATTATAGTTATTGTCTAAAGTCGCACCATACTCCTTATCATAGCGCCTAAGCTGAGGTAAAGCGGAACTCAGTATTGTTGTTTTATAAATTTTCGCTCTGTTCTTTACCACTTTCAGATCCGCTTATCATATTCTCTTGCTTCTGGGCGTTGTTAGTTACGTTGTTGTTACGCTTAGTTGATTCCTTACTCAATCATTAGATGCTGTAAATTAGCAGCCACTTATTTCCTGGTGTTCACCATAACAATAAAAAATCTAATTAATACGTTTTAATGAGCTTAACTCTGAGCTTGTTTGTTGTCGCCAGCGTAAATGACTGCTATAACATACGCGCATGTATTTATTTTGATTGGAAGCTAAATTTAGAAAAATAAAAGCTAAGAAAAAACCTTCTATACCAACGTCGATGTCTGACTACAACGACATTACATATGTATATGTATGGGAAAAAAGCAGAATTCGTAAATAGCAAATGCAAAGGAATTTTGTGCTTGAGAGATATTTTCTTTGTCCGCATTGTTGTATTCTGACATACAAAACTAATACCAACGTTATACAGTATTTAAGAAAATTATGTGTTTACCATATGAGTAGCAGAGCTTTAGCTATTTTCATGATTTGTGAGTTTTATTGCTTGCTTGCATTAAATGTGCTTTTACATATGTATATATGGATGTGTAAATACTCGAATATATGCAAGAGAATGTGTTTGTTTTGTAGTTTGTTTATGCTTTGCAAATGTGGTTAACAAAGAAAAAATATTTAATGCTTATTAAGATTTGTCAGCTTCGCTTGTAATGCGTTGGTGTGTAAGGCTTTAATGTTTTAGTATACCATATTTCTCATTAAATAGCATTAAATTCATTATCCTGTTGTAAGGACTTGTATTATAAATGTGTTTATGTGTGTGTGTAGGCATATTTGCATAGTAAATTGTATGAGCTTTAAGCTTAAATAATTTTAAGAAAGTAATTCAATACTATACACAGATGCCAAAACAGAATATTTGGCATTTCGTATTCTACTCTGTAAACTTTGTATTACCTTTGTTTACGTTAGACGAAAATATGAAATATATAGAGCTTTCACCAAATATTTCGAGAAATAATTGAAATTGGTAAGATGTTTATTTCTATGGGAATAATTTTAATGAAAAGGTGTTTGTAGATGAATGAGTTAGACACCACCAAAAAAGCCTTCGCCTCATCGTTTTCAAAACAGTCTATATTTTAAATATTAGGAGGAATATCATGGATTTTCGAAAGTCTGACAAGATGCATATACAGAATCCAAAGATATCATGGGGCTTTTAGAAACTTTCTGAGAGCACTCTTTTTCTTCTTTACTGGCGTAGATTCCGCTTACGCGATTATAGCCGAGATAACAACAGCGCGACAGTTCCTTCTTCTTATTGCAACGTGGCGCCAATTGGAAATTCCAAGATCCGGAGTGAAGGTCTTCCCCTTCCTCTGCTTCCTCGGCGGGTATTGCGTCGAAAGAGTAGACTTTATAATTTTTAGCTAGTTTTTGGTTAATACACCGCAAGAAAAAAAATCCGCGTTTCAAAACGGTAGCCTAACTGCACATCTGAAATATATTTATAAGTACTCTTTACGTTAGAACCATTGAGGTTTCTTAATTTGTCAATACACTTTCATTTTCAGTATGACTGGTGTTTGTTTAGAAGTGCGGTTCTCTTTGACGCAATAATTTTTCGAAGTTGGCCTTTGTGATTTATACCCAGTATAAAGAAAAGTATTTATGAGCGCATTATCCCGCGTGTGAAGTGGCCTCCAAGATCGTGCATTTTAATATAGCTGCACTATTTTTTAAGGGGTTATGTGAAGTTGCTTGCATATCAGTCTTATTTGTCTGTCGGATAACCATGCGCTGACTGACACCTTTGAAGAAAATATTCCGCAAATTTTTTAATTTTTAGTCCCGTATTCTTCGCAACGGTGCGATTATTGAGGCCAATGATATCAATACGTACGCCAGGAGTTGTACACTCTTATAAAAGATTGTGTCTTCTCAAGTCAGCTCTGCAGCTCGAATTATGATCTCCAGGAGAAGATTGAAGAATTCGCACGATTGGGATTTGCTTTGTCTGAAAACTCGTTTGGTATCGAGCAGCTCGGAGAGGTCCTTCCTGATTCTGACGGAGTTTTTGGTATTGCTCAATGTGAGTTTACACAGCCGTATTGGTTTTGCGGGGGACTTTTTATATCACAATTTATTTAATTAAGAATTGGCATTACGTACGAGTTGCGGAGTTGACATGAAAGAGTCGCTGGAACACCTCATATGTCTTTGTCCGGTACTATCTAGAACTTGACC
Organism: Bactrocera zonata; assembly: GCA_037783105.1. Taxonomy (NCBI): domain Eukaryota; kingdom Metazoa; phylum Arthropoda; class Insecta; order Diptera; family Tephritidae; genus Bactrocera; species Bactrocera zonata. The sequence continues at coordinate 105,953 of JBAWJQ010000604.1, forward strand.
CAAGCATCTAGGAGTCTCGAAATTCAAAGAACTGGACGAGGTATAACGTAAATATTGAGTCGCTCTTAAAGTTCACGAAAAACTTTGACGTCCTTTGTAACGAATACTTCACCTCACACTAAACTGATATCCTCCATCTGTTATTACTGTGGACCAAAAGGTCTATGTATGGCATGATTGCCGGTCAGTCTGTCTGCATCTCACCTTTCAATTATCTACTTAGGATGAGCTCAGGTGTAATGAGGTGTAAGAAGATATAAGTGTAAGTAAGTATATTGAGTTCTTCGAAATTACCTACTGTCAACCTATGTTGGTGTCGTTAATTTGCAAGTTTTACGAATTTGAAAGCCTTTTGCCTCCACAACACAATGTATCTTGTGCTAAAAAACAAACAAGACTTTTCCTTTATTTCCTGCCTGTCTTTGCTTATTTGCATAAGAATGCTACAGGAAAAATTTTCTCTTTGCATTTCAAATATCTTTGATGCCAAAAACAAAGAGAAAATTTCTACTCAACTGGCAAAGTTTAGTGACAAAGCAGACTTGTTAAGCAGCAGAGTAATGTTGTTTAGTTTAGCTAATGTTTGTTAACTTGCACTGAAGCCTAGCAATGACAACAACAACCACTCAAGTGAAAAGGACAAGAATTGTAAATATTTTCGTTTATTTTTAATTAATGCAAAACACCAACTCTATTACAAGCACGAGTGGTTATATGGAATATATGAATATGTGCGTGTGTAAGAAATTACATTTTTTGAGAACAAATACCTGACAGAGCGGAAGATTCGCTTCTCCTTATGTTTGTCTTAGAAAGGGAGGGATGTATGTAAAAAGAGGACTATTTCTTATCCTCATTTCGATATCCGAAAGCGCCTCGCTTAAGGGCAATGAAGTATATTTCAGGTTCTTATCTTCAAAGCTTTCAGAAAGCTCAACTTTACTTAATCCAATCAAACAAGGTTAAGCTGTCACAGCAATGGTCAGGTTAGATCCCCACGCAATTATCTGAATATCTACATCGATGAAGCATATGAAAACCACTCATGTTCTTCTAATATATAATTGTGCACAGCTTTTAAATATCTCGAATAAATGAATTAAAGTAGATTGGAGGTTGAATGTAAAAAAAAACGTTGAACATTTACAAACCCAAATCTCTCAAAACACTAACACTACGTTATTCTTCCCTGTAAGCAAATCAAACTGTGCCTACTGATTAGTAAATATTTTTTCTATAAAATGTGTTGATTGTGTGCATAAACTGAAAGCCTTTTCACTGAGAGCTCACTCTGCATTCGGATATCTTTATTTAACCTTTCCTTATTCGCAAAAATACTTTTGAATAAAGTGATTTATTGCTTAATTTTTAATTTTGATCTGTAACTATTATGAGGGTGCTTGTGCTATATACAGAACTGTGGTTGAGGAAATTTTGAAAATGTTTCTTAGAACAATGAAGCAGAAAAGTTAAATGAAAAGGGAAATCTTCAAATAAAATTTGTAATTATAGACCCCAGAATACATTCTTTGTGTACAAAAATATATTATATATCTTTTGAGGGAAACACATGCCGAATATTGATTGGAATGCTTATATATACATATATATATATAATCTCTGAATATTACTCTTTAAAAACATTTTATTTTCTCAAGATGTAATTTTAACTTCAAAGTCAACTTTTAATAATTCCTCGCAGTGGTATATCATAATCATAATTGAATACTTAATGAAAAGCACAGCGTAGGATATCTAAGCAGGTTTATGTAAGATATGTCAGAACCGCGCAAGTCACAAACTTTAAGAGGGAATAGTGACAAACGTCTGGTAAAATTCACGCATGTAAAAGCGACCAAATCCTACATAAGGAAAGACTTTATTAAAGAATGTTAAAAGACCAGAAGTTATTCTTTTCTGGTTCTCTAAATATAAGTCTGAAATAGTCGATTAAAAATGTTTAATAGTATTAGCTTTTTCGATGCAGTGAAACAAAATTTTACCCAAATTATTAAAAGAAAACAGCCAAATTGACCATAATTTTAACAGAAAAAAACTGAGCCAGAACGCGTTACAACTGATGCAATTTTTCATTATATAAACGATCTTTGATGCTAAGTTTTAAGGATAACATTTTGGATGAGCTAAGTTGATATAATTTTAAGAAAAGATAAAATGTCAATACTGAGGCTTGAGTTTCTATTTTTAAGCTTCTGTGTTATCTCAAAACTATCTATTCATGAGAAACTTTTCCAAACATTTCTAAAGTAAGCACCATAAGCTTACCACTATTTAATGTATTTTTTTAATTTAATTTACATTTTTTTATTTAATTCTTGCTTCTTTCGCTGCTACAAATTGTCACAAAATTGTGAGCCAAAAAACATTATCTCGGCAGAAAATTAACATTTGTGTAAGTCCCCAATACAAGCGAATCTTCCACACATGCACAGAGCAACTTACAACTTGAAAGTTGCGTTCACAAACGCTGTACCTGTTCTCAACACTCAATTGTTGCTGGCTGTTGTTATTGTTGTTTACAGCGCCTTTTGTCTGCTGTCATGTTGTAAATTTAAAAATTTTTATTCATTGTGGCATTGTCGTTTAAATATCAAGCGTTCACTTCGTTGGCACACACACAACAAATGCAGAATATCACAAGTGACAAGAGCAACGGAAAATATGCAAACACCTGCATTATGGTGGTACTTAAGATATCTGAAACAAATTGGTTTGTCCAAATAAAATATTTGGATTTTAAGATTATATTTACAATCGGAGATCGGAAATATAAGTTATTTCCAACCAATATCTTATATAAAAAAGCTAAAAATAATAAAATAAAGAAAATAGATAAAATTTTAATTTCATTTAAGGAGGGTAAGGTTACTTTTATTTTCAGCTTTAGCAACTGCTTAACACACCCAAGCCTTCTTGAAAATGGATGCACAAATGCATATTTTATTCTCTACTATTTCTTATTAACTAACTTTTAGGTTTCGGAAATATCTACTAAAAAGTTCTTGCATAACAAAAAGCCCACCTTAACCTATATACATATTTACACGCTGGTTCAAAGTTGCAAGCGCTTCAAACAACTCTCACCTCGTACTTGACGCAAATCTGTTTGGTCGGTGATAAAAAGGCGCAGAGTCACAAGTGTAATGGATTTTACATTTTGAAGAGCACACGGCTGTAGTGTTCTATGTGTTGGTATTGTAAATCCCTTCGCATACATGCATATTCACCCACAGCAACTAAAAAGTACGTACCGATTTCGCACTTCGTGCCTCTGGTATTAACGGTAACAGAAAACCTTGGCTGTTGAATTAACTGTTTCAGTTTTTGTTGTTATTTTATAATTTGGCTGTTTTTGGTTTAGGGGCTGACTGTTTGTTTAATCGTACACGTGCTTTCATACGTTTCTATTATTCCGCGCATTTCATTGTTGTTGCCTTTATTATTACAGTTGTCATTGCTGTGCATTTGTGTTGTGCATGCTTGTGTTTGTGCGTCTGTGTGCTCTTATTTTCGTTAGCTGCCACATTTGTTTGAATATGCAGATACATTTTAGCAACAATATCAATGCGTATTTATACATACACACACACCCTCAAGTATATACACATTGCCTTAAATTTCCCATCTGCCTCTGTTGTTTGCTTTCAGGCGCTTATTTTTCTATATGCTATTTTGTTGTTTTATATTTTTGTTACTCTGAGTGCCTATGCCTCTTTTGTTACAACAAAAATAGTCTACTTGTTTTCTACTTATTTGCATATTCTTCATATTTGCATAGCTCCTATTTGACTATTTGCCCGCTCGTCAACTTATCGCTCAGTGTCATACAGTTAAGTTTTATATTTGCATATCACTTAATTTTGACACCACTTTTACTTTGTTAGTATTTGATGGTCTTCATTTAATGGCCAGTAGGAAAAATTTGTCAGTGAAATGTGTGGTTATGTTAGAAGTAATAGTTGCCAAAGAGGACAAAATCAACCTCGTACCAGATCACAAGGAAATCACTTCAAATTAACGAGCATAATCTACCAAACAAATACTGAGATATTATACTTCATTTTTTTAATAGTTCATTATCATTACTGTAGACATTAGTGGGTAGAAATTGTCAGAAAACACCTTCGTAGTTCTCCATTATTAATATTAGTTTAAGAACCAAGCATAAATTTTCAAGAGCCGTAGACTAAAAAATTATCCTCAGGGTCTGAGGATAAAATCTAATCAAAAAAGTACATTTGATCCAGACAACCCTATACTTATTGTACATCTTAGTATAAGGAGAATGAGGCGAGGATACTCCGGTTGCAATAGCTCAGTATTGTAAGAAATTACAAAGTTTGTTATATTGAAGATTAGCCTTTGATCGAGCCTATCAGAAACTTTAGGTATCTTAGCCTACTCTCTTTCTCTAAGTCTCATAACCAACAAGAAGGAAGGCTACTACCCCAAAGCAAACAATAATGCCTTTGGGAACTTGGGTCGAATTTCGATCAAAAGTGCCTTTCACAGCGTGACGAAAGTCTGAGGGAAAGCAATAAGGAAAGTGAATTTGTCGTAGCAAAAGAATTTAGTGTAACCGGTAGTAAAAGAACGTCTCTACCACTTTTATTATTAAATAAATATTAGAATTATTCCGACTTCAAAAATACTATTTTTGCAGTCCATTTTAAATAAATTAGCTTCATATTTATCAAAAAAGCCCCTTTCAGTACAAAAAAGCAGTATTCGTTTAACCAATCTACAAAATTCAGCTGAAAACTTTATCAGCCAATAAAATCTATAGAAAATATTGGAAAACACATTAAACTGTGCCTTGATAGTTTTGCTATACTAAGAGCGGTAAGTGATGAAGGCATGCAGCAGAAATCACTTGAAGACGTGGAAACAATTTTTATCCGCCCGAAAATATGCAATTTTGCTTGCCGGGAAATATAAAAACAAAACGAGTACAACAAGAAGAACAAACGTGAAGTGAAATTCAAAAAGTTGCAGAAAAATTCCAGCTACGAGTCGAATAAAGTCAAGTCAAGTCATCTAAACTCAAGAAATGTCGCACGCATAAATATTAACTTGGTATAGTTAGGCCGTATGTCGGTTGTGTCTGACATATTTTGAAAAATTCCTTAGCAGCACTTGGTTTTAGGCCACACTTTTTTAACCAGTGACAGTTGTTGCTCGTCACTGCTGTCAATGCATCTAAAAATTTGCAAATTAATATATGAAACTCCACATTGTGGAAAGTAAAGTTCAAAGTTGGCTGTCGAACCCAAGCTGTTGCCATGCTTTTGAAATGCCAGATAATTTTAAATTATTTCTTTGACGGTTTGCCTCTAAAAAAAACATTGCTTTACACCTATTCCAGCGAGTGAAGCTGCCAGAAAATTTTCAATCAATTTGATAGCGTTTTTTGCATTTTTACAATGATGTCCATTTTGCAATGGTTTTTTTATGCCTTAACATGTGCTTTCCTTTTGAAGGAATGTGTGGATGGGGTTGAAGAGCAAGATCACATTAACTTGTTATGTTTGGAATATTTTCCAATTTAGACAACCTAGCTACATCTCGATTGTGTTCTTTAATAGTCTTCGCATGCTTAGGAAGAAAAAAATCAACTGAGAAAACTTGATTTAAATACAGAAAAATACAGAAAAATCAGAAATTTCAGGGATATACCTCCACAAACCCTATGAAGGTCCTTTTTTTACTTTACTGCCAAGTAGAGGGTTGCTGTTAAATTTTTGTCTAAATAATATTAAAATATATTTGGAAATTAACTTAAACCTAATATCATCCACATAGCAAACGCTCATGCTATACACACACATGCTCTAGCTAGATTAAAGTGGACTCACTATTACATAAGAAAGAACTAGTTTGACTAGAAAGTGCGGAGAAGTGCCAAGCGAAAAGGAAAAACTGAAGAAAGGAGGTTAAGCTTAACTTTAGAAGATGGAACGGTAAGCATCGAGTAACGCAACAATGTATATTATGTATATAAAAATTGAAAAGGACTATAGGCAGCACTAGCACGAATGCAACAAGAGTGTAAATGTGTTACAGATATTTTTTCTGCAATTTTTAAACGATTTTCATAATTATTTAAATCACTTTTGCACTTCGGAGCACAAAGACATACCCTTCTATATACAGACGCACTTTCGCACAAGCGTACACAAAGAAGAGCTGTCAGCCCACATCGTAAAAAAAGCTAAGGGTTGTAGTAGGCCCTAAATAGCCAAACAAACTCCTAAAACTAGGCTATAGCTGACGATTACTGACACGTTTAACCAGCTTTTTGGTTAACTGGCAACTTTTTAGTAGGCATGGCAACCCGACAATAAATAACTTGTTGCCAACGAGTTGTCATGTGTGGAACGCAAAGCAAAAACAACAGCAACAAAGCAGTATATGCATAAACAAGCGAGGCACAGTAAAGTGTTTGCCGAAGAGTAAATAAGAAGCTAAAAATAACAATAAAAATCGTGTTATATGAGATGTTGCTGCAAAAGAATGGGAACAACAACAAGAAAAGAGAAATGTTCGATCTTTCAACCCTAAATGGAAAAATTACGCACTTGATGAAAACGATTTTTCTTACCTACATCGATGACAACACACTTCGCCAGGACATGGTTGTAAGCACAGCCGTTCCAGACGCGCCATCCGCTGAAATGTGAACTAGAATCGCTTATACGACGTGTATACCCGCAGGGCGGAAGCCATTGCGTATGAGTAACCACGCCCAGGCATGCATAAATATACACGGGAAAGTGAAATAACGGTATATACATACATACTTGCAGTAGCAGACGTTTTGCGAAGAATGCGTGACTTTGGTGTTTCCTTTCATTTTCATAATTCTGCAATCATTCTGTATATGTTTGTGTCAGGTGCAAGCCACGATAACCGCTTCAAATCGCTTCAGCCAGCCATGTGCTGCTGTCAACTCGCGATCTGTTTTCAAAACTCCTTCAAATGAGTTGTCAACGAGTTGCGCAAAGTGTTAGCGTGCAGACGCAACTTTTTCAATTTATACCCCTCACATCCTTTACAGCGCGCCTGTTTAAGTCAATGGTCTAAGATATATGTATGTGTTGTTATTTTAAACGGCACACACACGCTTGCCGGCAAGTTTAAACGACACTTTGAGTGAGTGCGTGTTCGTGTCTGCTCTTCGTCAACAACTTTAAGTCGCTTGCAATATCCTTTTTATCCTTAACCGCGTAATGACAGTTTATGGACAAGCGCTTGCAGAATTGTTGTTTAGTTCTCAGTTTTTTGATTTTTGTAGGTTGTTTATTAGCATCTTAAGTTTTATTTTCTTTCTTAATTTCACTTGTTTTTAATCTTTTTTTGTAGTTTTTCGTGCAGACTTTATATTTATGTTTTTTTTATTTCTTCTTGATACTTTTGGTTTTGGCTTAAAACAAATGCTTTAAACAATGCCGATTTAATATAAGTTCAGTTGCTATAGTGACGAACATACTAGACAATTCTTGGACGGGATAAACATTTAGTTATATGTCTATTCAAAAACGTAGCATGTTAGAAAAGCTTTATTGTGTAAGAAAAAACCAAATCTTATCACAACTTAAAGTCTTCTTGAAAGAATCTAGAAACCAAATGAATAGTGGAGCAAAAAATTTTTACCAAAATTTCCAAGAATTCGGCCAGGACTTATCTAGCGTTAGTATATAATCTGCAAAGAACCTAGAGTCACAAATGGAAATATATCTTATTTAAAATTTCCAAAACAAGCAGTGCTTCAAATGTCGACAACTCTGATTCCTCTAATTCAGTTACGCATATTTGTCCATATAAAACTTTAGTACTTTCAAGGAAGACATTGCCTTCCGAATGGTGTTCTTGCAGACATACACATATGCGCAAAATTTTTCGGACAGCAACTCGCTATTAAACTAACTGCTTTCAACTACATCCTAGGCTAAGACGGAAATAAGAATACGATACACATTTATTTGCATTATTTAACAAGATTTAATTTTTCAAAGTTTCATTATATTTCCATCCAACTCAGCTTTCACAAAACGACCGCGCCAACGAGCGCCGGAATCGGGTGAGCACGAATTGAATATTCTCCAGCTTTTCTACATTTATAGATACATACATATATGTAAGAAGAATACACTTCTTGCCCGCTATGTGATAATTACAAAACTTTGCATAACGATTACAATGCTCCAAACAAAGCCAGCAGGGAAGCGGCCAGGCAGCCGCATGTAAAGGTAACTCGTTTTATATTCAGCTATTTTTATGTTTTCGATTTTTTTTCTCTGTTTTTTTTTTCATGCGGAAATAACTGTCTAACCAAAGCGTAGATAAATAAGTATCGCTTCTTATTTCCATTTGGCGACTTAATATTTGCATTAGTAAATCAAGAAAGTTTTTCTGCTCTTCGTTATTTTGTAGTTTAATTATCTTGTGTTTCGCATATTTTCTATCCTGCTTCGCCACATTTAACATATCCGTCGGCAGTCATTTTCCGAATCCCCCCACTCATAAGAAGCACAAAGAATGACGCGAAAAAACTGCAGAAATGCGATAACAAGTGAAGCTTGAGCTGTTTAACTTGCCAACAAATTTCGTACCCAATTTGAAATTACGCAGACATCAGTGCGGAGCTTAAGGAAAAAACATCAAATAAATTATCTGAGAAAAAAGAATAAAAATGCAGGCAGAATTAGCGGCAACTGTAAACGCCAATAGTATGCTATTTTTGCTTACGACAATAATTTCAACGCCCACACAGCCGGTTACTCAAGCGTGGGTTCCCTTCCCTGTTTATGATAACGATTTAGTCAGCCTTCTCGAGCCAGCAAAGGCATCAAATAAAAAAAATGACTTCATACTTCAATTACTAATCGCCAACAGATTCACGCACTTATTAGATTACTTACAATAGAGTCTATTTGTCAATATGCCAACCAGGCGAAGGGCAAGACTTTAGGCACCACTACTACCATTGAAGCGCTTATGGCGAAGAAATACTCGTTTGTACTTTTTGCGTTTTCGATTATTGCCCTTTTCGTTTTCTTTTATCTATTGCATTCTTTCTACGCCATCTTATCTTTCTTACTTTTAGTCGCCAATGGCGTTTAACTTGCTTAGTATTTCGATACTTCGATATTTCAAATTTGTACGGTTTCGCTCATTTACGCCTTCATTTGTTCAGTCATCCATCATTTTGCTCACTCATTCTTCAACAACATTCTCACCCTGTCTACACCTCTCTCTCTACAATACAACATTCAGCCTCTTTGTAGCCATTTGATATCTTCAAATGCTTCGCCTTTGGCCCATTCTCCTTCACAACACAACTTTTTTATACTTGGCTTCGCATTTCTCATAACAGGTTTGCTGTGACGGTGGTGGATCATTTACTTAAAAAATTTCAAATTCCTAAATCGTTCGTTTCACTGTTGTTGTCTCCAACAAAGTTTGGCATTTTTGTATTCTTTTTTGGGAAATTCCTGTGTTTGAGTCTTTCAAAGAAATTACCAAATTTCTCGTTCAAATAAATTATAATTTTTTTAATTAACAGTGAATTAAGTGTATTAAATCGCAAAAATTGAGTTTTGATATTACTGTTTAAAGTGTGCCTTTTGATATGTCTTTATTTTTCTCAGATTTTTAAATACTTAATCTAAATTATTTTCTTTTTCCAGTTCCTTACACAAACATATGTAGACCTAGATGCAAATGTTTTCACCGAAAAAGAATATTTTTGTACCTCTTCTTCTTCTTAATTGGCGTAGTCACCGCTTACGCGATTACAGCCGAGTCAACAACAGCGCGCCAGTCGTTTCTTCTCTTCGCTACGTGGCGCCAATTGGAAATTCCAAGCGAAGCCAGGTCCTTCTCCACTTGGTCCTTCCAACGGAGTGGAGGTCTTCCTCTTCCTCTGCTTCCCCCGGCAGGTACAGCGTCGAATACTTTCAGAGCTGGAGTATTTTCAGCCATCCGGACGTTCATGACTTAGCCAGCGTAGCCGTTGTCTTTTAATTCGCTGAACTATGTCAATGTCGTCGTATATCTCGTACAGCTCATCGTTCCATCGAATGCGATATTCACCGTGGCCAACGCGCAACGGACCATAAATCTTTCGCAGAACTTTTCTCTCGAAAACTCGCAGCGTCGACTCATCCGTTGTTGACATCGTCCATGCCTCTGCACCATATAGCAGGACGGGAATTATGAGCGACTTCTAGAGTTTGGATTTTGTTTGTCGAGAGAGGACTTTGCCCCTCAATTGCCTACTCAGTCCGAAATAGCACCTGTGGTGTTAATACTGGTTCCTAAATTGACGAAATCATCTACAACTTCAAAGTTATGACTGTCAACAGTGACGTGAGAGGCAAGTCACGAGTGCGACGCCTGTTTGTTTGATGACAGGAGATATTTCGTCTTGCCCTCGTTCACTGCCAGACCCATTTCTTTTGCTTCCTTTTCTAGTCTGGAAAAATCAGAACTAACTGCGAGGGCGTTGAGGCCGATGATATCAATATCATCGGCATACGCCAGCAGTTGTACACTCTTGTAGGAGATTGTACCTTCTCTATTTAGTTCTGCAGCTCGAACTATTTTCTCCAGAAGCATGTTGAAAAAGTCGCACGATAGGGAATCGCCTTGTCTGAAACCTCGTTTGGTATCGAACGGCTCGGAGAGGTCCTTCCCGATCCTGACGGAGCTTTGGGTGTTGCTCAACGTCAGTTTACACAGCCGTATTAGTTTTGCGGGGATACCAAATTCAGACATCGCGAATAAAGGCAGCTCCTTTTCGTGCTCTCGAAAGCAGCTTTGAAATCGATGAAGAGGTGGTGTGTGTCGATTCCCCTTTCACGGGTCTCTTCCAAGATTGGGCGCATGGTGAATATCTGGTCGGTTGTTGATTTACCAGGTTTTAAGCCACACTGATAAGGTCCAATCAGTTTGTTGACGGTGGGCTTTAATCTTTCACACAATACGCTCGACAGAACCTTATATGCGATGTTAAGGAGGTTAATCCCACGGTAGTTGGCGCAGATTGTGGGGTCTCCTCTTTTATGGATTGGGCATAGCACACTTAAATTCCAATCGTTGGGCATGCTTTTGTCCGACCATATTTTACAAAGAAGCTGATGCATGCTCCTTATCAGTTCTTCGCCGCCGTGTTTGAATAGCTCGGCCGGCAATCCATCGGCCCCTGCCGCTTTGTTGTTCCTCAGGCTGGCAATTGCTATTCGAACCTCTTCATGGTCGGGAAATGGAACGTCTGCTCCTTCGTCATCGATTGGGGAATTGAGTTCGCCTTTTCCTAGCGTTGTGCGTTCACTGCCATTCAGCAGGCTGGAGAAGTGTTCCCTCCATAATTTAAGTATGCTCTGGGCATCGGTGACTAGATCACCTTAGGAGGTTCTAAATGAGTATGCTCCGGTCTTGAAACCTTCCGTAAGCCGCCGCATTTTTTCGTAAAATTTTCGAATATTACCCCTGTCGGCCAGCTTATCAAGCTTTTCGTACTCACGCATTTCGGCCTCTTTCTTTTTCTGTCTGCAAATGCGTCTTGCTTCCCTCTTCAACACTCGGTATCTATCCCATCCCGCACGTGTTGTGGTCGATCGTATTGTTCCGAGGTAAGCTGCCTGTTTTCTCTCCGCTGCGACATAACACTCTTCGTCGTACCAGCTGTTCTTTTTCACTTTCCGAAAACCAATGGTTTCGGTTGCAGCTGTACGTAAAGAGTTTTAAATGCAGTCCCACAGTTCCCTTATACCGAGTAGTTGACGAGTGCTCTCAGAGAGCAGGAGTGCAAGCCGAGTAGAAAACCGTTCGGCTGTCTGTTGTAATTGCAGCTTCTCGACGTCGAACCTTCCTTGTGTTTGTTGGCGTGCGTTTTTTGCTGTACAGAGGCCGGTGCGAATCTTGGCTGCAACAATATAGTGGTCCGAGTCGATGTTAGGACCTCGGAGCGCACGCACATCTAAAACACTGGAGACGTGTCTTCCGTCTATCACAACATGATCGATCTGGTTGGTGGTTTTTCGATCCGGAGACAGCCAGGTAGCTTGATGTATCTTCTTATGCTGGAATCTAGTACTACAGATAACCATATTTCGGGCCCCGGCGAAGTCGATCAGCCTCAACCCATTTGGGGATGTTTCCTCGTGGAGGCTGAATTTACCGACCGTAGTGCCAAAGATACCTTCTTTGCCCACCCTGGCGTTGAAGTCGCCAAGCACGATTTTGACATCGTGGCGGGGGCATCTCTCATAAGTGCGCTCCAAGCGCTCATAAAAGGCATCTTTGGTCACATCGTCCTTCTCTTCCGTCGGGGCGTGGGCGCAAATCAGCGATATGTTGAAGAACCTCGCTTTGATGCGGATTGTGGCTAGACGTTCATTCTCCGGAGTGAATGATAGTACTCGGCGACGGAGTCTCTCTCCCACCACGAATCCCACACCAAACTTGCGCTCCTTTATATGGCCACTGTAGTAGATGTCACAAGGACCTGCTTCATCGCACCGCGATGCGTGACGTCAATCGACCACCTATACCTTGCAGCCACGCAACAAGGCATCAACCCGGAAGTCGAGCAGTGCATTAGCGGGTTAGAACATCGATTCGGCGTCGACAGTCTAGGCCCCAACCACGTTAATCCACGATGATCCACGGTCTTAGCAGCGTCGTGGCAACTCTGCAACAGCTGCAGCGACTCCTAGGCTAATCAGTTGCCTAGGGAGGCCGGGATGGCTGAGTCTCAGACCCCCCTCACAAACGCTCATTAAAAACAAGTAGGAAAAGACAAAATTTGGCTCAAACCGAACATTACATACTCTAGCAATTTGCAAAGATCAAACACAAAGACATATGTACTTTCCGGTTTCGAAGAAACTTTATTATTCTTACTCACTTCGTTTTATTACATTTCTAAAGCTTCATACATTTTGAGGTTCTATACTCTTTTAAAGAAAAATACAGAAACTTCAAATTTAATGAATGCTTATTATCTCATTCCGATGAACATTACTTGGAATTTATTTTGAAAATTATCTCTTTCAAGCGCCAACTCGTTGCATACATCAGACCGAGTTGCTGTAAACGGCGACGAATCGACTCTCAACGGTCTTCGTGTACACTCTCAGCTACGGCTGCTCTATTTCTTCACTGCGTGCCGGACGTGGTCTGTTCGGCCAAATATTATTCAACATATGTTGCGAATATTACGCTCAGCAGGCTGACTATGTTATTATTTTAATAAACAGTGCAAGTATTATTCGAATACAAGCTAAATCATTGTTACCGGTACAAGGAATTGATCTTTAGATCCAGAACAGGATATGGTAAGTTTCCCACGATGCTTGTAACACCCAGAAGAAAACATCGGAAACCCTACAAAATATATAATAAATGCTAGGACGACTACAGTATAGATGCTGTTCAAAATTAAGATATCAAATGATGTAATCATTACATTAGGCATACGTAAATACGTGTAAACTAAGGTCTGGACCAATTTCATACATTTTATTCTCAACTATCCAATATAAAACAAAATGTGATCCTCTAGGGACGTACTAAAAAGACGATTTCTGATTTTCATTAAGATTTTTAACATTTTTGACACAAGGGCACAAATTATCATTAGACAAATATTTTCTCTGAATTTCAATACTGGACTTCACAGATTAAATAAAAAATTTAATTAATAAAAATACGAAATTAAATCTTTTTATATAAAATACTAATTTCTAGTATTATAGTTAAAAGGAAGATCGACTGGAGGGATGTTGTAAACTCGGCTATAACCTCGTAAGCATGTCTAGGCCAATAAAGAAGAAGAAAAATTTTATAGTGGATTAAATAAAAAATAAAAACAATAAATGAAATAAAAGGTGCGATTAATTGAATATTTATTTTTAATTTGTTATAGTTTTTAATGATCGGAAATGCATTGGGCTTGCAGGTTTTTATTTTTAAATAAGAACCAGTTTTGAAATTTTATTTAAAATTTTTCAAAAAATTCAAAATTTTTCATTGAAAAAGGAACAAAGAGTATTTATATAATTGTAGGACAGACCATTTTCATAGATAATGATTTATTCGTTTTAGTCGGATACGTTTACAAAAACAACAGCAGTTCTTGAGATGTTGGCATCAAGCAAATGCAGTATGTCTTTGCAGAAGCTTCTGCTATACTAGACATATTTATATACACAACCTACAAGAAACCTCAATTCGCTTGCAGCATACAAAATCTCCATCGCTTTAATGTTTCTGTATACTTTTTCCCATAAACAGATGTACACCCAACATAATTGAGCCTTCAATCTTAAGAGAAAGGGTAAAAGTTAGAAAATATGTGAGGTTACTCATACGCTACGGCAACCTGCAGTTATGTGCGTATCACAGCAGTCTCCTTGCGCTTGTGCTCTCGCCGTTAAATGCCAAAATTATCGAATTACTCTCTTAAATGGAACTTTCACTGCCTCTAGTTCTGCAGTGACTGCCGAGCTACTACCTTACAATTTCTCTGAAATTCCGCTATAGATTTCCCTTGACAGCGGAAACTTAGCTGAGCACAACGTATCGACGATTGAACTCATATAAACGTCGCGAACAGAAATCCGTAGATTGTTGCAAAAACAATAACAATACGTGAGTGTTTAGTAGGGAGGAAATTTGAAAAGACAATAACAACTAATGTAACGAGGTTACAACTGCTATATTGAGGTTAGGCGGCCTACGAAGAAAAACATATGTGAACAGACCCAGCGACTAAAGATTTCGCTACAAAAGGCACTACTAAACAAGGTGGAAGGGTTAGTGTTAAAATGAAAAACAACAGCAACATAACAACAAATAGTGGTTTGAGAGGTTATAGTGAAGTTAATTTTTGCTTCGCGATTGCCTTGTGCAATATTACTCATGATGTAGCTCTGAGGATAAACACATACCCAAATTAATGCATATTAATGTATATGTAAGTATAACTTGTATATTTAAAGCTGACTTTGCAAGCGCATAGTATAATGACGGCCAGCACATCTCGGCATTTCAGAATCGTATGGCAAGAGCATTGGCATATCAAACCGCAGATAACATAACAACATGGAAGTATGTATGCAAGCAAATGTGAATTATGTATTTACAGATATGTATATAAAGAGTTACAATTTATGTAACCTTGAGGAAATAATGAAAAGACATTTGATTAAACTGTAAATCGTCGCAATAATGTGGTAATATAAAACAGTCTATAAGACGGGTCGGAGGAGGAAATTTCTCTGATCGCCATTCACTTGGGAGTGGCCAGAAATGATTCTTTTACATATGACTCAAGCAGCTCACGACTTCCGGTCTTTGACCAAGTATCCTCTGGGTAGCCTAAGAACATCCGTTTGAAGGCGAGCTAAAATGAGAAGGCGAAACAACCCCCCTGCATAGGGTTGTGCGGTGGGTTTGGGATTCACAGCAAAAAAAAAACACCGCCAATTAAATAAAAGAAGAGAGATTCTTTTGATGACGGCCACAGAAAATATATTACGGATTAGGATTTAAAGGCATGTGCTTGAAATGTCCGGCTCTTAATTGGAAAGGTGCCACTGCGTAGCTAGTTGAATCGTACGACTAAAAGCGGACATTAGCGCCGTCCAAGAAGTGCGATGGAAAGGACAATAACTGAGGCGGGTATGTCCTTGTGGCATTCACTACAGTGCCCATATAAATGAGTGATAACAGGTAGACTAGAAATTTCAGTTCAAGTAGATATAAACAAATTAGAAAGTTCTATTTTTCAAAAGCTCTTGTTAGCTCATTGGAATCCGTTTTTCATTGGTCTTATTAATTAAAGGGTGGTCTTTGACCAAGCTAAAATTGTACACATATTATGGTATATTTTTATTATATTTTAAGACAAAGGTATAAGCAAAATAAAATTTTTTGAAGTAATTGTGGTTTACAAAAAAAAAAAATTGATGTTTGACCAAAATTTTGGCTTTATAAAAAAAGTATTTATCGATGAAAAAAAATTTTCTTTTAATTACTAAAAAATATATTTAAGAAACTCGTGCTAAAGTTTAAGACTACTCTGTTAGGCGTTTTCGAGTAATGTTGGTCACCAACTTTGAAAACACTGTTTTGAGAAAATCGCTTTAAAGTTTGGAATCTGTACTTCCATGCGCTCTGAAACACTTTTTTAAATTTGTCGTTTTCTTGCAACTTGCAAGAATCAGCTAGGGAAATACTTTAAGGTGTAAAACCAATCATAAAGAGTAAAGTCAGACGGATGTTCGAAAATCCTAATATTTACTATGTAGGGGTTAGACCAAGTTTTCGCTCACATTTATCTATTATATTCACAAAGATCCACTGTAATGAGTAAAACAAGCTCTCTCATTTTCATTGGGATAAAGCCCCGAAGTTCGAAAATCTTTACATTAAGTATATACTTCCAACACGGTCGTAATACACATATAGTAGAATTTTCAATCAAGCAACACTTACTTGTGTTCCGCTTTACACAATTTCGACATATTACTTTGAGATTAAAATGAAATATATCAGCAAATGAGAATGCAAAAATAGAAGACACAAAATACTGCAACAACAATGAATTGTGAAAATCAGTTGCAACAATAACAAAAGCTGGCATAATAAATATTGTAACGTTTTCAATAATGTTAAGTGGGGCTGAGAGAAGGCGAAAACCAAATATCCAACAAACACAAACAACAAAAAAAGCAATAATCGTAGACTACTAGGTTATACAACAACCGTTATCTAACCAACATACGCTAACCGCCACCTGCTGTGCTTACCACCACCAAAAGATGTTTTCGGCACCGAAAATTATCGAGCAACAGCTCGAAGTGTATAAGTATATTCAAAATGTTTGGGTTGGGAGAAATCTTATTAAGGGTCCATCTAATTGGCCATTACTGCCATGAAGATCATTTCTATTCTATATATACTTCTAGCTATGTAGCTCTTTGAATTGAAATAGGTGTCAAGAACGTATAATTTATTTTAGAACATCTCCGACAGTTTTTGGTTATTTGCACAATGAAATAACATTCGTCGGGGATCGTTTTCCTGTTTCAGTGGCAAAATTTGGTGGCAAACAGGTGGTAGATGTATTTTTGCTCAGTTAAGCCTGTATTACTTTTCTTGTTAAATAGAAAAATAGCAGTGTTATCTTCAACCATAAACCATACCAAATATTCTGAAGATCTGATTTTGTTTTTGGAGCGATCTTCTTAGATCAATTATTGTTTCTTTGTTGCAAAAATCGGTATGTTTTTATGTAGTACAATACAGCTCCTGGTTAGTATCTTACGTTTTGACAACTTTGTTAGATCCAATGATTGAAAACGCCCCAAATATGGAAGAAGCGTCATGACAAAACTTGTTTAACCTTGAGTCACACCACCGAGCTTTTATCATTGCCTACAAAAAGCCAGAATTTTTACGACAATAGGAAACTCCTAATGATTCTAGTTAAAAAATAGGCAACGTTTTTAGGCAAATCTCTCATCCTATTAAGAAAAACGGCAGCAGAATGAGCATGAATGGCATAAAGAATGAAGAAATAACGTGCAATAAATGAATAACAAAATTTTATATCGGAAAGATGTTTTTACATTTTAGTAGGACTGTAGAAAACTAGTAGATGCTGAAACGACCATGTCAAATGTTGTTGTGCTTGGACAGTTCTTTTCAAAATATAATATTCCAAAAGTGTTTGTCCAAAACATGCACGTGGCACCCCTCACTTCGGCGCTAAAAACAGTAAAATTATTTAAAGTAACAACAGTTGACCTCTCAGCAGTCACCAGCCGCCATATTTACCACAAAAACAAGTGACCAAAACTCATCCCAAAAGCGCCAACAACAACAAACCCAAAGCAAAAAAAAAAAAATAATAATAATTACATATATTTTGGGCGCACCAGAGCAAATGCAATAGTCGTAAACAAACAGTCGACAAACGGTTAGTCGATTAAGGGGGAGCCTGATTTAGAGGCTGCAAAAAATCGATTTTTTGAGGATTTTTTTTTTGGGAAGAAAAGAAATGATTGATTAAAGCGAAATTTCTAGTGTTTATAGTTATATATTTAAGCATCATTCACACATTTTTTTGGATACGAAATCTTTGATATTTCGCCTTTGGGCGGGCAGGATGCAGGTCGCAAATTTATCGGAAACAAAAAATTCAAAGAGATTCATATTATTTAATAATTTATCTTCAGGTTAAACCAAAAAAATTCCAAAAAAAACGTGGAAAATTTTAGAAATTTTTCAAAAATTGAAAAAAAGTGGATTTTGGCCAAAAATTTTACTTTAGGTTGTTAAAAAATATGTTCAAACTTGACATTTCTTAGTTTCCTTTTTAGTTTAACTAGAAGATAATTTAATGTCAAAAATAATAAACTTTGTTCCAATTCTATACGACGTTTAGTTTGTTTTTCTATCCTGCCCGCCAATTAAGAAAAATCGTAAAAATAAAAACCGGGAAGTCGCGCGTCAAAGTTTTCGCTTTCTGCCCAATCGCTCATATATGTATCTGCTTGACGCTCGGTTACTATATTCCTTCTAGCTTCCTTCTAGCTTCGAAAATAAAAATTCTCATCTAAAACTTTGAGGACATATTCTTAGATTATTTTGAAAGAGATTTAAGTAAAACAAAAAAAAAATTGATTTTTTAAGCTTCTAAATCAGGCTCGCCCTTTAATAGGAAGAAATTGTTAAAGTCATATCACTATATATTACGAATTTATTGCTGTCATTCAAACTGAACGATCGGAATTAAGTGCTTATATGGAAAACTTTTTCATTTTACAATATATCTTCACGAAATTTGGAATGGGTTATGCGGGCATGAGTTACAGTTCACTCATATTGTTATTACTCAATGTAGTTTCTAACAAACCTTGCCACTGTTGGGCAGCAATGAAAGACTTTCACTGAGTGAGAATTTATTAATTCATTTTTTATACTCTTGCAACCGGACTAAGTAATATAGATATGAGGTTATATAAATATATGTATGTATGTGTAAATTATCAGGATGACGAGAAAATTTGAAACCCGGTTGACTCTCTGTCCGTCCGTCCATGCAAACTGTAACTGAGTAAATATTAAGATATTTCGATGAAACTCGGTAAGTGGTTTCCTTAGTACAAAAAAAATCACATAAAGTGGCATAACTAAGCTCTAAATTTAGATATAAAGCTGGTAGAGAGGTTCACAGTGGTAAATGGCACCTGTGATAAATTTTTTTTTAAAAAGTGGGCGTGGCACAGCCCTCTAAAAAGTTTAATGTACATATCTCCAAAACCACTTAAGGTACAACAACCAAATTTGCCGATAATAAATCTTATAAGAACTTCTACCGACAGTCTGAAAATAGATGAAATCAAAGGATAATCTCGCTCACTCCCTATCTCAAGGTTCTGTTAAAAACGCATTGAATCAAGAACTTAATATGCCATATACATTAAATTTTACTATCGAGATGGTATGAGAGCGCTTTATAAGAGCCGGTGTGAAAATTGGACGGGAGGGGCGCTGCCCCCTTTTTGGTAAAATCCCATATCTCGGGGCCCGATCAACCGTTTTCTACAAAATTTGGTACGTGACATTCCTTTGATATTAAAATGTGAAAATAAACGAAATTGGACCACAACTACGCCCACTTCCCATATATTACAATTTTAAATTCCACTAGATTCGTTCAGTTTCCAGTACACAAATCAAGAAGCAATTAATATAATGGGATAAAACTTTGCACGAACTATTAAATTAGTGTGTGCCACCTTATGGGCAAAAATTATTTACGCGTAAGTCCAATAAAAACTGTTCAAGCCCAGAATATTTAGACCCCGGTAACTATAGTTAACTTTTGATCGAAAATGTCAGTCAATGTGTCCTTATCTTGTAATGGTATGTCTGTATGTCAAAATTGGGTTGAATTGGGCCAATACTTCCCTTAGCCCAGAAACTTGACCGAAAACTTGGCCTAGCACCTGTATAACTAACCTATATAATTAACATTATTTATTTCTCGTACAAAAGTTGTCTTCTGAAACCATTTACGTTCCATAATAGAATAAAGAATTTACCTTCAAAACTCTCCTCAATATCACTGTATCTACATATTTATTTCTTCTCTCTTATACTAACACTCTGCTTCTTTCTAACTGTTTGTCAGAGTTCACCAACCAACAACATTTTTATATTTTCACACATACTTATGTTTATTGTTACAGCAATAATTCAACATTCCGAAAGGTTTTCAGTCAACAAAATTTTCACGTCGTTGTTTTGATCTCCCAAACGCTTGGCTATTCCCCAATTCCCCTTTGTTTATGCGACTTCCTGGTATCTCGCCCCACAACATAACATTCATCCCACAACGCAACATTCGTCCCGCAACACGACATCTATCATACAACACAACATTCATCATACACAACATACAGCATCACACCACGCAACCTCACGCACCAAACACCACCATACCACAACACACATCGTTCGCACATCCCAACCGAGTAAAAAAGGATTGGCCAGATCGGGGCGGCACCAGTCGTTTCTTACGCCCGTAGACTAAACACGCGTCTCGCCAGCAATTGCTCTTTTTTCGTCCTTTTCATCGAGGTAGTGGTCGGAATTTTGAAAGATCCGTTCGGTCGTGTGATTGTGCATCGGCAGCCGGAGCAGTGAAGTTACAGAAAAAAATACAATACCATTACACATATATTGTTCCTCCATATTAATAAAACATCGAAATCTATGTAAACACCTACATTTATACATACATATGTATATATATAATTGAAACCCCGAAAAAAGAAAATACAATAGTGCTTGAATTTTACCCTTTTAAATACACTTCTTTAAATTACGCGCTAACACCAAAGGGATACGTAATTCCAGGTTGCAAGTTGCAAGTAAGTATACCCAGGGAAAGTAAGTGCAGTGAACAAATGGTCCTTCGAGCCGCTCAGAAAGGCACCTAAATTAAACACCACAAGTGCAAAATAAAAAAGAAAGGAAAAATTAAAAAATAATACAAAAAAGTAAAAAGTGCAAAAAACAAAAAAAAAGTTGCATATACATACATATTAACAAAAAGCATTAAACGGGCGCGTTATAATCCAAAACAAAGGTCAATAACCTCAACTCCACAAAATACATAAACGGGCGCGATATAACACAAATAACTAACTAAAGACACGAACAACTAAAGTGCAATACTAAAGTGAAGTGACAACAAATTAGAGAAACTAGAATAAAAATACAAAAAAGTGCTGTGAAAATAAGACGAAATACACATGTACATATGAATATAAAACCTCAACTAGATTGCAGTGGAACAACGAAAATTCGTACATATGTACGAGCAAAAACACTAACACATTTTGGCACAGCAGACAAGGATTACAAGCAACGTGGGAAGGGAATACAAACTCAACACGGAAGAAGGAATAAAAACCAAAAAGAGGAAAACACAAACACAGGAGAACACAAAGTATTGCCCAAAAACCCTTGACGGAAGAAAAAGTGAGTCCATTCCGATTTGATTTTTTATAAAATTATATATGCGCATATGTATGCTTGATATACAGTTGAAGCTGTAAGACGGCATACAGCTATTTAGAAATAACTCAACTGTTCTATACGAAAAATCGGTTAGACGGTTCGGTATATACATATGTATGTATAGGTACCGAAATAAATTAAAAAAAATTACGGTACCTGCCTAACGCTTATTTTGTGTTTGCAAACACACTGTAATTTTCGAAAATCAAAAAAAAAAAAAAAAAAAATTATTTTCAAAGTCAAGTATTATTACTTGCATGTTCTGGTGATACCCCTTGGGCTAAAAAAGCAACAAGCTGGATCGCCTATAATAAATAAGCAAAGGCGAGCAAAAAAAAAGAACATGCAAATACATACATATGTACACAAATAAGTAAAAGTACTCCATCGTGTAAGAGACACATACATACATATGGGCATATACATACATACAAAAATTTATGGGCAATCCAACTTTCCGCGCCAAAGTTTATATGCCGTAATTAATATACATATATTCATGGACATATGGTACATACATAAATCAACTATAAAAAATTTTTGAAAAACTGTTGTTGTATAACTACCTGCCTTCAAGCTTACTTCGTGTCTCCAAACACACTTAAAAAAAAAAAAAAAAATTTAAATTTTTTCAAAGTCAAGTATTCTTACTTGCAAGTTCTGGTGATACCCCTTGTGCTAACAAAGCAACAAGCAGGATCGCTTTAAAAATAAGCAAAGGCAGAAGGAAAAAAAATATAACAACAGCATAACAGTGGATATTTGTGTATGTACATATGTGTACATATGTATATCGCGATATAACTACATACAAGTAATAATATATAGAATATATTTATTACTAAGGTCAACGAACTTAAACAAAAAAAGGAAAAGGCGTCAAAACGGAACATAGAAAATCACCAAATTATATGTACATGGAAACATTGGAAAATAGAAAATAAAAAACAAAAAGGAAAAAACACACATATTTACGTATGCGCATTTTTACATATATACCTGCTTATGGTATATACATACATATGTGCATACATCGTGAGTTATCGAAATTTCTTTTTCGCGCTCCTTTGGACTAACGTATGCAGATAAACAAAACATTTGCATACATATTTACTTGCTTACTTAAATATTAACATATTTACAAACATATAAAAATTTTATACTTATTCAGTATTATTATTTCATTTGCCTATATTGCACATTCGTATTATATACATACATATGCATGTACGAAACTATAAGGAAAACGAAAGCACAAACAAACATTAAGCATAACTATATGCATATAAATATATACATACGTTTATTTTTGCGTCATTATTAATTTCTTTCCTTTTGCGTCCTTATCTCCAAAGATAGACGTACTAAGGAATAATATACAAATTAATTGCGAGTATATCGCAGATACTTTGACCAATACACGGTAACAAGAAAACAAAAAAAAAATATAATAATTATATACAAATATTTTTTGATTTGACTATTTATGCGGTACATATGTACGTGTTCGAAAATTTATATAATTAATTAATTAATAATAAAAGATTCAATTCTATTATTCTTCTCATTTTTAATTACACATTTGCTCCTATTATCAATTTTTAATTGTATTTTAAAGCAAACCAATTTTAAGCTCAAAGCCTACAATTTAATTTTATAAATGCAATCGGAAAAATCAAAAGAGGATAAACCAAGAACACCTCAATTATTAGAAATTCCGAAAATGGCTGATGATGACAAATCACAAAGCACACCTGCAGAAGCTACACGCTCAAAGCAGGGTGCCAAACAAAAAAGAACCAAAGACAATTTAGTGTCAAGGTTCATAACTGAAAGTGACAGTTTTGTTAGATACTGCACAAGATTTACTGCTTCCCCCATTAATGATAACACAGAATCGGTTCTAAATTTAAAAATTCAAAGCATAGATAGCATATGGGCACGCCTTCTGGCAGCATACGATACAGTACTAGATACTGACGATGCTGAACTCCCAGAAAACATAAAAGCTTCGGCGTCAGCTAAATATGAAAACTGCCTCGAACAATATGAAATTACGAAGGCAATGATATTGGACCAAATAAATTTATTAAGGCCATGTAGAGCCACTACTCCTCCCCCGACAGTAGTTACGACTCAAAAAGAAGAAATAGATACAGGTATATTCTTGAAAGTGCCAGCTTGTGATACTGAAGTTTTTCATGGAGGTTATGAGCAGTGGCCGTCCTTCCGGGACATGTTCACTGCCGTATACATTAACCATCCCAAACTTTCACGAGCTCAAAAGCTGTACCATCTTAGATACAAAACAAAAGGGGAAGCTGGCAGTATCGTCAAGCGTTTCGCTTTAAATGATGAAAACTTTAATCTGGCTTGGGAAGCACTGGTCGAAAGATACGAAAATGAAAGAGTATTGGTAGACAACCAAATAACAATTTTAATGAATTTACCAAAAATTCAACAAGAAACCAGCCAAGAGTTTCAAAAACTATACTCGACAGTGACTAATTGTTTATCTGTGTTAGAAACACAAAAGATTTCCACAGAATCGTGGGACCCTATCCTAGTAAATATTTGTGCAGCAACACTGCCTGATGCTGCTTTGCTACGATGGGAGCAATCACTAGTGGCAAGAAAAAAATCGCCAAAATGGCACCAAATGAAAGACTTCTTAACAACCCAGTACGAAATAGCTGAGCGAGTTGACAAGAAAATAATCAAGCCAAAAAACAATCAAAATGAGTCGAATAAAAACTTTTTAAACCCCAAGCCAGCAATAGTACACAATATAATAGGCATACTAATAGAAGCCAAACATTTGTGGCAAATCAAACAAATCATTGGCAATCATTATGCGAAATGTGTAAAGGAGGTCACAGTATAAGATCTTGCGAGAAATTTAAAAAATTATCCGTTTCTGACAGAAACAATCTTGTCAGACAGCATAAACTTTGCATCAACTGTCTGTCGAATGCTCATACGACAAAAGACTGTGAAAGCAAATTTAGTTGTGTGTACTGTCAACGAAGACATCATTCATTGCTTCATATTACAAATTTTCAAAATATGAAGCAAAATCAATTTCATAAAACCACCGGGTTAGTCACTACAACCAAAAGTGATAATCCCGAAATCTCAAATCCCGAAAAAAGGGAAGAACAACCATGTTGCTCTAAAGCAGCAAAAATTCAAGCTCTTCATTCAGAGAATGAAAGCAAAATTCTTTTACCCACTGCGGTCATCGCTATTGAACATAGAGGAGAATTATTCAAACTAAGAGCATTAATAGATCAAGGTTCTCAAAGATCCTTTATATCATCTAAAGCTCAAAATCGGCTAAAATTGCCTGTCAAAAATTCAAACTTCCAAATTTCAGGAATGGGCGGAAGAATTATCCAAAATTCAAACAAAATATGCCCAATTACCATAGTATCTCCAAATGCGGATATTAGAATAGATGCGCAAGCCATCGTTCTACCGCAACTTACAAATTTGCTTCCAAGCTGTGAAGTAAATAAAAAGCAATGGGAAAAATGCTCATATCTCAAATTAGCAGACCCCAACTGCCATACCCCATCACAAATCGATGTGTTGTTAGGTAGTGACTTAATACCTCAAATAATTCTTGAAGGTATAGAAAAAATATCCAATAAATTGTTAGCCCAAAATACAATCTTTGGGTGGATATTAAGTGGCCAAGTCACAGAAAAAATTAATTCTTTTACAACTGAAGTTGAAAATATTTCAAACGAATATTTAAATAATGAACTCAAAAAATTCTGGGAAGTAGAAGAATTGCCTCAGACTACTCAACTTTCAGAAGAAGATCAGGCATGCGAAGCCTATTACAAGTCCACAACAACAAGAAACGAACATGGTCGTTATGTTGTGCGACTACCATTCAAACCAACTTTTCCTGAAACCATAGCTCTAGGCCACTCTAGAATATCAGCAGTCCAGCAATTTCTAAGCCTGGAAAAAAGCCTGATGAAAAAAAGTGAGCTCAAATCAGCATATGATAATGTGATGGACGAGTATCTAGACCTCAATCATATGGAAGAAACTGTACCATATGAAAAAGTATCTAAAGGTAAATATTTATCTTTTTATCTGCCACATCACGGGGTAATACGTCCTGATAAACTCACAACAAAAGTACGAGTGGTTTTCAATGCCTCAAAGTGTACGAGCTCAGGCAAATCACTTAACGACGTACTATATACTGGCCCAACCTTACAACCTGATCTCATGCTGCTAATACTAAATTGGCGCATGTTTAAATACGTTTTTAATGGGGATGTAGAGAAAATGTACAGACAAATTCTAGTACATAAAGATGACCAAGATTTCCAGCGTATAGTCTTCCGCAAATCAAGTAATAGTCCAATCAGCGACTATAAACTTAAAACCGTCACCTTTGGCATCAATTGCGCACCCTATTTGGCGATCAGGACACTACATGAAGTGGCAAAAACAAATGCAACAAATTTGCCTCTAGCATCTTCTGTGTTGCAAACACAAACATACGTGGACGACATACTATCAGGTAGCCACAGTATCTCATTAGCGTGCGAATCACTATCTCAAGTGATCAAAGCACTAAATTCAGCGGGATTCCCCTTAAAGAAAATTACAGCAAATCATCCCGAAATAATAAAAAACATAAAAAAGGAAGACTTATTAGATACAAATTTCCTTAAATTTGAAACGGCCAGTACAACAAAAACCCTAGGGATTCAATGGAATGCGATAACAGATGAATTCTCATATACTATTGAGTCAATATCTGCAATGTCCGCTAGTACAAAACGCCAAATACTTTCCTCGGTGGCAAAACTTTTCGACCCCGCAGGATGGCTTTCGCCAATAATGATACAAGCAAAAATCCTCATTCAAGAATTGTGGCAAGATGGCACTGAATGGGATGAACAGGTAAAACCTGTACGTTTAACAAAATGGGTACAATTTGCTAACAATTTGCATACTATATCAGAAATTCGAATCCCGCGATGGGTAAATTTCACCCCTAACATTAACACAGAATTACACGGTTTCTGTGATGCCTCTGAAAAGGCTTATTGCGCAACAGTTTACGTACGCACACAGTACGATAACAAAATATCTGCACACCTCTTGGTAGCCAAAGCCAAAGTTGCACCTTTGAAGACACTCAGTCTGCCACGGCTTGAACTGAATGGTGCTCTTCTGTTAGCAAAATTAATTTCAATAGTTCAAACCCACCTGAAATTAACCGATCATAAAACATATCTTTGGTCAGACTCAGAGATAGTTTTGGCATGGTTAGAAAAACCACCCTATTGCTGGAAGACCTATGTATCTAACCGAATATCCCAAATTCTAGACTTAGTTGGCCCAGCAAAATGGCAACATGTTGCAAGTGCGGATAACCCAGCGGATCTTGGGACAAGAGGTTGCAAGCCACTGCATCTCACCAGCACTACACTCTGGTGGAATGGTCCAACATGGCTAACAGAATCTCAAGAATTCTGGCCAAAGTCTCCCGCTCGTAATATAATACCGCCGGAAAGTCGGAAAATTGAAAATTTTCATATCACTCCAGAAGAGGATGATATTCTCCACCGATTTTCTTCATTTCCTAGAGCACTAAGAGTAGTCGCTTACATGCACAAATTCACCCAAAGACTTAAACAAAAAATGAAAGGGATACCAAATGATCCTTGCGTACAACTAACGCATACCGATTTGCAACATGCCAAAGTTAGTCTCGTCACCTACACCCAAACTCGCTATTTCAGTCGAGAGAAAGCAAAGTTGGTCGAAAGACGACCACTCGAAAAGGGAAGCTCTCTTCTCGTATTAAATCCATTCTTGGACGCTAAGGGATTAATAAGGGCAAATGGAAGATTAGCGAACTCCAGCCTTAGTTATAACGAACGACATCCCATTATTATACCTGAGAAATCCCGGTTTACTCATTTATTCCTAATATACCTTCACCAGCTTACACTACATGGTGAGCATCGCTTGATGCAGCAAATGGTCCGACAAGAATTTTATATACCGCGACTAAAGCCACAACTTAAAAAAACGATTTTTATGTGCAAACAATGTACCTTGTACAAACATAAAATGCGCACGCAGATCATGGCAGCTTTACCACCTGAACGCTGCAATTATGCTCTACCTTTTACTATTACTGGGGTTGATTTTGCTGGACCTTTCCAGATAAAGGCCTCAATGTTAAGATCATCTACATTTAGAAAAGGGTACGTGGCTGTCTTTGTATGTTTTACGACAAAGGCAGTACACCTCGAGCTTTGTTCAGATCTGACAACTGCGGCTTTCCTCGCAGCATTCGCACGCTTTGTCGGACGACGCGGATTTCCCTCAAAGATTATGAGCGACAATGGGAAAAACTTTATTGGAGCTCAAAGAGCCACCGAGAAAGAGTTCATAAACTTTATGAAAGAAGTATCCCCTGAAATAGTCAAAAAATATGCACCCCAAGGGATCGATTGGCAGTTTATACCCCCATGTTCTCCACACATGGGCGGACTTTGGGAATCAGCAGTCAAAAGCTTTAAGTCCCATTTAAAGAAAACGGCTGGTAATCATAAATTTAATTATGAGGAGTTTACTACACTGCTCACTCGTATTGAAGCCGTATTAAATTCAAGACCCATATCACCACTCTCGCAAGATCCCTCCGATTTCACAGCTCTTACACCTGGACACTTCCTCAGAGGAGCTCCTCTTCTCGCCATACCTGAGGCAGAAGGAGACTCACTCACTTTAATAAATCGATGGGAAAGAATCAAGATTCTCCATCATGAATTCAGCCACAGATGGAAGGAGGACTATCTTAAAGATCTCCATAAGAGATACCGATGGAAAACGATCCAGAAGGAACCCAGTACAGGCGAATGCGTCATCATACAAGACGAATGCCTTCCCCCAACCGAATGGCGACTAGGTCGCATTGAAAAGGTACATCGGGGACGAGATGGTCATATAAGAGTAGTAGATGTGCGAACACAAACTGGCCTACTAACTCGACCATTAGTGAAATTGTGTTTTCTTCCCAATACCGAAGAACCGATTACCGAACACAAGCGAACGCAAACGCATACATAAAGTCAAACAATAATTCATTAAAAAATACACCGTTTTACAATCCGTACGTACAAACCGAAAGCATAATGAACGCGCTTAATACTAAACAATAAAATAAATATATAAATAATATATAATACACATATACATATATCTATATATACACATATATATAATGAGTAGCATGCTTCATCCTACTAGCAAAACCATAGTTAATATATGTACATATTCCTATTCCACTAGAAATGGACGTAGAAGACACACGCAATAATCCCCAGTCGGTAAGGTCCGCAATCGCCGCAAATACTGCATCCGCTACACCCATCGCCGCACCAAGGAGACAACAATCATCCGTTCCACCTGTCAGGGAAGCAGGCGAGGAGCACTTTGAAGAGTACGTACCACCACGATGTAGCCTATGCCATCGTCCCCATGTCTTAAAGAAGTGTACGATCTTCAAGACGATGACGCCCGCTCAGCGCCAACAGATCGCTAGAGCCCACGGCCACTGCATGACATGCTTGGCAGACACGCACACTACGATGGAGTGCATGTCAGACGGGTCGTGTCAGTACTGCCACCGACCGCATCACACGTTATTCCACCGCTTCCCTCGACGCGGTGATCAGACAACGCACACCAGCCACCGGCAGAATCAACAGCGGCACAGTCAACGTGGGAATCAAGTGCAACGCCGAAGAGCCCATCAATCTAAGCAGTCCCGAGGTGCCCGCTCGCATACCCCGCCGCATCACAGTCATCGCAACCAGCGAAAAGCGTCGGGCTTCAGCGCTGTAGTGAGCACCCTACAAAAACTACAGAGGCTTCTAGGCAATTAATTCGCCTAGGGGGCCGGGATGTTTATGCGACTTCCTGGTATCTCGCCCCACAACATAACATTCATCCCACAACGCAACATTCGTCCCGCAACACGACATCTATCATACAACACAACATTCATCATACACAACATACAGCATCACACCACGCAACCTCACGCACCAAACACCACCATACCACAACACACATCGTTCGCACATCCCAACCGAGTAAAAAAGGATTGGCCAGATCGGGGCGGCACCAGTCGTTTCTTACGCCCGTAGACTAAACACGCGTCTCGCCAGCAATTGCTCTTTTTTCGTCCTTTTCATCGAGGTAGTGGTCGGAATTTTGAAAGATCCGTTCGGTCGTGTGATTGTGCATCGGCAGCCGGAGCAGTGAAGTTACAGAAAAAAATACAATACCATTACACATATATTGTTCCTCCATATTAATAAAACATCGAAATCTATGTAAACACCTACATTTATACATACATATGTATATATATAATTGAAACCCCGAAAAAAGAAAATACAATAGTGCTTGAATTTTACCCTTTTAAATACACTTCTTTAAATTACGCGCTAACACCAAAGGGATACGTAATTCCAGGTTGCAAGTTGCAAGTAAGTATACCCAGGGAAAGTAAGTGCAGTGAACACCCTTCCATCATCAAAACAAGGAGAATGTAGTGTCGTTCGGTTGACTGATGCAAAATATATTTTTCACTTTTAAATTAAATGTAGAAAGGCCAGTACAAAGTTTAGAGCAAGGCACGGAAAGCGCTAGAGCTCAGGTGTGGAAATAGTAATCCGAGCATTAGTCTAAGCATGCAGATGTTTGGCTGAGATGTAAATGTAACAACATAGACTAGCACCACCAAAGAGCCAACTGGCTTAATCGGCTAGCGGGTGTCTACTCGAGAATGACTGAAAGCTGTTGCGTTTTTTGTTGTTTTGGTGCTGTCATTTGTTTTTGTAATTGTTTTTTTTGTTTCAACATTGATTCGGTGTGTCGTGCAATAGTTGGAAAGCAAATGCCCGTCAAAGAGCAGCTTCATTTCGACGTAGCGACGAAGTTTATGTGGCAACGAAATAAAATAGAAAGCATCAACGTAAGCGATAACAAGGACTCAAATATGGTTAGCGCCTTGCTGAGCTGAGTCGAAACAAATTTTCGTTGGCGCTGCTGAAAAATTGAGTAAGATAAAATGTAGAGAAAACGGGGTGAGAAATGAAAATTATAGCGAGGTAAGTGAATTGAAAGGGAAAAATTAACGCATAGCGCAAGACGGCAGGAAGGTAAGGGTGAAAATTTGCGCAAAAACGAAAGAGCTTTTTTGGCTCAAGAAAATGTAATAAAATAAAAAATAAAATTTAGTAAATCAAATAGAATAAGAAATAATTATATTAAAATTTTACCAAGATTGTCACTGAATACAAATGTTATTTAATATTTTATCGTACAATTTTTATTTAAAAAATTTGATTACTTAAAGTTTTTCATACTTTTTATGCAATGTCATATGATATACTATACATATCACGAGATGTTCAACTGATGTGATTAAAAAATCATTTAATAAAAATGTATATGGTAACTTGAACTTCTTATGAATATTAGTTTCGATATCTTTTGTCTTAGTGCTTTGAAAAATAAGTGTTTAGACACCTCTATGAAAGTCTCTCCAAGTATGTGCTCTTAATTATAACGGGAAGGTCATTCGTCTTACAGTTTTCTATTTTTTCATATTATCAGATAGAAAAATTCAAATCACGCTTACAACCACTTGCAAAAATATTTAGTTGTATAGATTTTGTAGGAAATTTAATGCTCTTCAAAAAGGTCCCTGACAATTTTTACGTTACTAAGGACGACACATATCACATTGACTGCTAATTGGCTTGGAGACGTATCGCGCTCGTTAAGTCTATGTTTTGTTTTTGTTTTTGTTCGTGCGCTCTTGTCATATTATTCCATAATGTATCCGTGGTAGTCGTTCTCGGTGCACATCGGTCATGTAAGAAGAAACCTGTTCCTTTATAAAACTATAAAGGTAAGAAATTTCAGGTTTTCAGCGGCTTTGTCCTTAGAATCATAGATCCAACAGTGATTGTAACTAAAATACCTTAAAAAGACAATGTAAAATCATGAATCAAGTTGATTAGGAGATAATTTTGCGATAAATTAGAATCTTCTACAAAATGGCCAAAAGCCCAGAAAATTAAAAAATTATATTGCTGCACGAATATAAATAAATATGCTCACACTTGGAGTAGAGCGCAGCAGTATTTCGACGCAGACAAAAATGTTCAAGAGAGCCTGAACCTTAGCTATTCTATTAATTAAATATATGTGGGAATATAGTAGATCGGTGGCAACTCCCATGACGAAGATGGGTATGTGGGAAAGACAACGAGAACAAAAGCAAGAATCTGTCGTTAAACTGACGTCGTCGGTGGAAAATGTTTCTTCGGTATTTTAATTTAATAGTCGCCCCAGCATCGACTCCATGGCTTCCTCGCAGCTGTGTTTGCGGCATGCGGCAAACCTAGCATTTGATTGAAAGAGCAGCAGGCATTTGGTCAACTTTGGCTATCTTTTTGAATGCATATATGTAAGCAAACAAAAAATTTAAAAAAGTCTGCCTTACCATGCTGCGGCATTGTTTGTGAAGGTAATGAAAATTTCTCAGATCTTTCTTTTTCAAATCCTTTTATGAATACAGCAAAAAAGGTGTGAGTAATGTCAGTCCGCTTTAAATATGAAGAATCTAATATAAAAAATAGAATTAAGAAACCTTAAAAATATACCCTTTTTTCAATAAAAGCACTGAAGAATCTAAGGAACGAGACTGAAATTATAAATCAAAAAAGTACTATACTGCTATGGTTTTTGATAGGTATATCAGTGCCTTTGTATGTTTTTTTAGTGTTTTGACCACATTTTTCACATTCACAAGTATTTCGTTTATAGCGAAATTTGGACTTGTTATCTTCCAATTTTTGCTGGGTTTTCTCTCTTTTTAAAATAATTTCTGTAAAGCTCTTGACTTTTAAAAGGTTAAAATTCAATTTGCATAATTTTTGCTTAGTGATCATTCACGTAAACGATCAAAGTATCTGAGAAGGTTGAGTGCGTGACCATTACATACTTAGTCTAAGGTTCAAATAGAAAGACGAGCTAAATGATAAAATAAAGTAATTTGAAAGTATTCTTAAAAAACCGGTATCTCCTAAAATTTATTCGCCAGTCGACGACCCTTTTAGTTGCTAGTAGTTACAGGCCATTACCTAATGGTTTATCAAGTAAATACTTGTATATGTATCTTTTATTAGATAAGCAATTGAAGCACTTTGCTTTTGAGTTAAATAAATTGCTATGTGTTCTGAACAAGTTTTGGAACACCCAATCTAAATAATTTAGGACTTCAACTAAAGGCTGTTATTATACAAATATAATATTCTAATTCATTTGTTTGAAATTTGTTTAAAAAATAGCTGTTTTCTAGTCTGTTAGAGATCAGAATACTTGTACTTTATCTCATTTCCATAACAAAAATTAAAAGCATTAAGTGGGTTTTAATAATAATGGTGTTATTGTGACATTAACCCGCATTACCGCTTAGATAATTAAATAACTGTGGGTTCGTCAAATATAAAACTGAATTTGTTTTACTTAAAAAAATAATACCCATATGTTGCAGACACAATGTTGCGAATAACAACGTGAAATGAAACATGAAATGTTTTATAATGTGTTTTTATTTTCTTCTTTTAAGATAAAGTAGTTCGAAAAATATGACAAGCCAAACATGTTGTTAACAAATTTGTTATAAGATATGATAAATGTAAATTAGTATACATTTCCCGCTTTAAGTTCTTTTTCGATATGGGAAATATAAATAAAAGCTTCTTAGGTAACCACACAAATTCTTCTTTCTTAAAGGTGTTACAAAAGATATTCGTACGACTAATATTCGTACGCCTACTATGAATTCGTATACAAATGCAAGTGAGTATACTCAAATGTAAATCAAAAGCATCTTGACCAAATATAAACGAATCTGAAGTTTCTTCTCAAAACTGCAGTGATATTTGTTTACAAGAAATCATATGCAAATTTTCAAATACATACACATATCACAGCTGCTATAGCTGCAGCTGGTATATACCCTACCCTGCTTGCATAAATTTAGGTATGCAACTGACAGCATATCCAAAGTTACTTCAATGAAACGTCAGAAAAATAAGCTGTACGTGGCCACATACAAAAGCATATGGTAAACAATTGCACTACAACTCATGTACAGTTGTATGTACGTGTGTCCACAACATATTTATAGTATATTCGAACACATATTTATGCTGGCAAACAAACAAACTCGAGCAGTGTTTGCCAAAACAAATGCAAAGTTTACACTACAACGCGCTTCTATAGTTTGGATCTAATCAAATAAACAGAGCTTGCGAAAACATGACGGCCTTAAAAAGCATGTGAGTATATAACTGTGTTATGTGCAACATGGACGGCAGCTCTGAAAGTGGAAGGGAAATTTCAATTTGTATACAAAAAAGCAAGGAAGAATCAAAGCCAGGGAAATACATTAAGGCGTAAAACCAATCATATAGAGAAAGTCGGTCGGATGTTCGAAAATCCTGATATTAATTATATAGAGGTTAGAGCAAGTTTTCGCTCAAATTTATGTTTTTAGGCACAAAGATACACTGTTAACAAAACATAAAAACGGAGTAAAACACGCCCTCTCATTTTCATTGAGATAACTGGCCGATATATAATGGACAAAGTCACCCCGAAGTTCGAAAATCTTTATATTAAGTATATGGAGGCTAAGGGAAGTATTTGCCCAATTCATTCCATTTTCGACATACCATATCATTATAAGAGAAGGATTACCCTTTAATTTCAGTTATATATCTCACACATTGACCGACACTTTCGATAACAATATTTGGTCATAAAATGACACACATTAAAAACATTATTCGTGCAAAGTTTTGTACAGTTATCTTAATTGCTAATTGATTTGTATACTGGAAACTAATCACATATGTGTTTGGATTCTTCATTAGTTACAGATTTATTGAAGATATGTAATTTTGAGCAAAATAATTTTTTAAATAGAGCTGCAAAAGAATTCCAAGTTTTAATCAAATAAGCTTTAGAAATAATCAACTCGTCTCTTCACCTGATTAATTTGATGTGAGGAATCCATATCGGTTTCTTACAAAACACTATTTATGCACATAATATAGGGTATTTCTAAACAACTTCAACTTTTTTTTTATGCTAATAAATAAATAAACAATTTTGTACCCTTTTGTTTGACTTCTTTTTGCTAGAAATATTATTCCATCTGAGTAAATCGAAATACGAAAAGATTTTTTCGACAATCCGATTTGTTTCCAGATTAAGGTTTTGAAGGTTTTGCTAATGCAATTATTGGCAGGAGTACATTAAATAACGTTGTTACTATTGCGATTGAAAAACGCTCTAATGCAACTTTGAAAAATTGCGTCCATCAAAAAAAAAGTGTCCATTGGACCATGTCCAATTAGAAAACCTATCATCGTAGCGATGTGAATCCTAATAAAAGTTAGTTAGTTCAAAGGACCTTTTACGTTCCACATTGTGCCGAAAGCTTTCGCAACTCCAGGAGTGCTGTTTGCTGATCAAGGTAAGCTGAGCTTGCGCGAGACCCGTAGATCCAACTTCCGAATGCACAAATCCCTGCTCGTTCTGTTGCTACTCTACCTCCAACCTTTGCCTTTAGCTTCGGTCCACTGACGAAAAAGCTCATTGCACCTATTCGCCAGCGTCTCCACCCAACTCACATATCTCTCGGAGTAATGTGCGCGGAAAGATGATTAGTCTATTATTTTTAAAAATCTACAATTTTTAGATTTCTAGTAGATAAGGCAGGTAAGAATGCAGACCCTTAGGATTCAATATTTAAAGAGGCGCCAGAATAAAGAGGTGTAGAATAAAGCAGCATGTGTGGCCCCCGCATACCATACCACTCGAAGTATTCTGTTTATTCAACAAATATGTTTGAAATCAACTTTATCTGCTGCCATTCAGAGTGACAAATGGCACTGGACAAACTGTTCCATGCCGCACGAAACTGTATTATTCTTTTCACTACAAATGTACTAACAAACAAACACTTAATATGTGCTCATTTCAGCAAGTGCTTGTTCTATTGGAATTTCATCTAAGGAATAAAAATACTTTTATTATTTCTTGGAAAGAAGTTTCTTGGTAAGAAGAATGATAAGCCAGTAAACATCTCATACACACACACACGATGCACTTGAGCGTATATGAGTTTGTGTACATATTTCAGTACCAATTTTCACTTTCATCTGCTCGGCATAACAGAAACCATCATATCACACTCAAAAGCAAATATGCACACGAATTGATTTTGCAGCAGCAAATTTTGGACAAAATGGAAATGGGATTCCAAATGTCAGTGAAACACTCAAACACACACCAAAATATGTATGTAAGTAAGGGTAGCCTCAGTCGGAGTATTAAATCAATGTGTAATGTTGTACTTATATGTTACATACAAGACATGCAAATTCCTATTTGCATACGGCACATCTATTTTTCACAGGATTCACACTCCAGTGCCGTAAAACAAAGTGAATTTGTGGTCTTATACGCTGAACAAAATGGTTGCGACACAACATTGCATCACGACAGTGAACTGAAACCGGCGTTGTGCATCCTACTACCTGAACGCATGTACACAAGACAACACAGCTCTCCATTTTGCATGTACACAATTTCGTTGTGGCCATACTAATACCTTGCACTTCAATGAAATTTTAATATTTTGTTCAAAGTGAAAGTTTTATGCAAAAAATAAGTAAATAGGTATATATTTTTGTTTTAAATTATCAATTGTTATTACAAATGATATAATAGAGCTATAATAGAGCTATTTTATGCTTTTATTTTTAAAATAACGTCAATTTTGTAAGAGCTGTGAATAACATATTAGTGGCATCACCACTCTTCCTCATCTCTCTATCTTCCATTCTACTGTCAACTCTACTGTCGTCCTACTGTCGCAGGCAAATATAGGAAAATTTTAAATTTAGCGAGAACGACAACTGTCGGCCTACCGTCGTATAGTCGTGCAGCTGTCTAAATAACAGTGTCCATAAGAACGTGTGTATTTTAATATTTGACAGCTGTCGATTGTCGTCTGTCGCAACCATTGTGTTCAGCGTATTATGTTCACTGCCTCTCACTCATTCTCTCTTACTTATTTGTACTTCTGCGTACTCACCAGACATTGTTTGGATCTTCGCTCATTAATATAAAAATACGATTATTCTCGTTGTTGATTTATAACAAATACTACAAAAACATATCTGCAAGGAGAGGAGAGAAGAAGAATTAGCAAAAAATTAGTATTTAATTGGCACTTTGGAAATTTTACTACAAAAGGATTTAAAATGTATGGTTTGCTGTAATGTTACTTTAGATTATTGTTAGATTTAGTTTAAAAAAGTAGTCAAAGCTTTTTAAGGAGTAAAATGAAAATATTCTAACAGCAAGTAGGCAAAATTAAAGCTTGTTATTCAACGTTATTCGAAACTCTTTCTTCAAAATGATGTATTAGCCCCTAAATCTATATTTAGGTCTTGAGTGAATCTGTGAAATTTATCATTTAAAATATTTTTTAAAACTTTCATAAGCCCTAGTTCAAGCTTTTGTGTTAGCTATTGATTTAGCGCGATTTTAGTAGTGAGTATAAACCGTAAAAGCCGTTATATGAGGAGTAGGCGTGGTTATCATGTGCTATCGCGAAAAGTATTGAAATGATGTGTCCCAAACAAATTTGGGAGATATACCTTAAGTGGTTTGGGAGACCTATAAATTTAGTTACATCATTAGCCGGGGCCACCATCACTTTTTGCCAATTTTTAACCGCAGGTGTCTCTTATTATTGCGATTCGTTGTTCCAAGTTTCAGTTTCGTATATCGATTTTCGTCTTAGCTATGCCAATTTATATATTTTCTTTTAATGGCGTTTTTCATTTTATTTAGTAGAAAAATTATATGTCACATCAGGTTTAACTCATCTCATCACGCATATCATTTATGTATATATATTTTACAGCATTTCTTCTTGGAGCTCGTGGAAAAAGTAATAAAGCCTTTTCAGGGTATATTTATTTTATATAACTTATTAGATCAAAACCACCAAGCCCAAAGACCACAAAGCATGACACGTACGCGAAGTACACACAATAAAAAAATCTTTCTGTTCAGTGAAAGAAGACTCAAAAGATACATATATTTTGTTGAAGAAATTTTTCTACAAAATACATTTTTTTTTATTTTTTAGGAACCATTCTAATGTCTGACTGATATTAGACCAGGATAGATAAATGCGAATGGAATAGAGTTTATAGTATGAAACCCATTAGAAGCGAGATTAAAAGTTAAAGGAACAATTATTTTGGGCGATGTGAGGTCGAGAAACAGAAGGGGAGGAGAGTGGTTAACTCGGTTTCCGGCAAAACTACGAGCCCTAATGGTAGGGAAGGGAACTTGTATAACAAAGTTAAAGGTAATAAAAAGATCTATAACTTTTGTAATGACACCTTCTTCACATAACCTCGAAAAATGCAAGCAACCATTATTTGATCTTTTTTTATCTTCCCGACCTCATCATCACCCGTATATTATTACTGCCTACTTTCTTGTTATTGTGTCTTTAGTTTTTAATGAATTTTATTCTATTATTTATAAATTATTTAACTTTTTACCAAAAATTTCTGCCCTGACCTATATTTTGACCTATTAGCATCAAAATGAAATTGCTTCCACATATTTGAAATTTTAACTAATTTCTATATAGAGGATCCATTTGTTAATTTGTAACGATACGTATCTGGTATGTATACATTTGCTATCACTTTATCGCGAAATTTAGTGCAGATGCATATAAACACATTCATGCTATTCACCAACCAACTTCCAAGATTTTCTACCAATAAACCAGTCTCCAACTCAAACAAGCTATTAGTTTCCAATTTAAACTGTGCCTAATTATATTTCTTTTCATATGTATATAACTTGGGCTTTTTAATATTTTACATAAGTCCAGTAAATCTAAAAGTTTCAAAAAAATCATATTCTAGTAAATTTTTCTCGCAGATACAGATCTTCCTGACTATAAAATCATTTTCTATATATCAAATGTGTCATACATGATCTTTAGATTCTGTGTTGCACATACGACATAGTGTACTATGTGAATACAGTATACAAGTATTCTTATATACAAGTATATTTGTATTTCAAACATGACTTTGTCTCCATAAAACTATTTATGAAAAGACTTTTTATTAAAAAATTATCTAAAAATTTCTTGCATAGCTTTTCACCAGATGATTATCTCTCCAATATTAATTGTTTATCTGTTTTAGAGATAAAAAATTTATTGAAAAAAACCCAATTAAATATGTGAGAAAAATAATAGATTAGGCAGGATTTAAATCGAAAACAAGAAAAAACGTTAACTTCGGTTGCACCGAAGCTAAATACCCTTCACAGGTGCATTTCTGTTAGTAACTATTTGTTCAGTTTGTATGGAAGCTATATGCTATAGTCAACCGATCTGAACAATTTCTTCGGAGATTACATTGTTGCTTTAGAAAATAATATATACCAAATTTCGTGAATATATCTTGTCAAATGTGAAAGTTTTCCATACAAGAACTTGATTCCGATCGTTCAGTTTGTACGGCAGCTATATGCTATAGTCGACCGATCTGAACAATTTCTTCGGAGATTACATTGTTGCCTTAGAAAATAATATAAACCAAATTTCGTGAATATATCTTGTCAAATGTGAAAGTTGTCCATACAAGAACTTGATTCAGATCGTTCAGTTTGTATGGCAGCTATATGCTATAGTCAACCGATCTAAACAATTTCTTCGGAAATTACATTGTTGTCTTAGAAAATAATATATACCAAATTTCGTGAATATATCTTGTCAAATGTGAAAGTTGTCCATACAAGAACTTGATTCCGATCGTTCAGTTTGTATGGCTGCTATATGCTATAGTCAACCGATCTGAACAATTTCTTTGGAGATTACATTGTTGCCTTAGAAAATAATATATACCAAATTTCGTGAATATATCTTGTCAAATGTGAAAGTTTTCCATACAAGAACTTGATTCCGATCGTTCAGTTTGTACGGCAGCTATATGCTATAGTCGACCGATCTGAACAATTTCTTCGGAGATTACATTGTTGCCTTAGAAAATAATATATACCAAATTTCGTGAATATATCTTGTCAAATGTGAAAGTTGTCCATACAAGAACTTTATTCCGATCGTTCAGTTT
Source organism: Bactrocera zonata (assembly GCA_037783105.1). Taxonomy (NCBI): domain Eukaryota; kingdom Metazoa; phylum Arthropoda; class Insecta; order Diptera; family Tephritidae; genus Bactrocera; species Bactrocera zonata. The sequence continues at coordinate 145,903 of JBAWJQ010000604.1, forward strand.
GTATGGCAGCTATATGCTATAGTCAACCGATCTGAACAATTTCTTCGGAGATTACATTGTTGCCTTAGAAAATAATATATACCAAATTTCGTGAATATATCTTGTCAAATGTGAAAGTTTTCCATACAAGAACTTGATTCCGATCGTTCAGTTTATATGGCAGCTATATGTTATAGTGGTCCGATATCGGCCGTTCCGACAAATGAGCAGCTTCTTGAAGAGAAAATGACGTTTGCAAAATTTCAAAAGGATATCTTAAAAACTGAGGGACTAGTTCGTATATATACAGACAGACGGACAGACGGACGGACGGACAGACGGACAGACGGACAGACGGACAGACGGACAGACAGACGGACATGGCTAAATCGACTCAGCTCGACATACTGATCATTTATATATATACTGTATAGGGTCTCCGACGATTCCTTCTGGGTGTTACAAACTTCGTGACAAACTTAATATACCCTGTTCAGGGTATAAAAATAGATTCTGTGAGTGAAATTGCAAAAATATAATCAGCTTTAGAAATAACGAATGCCACAAGATATGGATGTGCGTACAACAATTATTTAATCGTGCAAAAACAATTACATAGGTAACTATTGCATGTGAGTCAGCAGTGGGCTGACGCTTGTATTTCGCCTGTGTTTAACTGTGTTTAACTGTGTTAATGCATTTAGTAGATCAAAAAAAGGCAACGCATATATTATCGAATAACACTTCACTGAGCACACCACTGCACGTTTGAACGTACTCAACTATATAGATATGTATTATATTGTGTGTGAGAATCCGCATATCCACTTATACGCATACTCTCATGCTTTCTCTCTCCACATTCAATTCACTCACTTATTCGATTACGATTCATACTCTAAATGTATTTTAATTTTATGTATGTGAATTATCTGAACAAATGTAATCGTTAAATTTATTCATTGTATTCGTATTTGTCGCCCATAAATGTGATATGCTGAACACAATGCTCGCGACACGACATGACAGCACGACAGTGAACTGAAAATGGCGTGGTACGTCCTACTTCATGAACATTTGTAAGAAGGCAGCAACATAACAATGGCCGGCATGTACACAAAACAACGCAGTTGTCCATTTTGTATGTACACAATTTCGTTGTGGCCATACTAATACCTTGCACTTCAATGAAATTTTAATATTTTGTTCAAAGTGAAATTTTTTATGCAAAACATAAGTAAATAAGTAAGTATTTTTGTTTTAAATTATCAATTGTTATTACAAGTGATATAATAGAGAAATTTTATGCTTTTATTTGTAAAATAACGTGAAGTTTGTTAGAACTGTGAATAATTTCACATATTAGTGGCATCACTACTCTCTTTCATCTCTCAACCTTTAATTCTATTGTCAAATCTTCTGTCGTCCTACTTTCGTTGGCAAATATAGGAATATATTGAAGTTAGCGAGAGCGACAACCGTCAGCCTGCAGTCGTGTAGTCGTGCAGCTGTCAAAATAACAGTGTCCATAAGAACGTGTGTATTTTAATATTTGACAGATGTCGTTTGCGGTCTGTCGCGAGCATTGTGTTCAGCACTTGAACGAATTAAACTATAATTGTGTTGAGCGAAGCCCATGCAAGTTAATACCACCAGTTCATATTACATGAACATATTCTTTATCTGTCATAAATATGTACCATGACACTTATGACCCATATGGTCCCTATGGAAACATTATACGTACTTTGCTAATACTGTCCGCCTTAGGTGGTCCAAAAATATGATTCATAGATTGTAAGATTAATCTTTCCACTTGTACCATATATCCTATCTCAAGTGGATTGTAGATATACTTCCTAGAATGTAAGATTAATATTTGTATCTAGACTTAAGAAAAATATTGTATATAAGAAAACATAATAAAGAAAACGAGGCAGTTGCCCACGGCGCAGTTGACCACAGGCAGTTGACCACGGGCAGTTGCCCGTAGTTGCCCACGAGAACTCGACAGAAATTATAATTTGCATTAAGAGTGCTGCAAATACGAACGCGCAATCAGATGAAACATTTAAGAATACCCAATGAGAAAATATTAATCAGCTTTAGTAGAAGACTTTTGATCTTTTAGAGTTTAGATTTGAAATAAATATGTATGGTATAGTATAAGACAGATAAAAGATTTTCCAGAGACTCAAATTTATTAACAATAATATCTCAGTTTCACCCAAGTCAGTTTCAGTCTTAATCTTAACCTAAACGCAACCCTCAATGTCAACCTTAACCCCAATCTCATCTTCAACCACAGCTTCATTCTCAACATTTGTCCCAAACTCAATCAATAAAACTAACCATTATAATCAAGCAAGTAAAATTTTAGTAGACAAGTGGTGTTCATTTGAATATGTGGAATCATTTGAATATGTGCGTACAATTTTAAACAGATTCTTTCTCAAAAATAATACAATTGCTAAATATTTGGAATAGCAGAAAAGAACTGTAATCAAATACGCAGTGAAATAGAATATAACTGGCTCATTAATCAGTCGCTGACGTGAATTCCAGCCGACTTTTTCGTCTTTCCACCCTTGAGAACCGGTTCATCATGTGCAGTCCACTAGAATGACTGTCAATTGGACTCCAGTGGGAAACGATGGAACCATGTTTCTATTGTCACACACTGTTGCAAGAATTCTGTTTTACAAGGTCTGTCGCTGTTCCATCCAAGATGAACCAATCAAGACTGTACATCAAAACCTAACTGAAGAAGAACATGATAGGTGTTTTATTTACCTTGGGAAAATAGCAGAAAAACCCAACGACATTTATTCGTTCAACCTCAGATGAATAATAAAATACATTTTATACATTTAAAATGCCCATACCACGGACATTGTCATTACGATGATGCCATATCACATAAATTCAGCGACTTCGTAACAGTCCCACCGAAAAACCTTAAGTTTTTCAAAAATTATTGGCAACTAGGCCTAATTACAACTTTATTCATTTTTTATGTTTACAGATAGAATACATATCTTTTGTACTGATCTGTGTAAAATGTTCGTTGCCGTTCGAATTGCCACGGAACGCACCAAATTATCACTGCTGGGGCGAAGTTCTATTATACGGCCTATTGCCCATTGAGCTGGTAGAAAATTCTCACATTTAATCGGCACTAATTGGCCCAATCGCACTCGTTCTGATTCTCTTCGCCACTTCTTGCGTTCCTGCAGTGTTGCCAAATACTCATTTTGCCATCTAACCCAAAACGCCTTGATAATAGTCTGTCGTTCTCTCCACTGTTTTACGCCTTTAGCTAATGAATTTTCTTGAATTGTGAACGGAAATGGAAGAACTAGTAGTTCTCCTATTAAAAAATGTCCAGGCGTCAAAACTTGAAGGTCAGATGGATCATCATGTAGCGGATGTAAAGGACGTGAGTTAAGTATCGCTTCGATTTGGGTAAGTAAGGTTGATAGTTGTTCGAAAGATAGTACTCGCAGACAAATGGCGCGAACTAGATGAAACTTCATCGACTTTACTGCTGCTTCATAAACTCCCCCCTGGTGGGGAGCAGCAGGAGTCATGAACCGCCATTCTATACCTTTCCCACTTAAATGCTGAAATACCTCCTTTTTGTACCATACTTCTGTTGCCTTGCGTATCTCTCTGGCTGCTCCCACAAATGCTGTACCATTCTTCACAGCGACCGCGGCGATCTATAAAACGTTCATAACAAGCAATGAAAGCTATCGTTGTTAAGACTGTCACCACGCCTAGATGAATTGCTCTGGTTTTGAGACACAAAAACCGTAATCCACACTTTCTGCTTTATGAGCTGATTCCCATCCCTGTCAATCATTTTGATCTCTATCGGTCCAGCATAATCTACTCCTGTGTGTAGAAAAAGCTTCTCTAACTCTATCGGGGGTTAGATCTGCCATTATTTGGACCTCTGTGCGAAGATTGTGTCGCACACAAATAACACATCTGTGCAGGTATTTCCTTAGTGAACTACGAAGGCGCGGAATCCAGTAATTCTGACAAATAAATTGCATCATGATTTGAAAGCAACCGTGCTTGCGTATTATCCATTATTAACCACGCCAATCTGGATCCATCTGGGTGTCATATGTTTTCATCTAAATTTGAATTTTTTAATCGGCCATGCACTCTAAGTAGTCCGTCCATCATCACAGGCTTCAACGATTCAATCTTACTTTTTTCTGGAATCCTTATACCAGCTTTCAAGTTCGTTATCTCTTTGTTGTAATATTTTTCTTGTTCTTGTCTCAAGAAAAATTTCATCCCTTGTGCCTTGTGCTTGTTATCGGGCACTAACTGTAACATTTCTTTTCTCTTAGATCGTCTAAGTGTTAAACGGACTTTAACATTCGAAATGAATTTAAACAGATACGCCACAATGTCTAAAGCTCTTTTTAATTTGTCTACATTTCTGGTTGTACGCATTGAAATATGGATTGATTCCTCGAATTCTGCAACTGCGAAAGCTCTGAGTTCCACTTCAGCTTCCCCCAATGTGTTTGGCAGAAACACACACTGTGGCCATTTATCTGGAGTAAGTGATAACCAGGGTGGGCCGTGCAGCCATAACCTTTCAGGTATAATCTCTGATGACTTCATACCGCGGCTTAATAAATCGGCAGGATTATCTTTGGTGTTGACATATCTCCATTTTTTCACATCGGTATTTGTCTGATTTGCCACAAACGTCTTGAGGTCGCGTGGTATCTTTTTTATCCAATAAAGTACCATTTGTGAATCTGCCCACAACGTGTAGTCAACTTCTTTATATTCCATTACTCTTATTACATAAACAAGTAAACGAGATAATAACTCTGCCGCAGCTAATTCAAGACGGGACACCGTAATTGTTTTTATTGGTGCAACACGTATTTTTGATACAAGTAATGTAACTTTTACCTGTCCATCTTCTAGTACTTTTCGAAAATAGATTACAGCACCATGAGCCGTTGTTGATGCATCACAAAATCCGTGTATTTCAATCTTTCCACCTATATCTGTAGCTACCCATCTGTCGAGAACAAATTTTTCAAGAATTACAATGTCTTGTCAATAGTTTTTAAACCTTATCGCTATCTTTTCAGGTACAGGTTCGTCCCAATCCAATCCGATGCGCCATAAGTCTTGTATAATAATTTTGCCTAAGATAGTTACTAGAGAAATGAAACCATTTGGATCATAAAGTTGAGCAGCACAGACTAATATTTTTCTTTTAGTGATGACATTTTCTATCTCAATAGTCTTTACTACGAAGGAAAATTGATCTTGTTTGACCTTCCATTTTAACCCTAGCAATGATGCTTTCTCTTCATCCGAAAACAAGAATGATCCTTCGTCTTCTCTCAAGTTCATTTCCTCCATAAGTTTTTTCGAATTCGACTTCCACTTTTTCATTTCTAAACCACCCTCTTTTAGAATATGATCAATTTCTTTTGTCAATTGTATCGCGTCACTTTCATTCATAGCTCCAGTGGCACAATCATCCATATATAAATCATTCTCAATTACTTTAGATGCATCTGGGAATTCTTTTTCTGCATCATTCGCACACTGTATCACTGCTCGTACAGCATTAAGTGCAGATGATGTCATACCATATGTTACTACCTTGAACTAATATTCTCTTATCGGTTCATCAGTATTCTCTCTCCAAAAAATACGCTGTAGATCCCTTTCACTTTTGACTACTCGCACTTGCCGGAACATTTTTTTAATATCGCCTATGATACCAATTTTATGTCTGCGAAACCTGAGAATAATATCCGCTAAGTCACGTTGTAACTTTTCACCAAGCATTTGCACTTCATTGAGAAAAATTCCTCTATCTGTACGGCTGCTGGCGCAAAGACTACCCTGAATTTCTTTGTTACACAATGATGTGGTATGAGGTACACCAGTTCTCCAACTTTTGCAGCCCTCGATACCGTTCCCATATGTCTTGACGTCTCATATTCCTTCATAAAGTTTATATATTGTTTCTTTAGTTCGGGATCTCTACTTAATCTTTTCTCTAACAACATAAATCGCTGCAAAGCTATTTCTCCAAAAGTTCCAATATCACCAATATTTTCCCTCAATGGAATTGAAACAACAAATCTATTGTTCGCATCTCTTGAATATGTATCAACAAATATCTTTTCAACTTTTTCTTCTTCTTCTCCGCCTGACTAACTCACCCAATTCTTCAACGCTTGTGCAATAAAAGTAAGACATCGAATTTCCTGTTTCGATACTGCCTTGTATCTCATGGGCTCCACAAACTACCATATCTAAATGAGTCTCCAGATAAACAGCTCCTTCACAATCATGTGAATGCACCGTGATCAAAATCTTTGCAAAAGTTTTTACATTGAGTACCACCTGCACAATACCTGGCTCCCAATATTGTGGAACAGCAAGTGGTATGGTAGATTTTACTGATGTTGGTTTCAGCGTACAATCAGGTAACATTGGTTGCCAATTGTTTTCTTTTGGTAGAACCCGAAATTCTTCTTCAACCCATTTGATTGAAACCACGGTCCCATCTTTAGTACTGTACGTCAACTAACTCCAAAATATTTCCCTTCTATACCTACCATCTTGCGTGATGTTAGTAAACATGGCAACTGATATTTTTCAACTAGACTAGCGGTTATAAAGTTTGGTTGTGCCCCGCAGTCTAGTAGTGCTCGTACTGGTCCGAAAATCTGACCATTTGCTTCCAGTCTTATAGATATAGTTGGTAACAGTGCAGGCTTGCATATTTAAATTGAAAATAAAAGTCTTAGAATAGTCTACATTGGAATTTGAGCATATCCAACTCCTTGTCACTTCACATTTTCCCGTAAACTTTCGCCTGCGATGAGGTTCTTCAATCTTAAGAACTAGGGCTTGCTTTGCCATCTCTCTCGTTGAACAAAGCAAGCATTATGTTTTGCCTGCCCTGGGCAACGAGTACAACTTTCTTGAAAGCAATTACCAGCTCCATGCCCCTTTTTGAAGCAATTCTGGCAGATATCGTTTCTTCGCACAAAGTCCTCACGAGATCGCAAATTTAAAGCTACAAATGATCACCACCACAGGCAATACATGGAAATGATCTTTTCTCACCTCTTGCCGTACGTTCACGTTTATCATAAGGGCTTCGATCATTATAGTAATTTGACATGGCATCTTTGGACCGCGAGTTACGTAACTCCGCAACATTAACTAAAGCTGCAGCTTGGCGATCCAAGAATTCCAACATTTGCTTGGCTGTGGGAGTCTCTGTGTCTCGTTGTAATTCCCACTGCCTACTCGTATCTTGATCTAGTCTTTCATGCAACATATGAACAATAATCATATCCCAAGCATCGATCGGGATTCCCTGTGCTCGTAGTTGTCGCAACACTTCACGTGTTACATTGAGCATACGCTGAAGCTCATGAGCTCGCGGTACGCCTCCTATAATTGGCAAACGAATAAACTGTCGTAAATGTTCACGGCAAATCGGATACTTGCGGTCATAAACCTGATTGAGTCGATCCCAAGCCTCTATATAATTATCGTCGGTAAGCTGCCATTCGCCTAGAGTTTCTGCTGCTGTACCAACCAGTGACTTTTGTAAGTAAGAGAATTTAAAAGCTGGTGAAACATTATTATTTTCATGTATAGCAGCTGAAAACCGATCACGAAACCCAGGCCACATCGTTAAATTTCCATCAAAGTTACCCAACGTATTTTTTAAATCATGTTGTTGATAAGGCATACTAACTTGTACCGACATAGGTTGCTTCACAAGTACAGTCGGCGCTGGTGCTAGTTCCTTGGCCTTTGTAGACAATATGGCTTGTGCTGTAAAATAGCGCAACTCCACTATAGCTGCAATGTCGTCATATGCACCGGCTGGTGTAGTGCCCTGATCCAACTGCTTCTCATGGGCAGCTACAAACCGTGCGTAGTAAACGTCCAACTTTTCAGAACGTACTTTCACTTCCACCTGCGTAGTCTTTTGGCAGTACTCCAAAATTCTTGAAATGGATTTTAATAGGCTGTCCAAAAAGTGTTGTCCTCCTATTCTGTTGTTATCTCTCAACAATCGCTCATAAAAAAAACCAAAATTTATTTCTGTATCAATAACTTCAATCAAATAGATATATTCAAGATGAAATCTTACACGAATTAGGAACGTCTTGTCACAAACTGTCCTTCACGATTAAATAAAAAATTTTATCACCAAATATTCAAAGCGGACGCCAATATCTGTGCGCATTTGTAAATATATATGTATATATGTACATACTATATATCACGATAATAATGGCAGTTTTCAATTTTTATATTAGCTTTTCACTCTCTCTATCTCTCTCTATTGCAAGAATATACTCGAAATCACTTATATTTCCAGAACTTTCACAACGTAGTACATATATGTATGTATAGTATATTGTTTCAGTCCTTATGACGCCATTAAACATATACATATGCATATATTACTAGTTATAATGCCATCTAGTGGACTGTACAAACATGGTTTATGCTCTTATATATGAATATAAATATATACTACTGTGCCCATAAAATAAGGTGACATTGTATTTATTTTGAAAGTTCTTTATTTATTCTTCCAAATTAATTTTATCCCCTTCAAAGTAATCTCCTCCCGATGCAATGCACTTATGCCAACGGATTTTCCCATCTTCGAAACACTGGTTGTAGTCACTTTCTCGGATGGCCTTCAGTTTCGTCTTCGCTGCGGCTTGAATCTCCTCTATCGTATAAAAACGGTGTCCCCGGAGCGGTCTTTTGAGCTAGGTGAACAGCCAGAAGTCGCACGGCGGCAGATCAGGTGAATACAATGGTTGCGGAACGATATGGGTTGAGTTTTTGGCGAAATGATCACGAATTACGAGGGCAGTATGGGATGGTGCATTATCGTGGTGTAAAAACCAAGAATTGTCTTTCCACAATTCCGGCCTTTTTAGGCGGATAGCGTTACGCAAAGGACGCATAACGTTCAAATAATATTTCTTGTTGACTGTTTGACCGGTTGGAAGAAATTCATAATGCACAACACCACGATAATCGAAGAAAACAGTCAACATGACCTTGATTTTTGAGCGACTTTGGCGCAATTTTTTTGGTCTCGGCTTGGAATATAATTAATGAAAAGCCATATCTTATGTGAGTTCTTAAAAATTCTTCATATTTATTGGCCGGGTTGGAAGCTTAAAGTGGGACTTTCGCTAGAGGTTAGAAATTGCGGAATGCAAATGTATGTGGTAATATTTACAATATTTCAGAATGTCCTATCACCACAAGCACTGCTATATCTCCTCCTCAGCATCCATGTCTTGTTTAAAATCAGAAATGATTAATTAATTATAATTGTAGTTTTCAGTTAAAAATATGCAAGAACTTCTTTTTATAAGTTTTATTTCTTCCTTTTGTTATATAAAAATGAAGTAACAACTCCAATTATTGAGCTAAAACGTATTTCAACACCGAAACATATCTAAAGAAGCTGTACCCAAATTCAAGCATGACAAAACGTTCATGAAGCCACCAGTGAATTCAGGTATGCATATACGAGACTTAGGTCGAAATTGGGCTCGAAGTGAGGAGAAAAAAGGCTAATTGTTTTGCAAATCATCACTCTAATCACGCAAAGAATAACTTTAACCTGCCAATCTTACCCAACGCAGCTCGTGAGTACTCGAGTCTTTCAAGACTTCACCTTCTGAAATTATTAGAATAATAAAACGACTTATTCCAAAAAAGTCGCCAGAACATGATAAAAACGCCCCAAAAATTTCGATTGAGTAACCAGATATTGCTCTCTTTACTCTTCAATGCAATCCTTAGTTTTATATACTATCCACTTTCAGATTTCAGTTACAGATTATCGTGATAGACAAACCTAAAGAATGTAATGAACGACGTACGTCACACCTACAACAGATCTTCCAACAGTTAATAATGCATTGACTTCCTTTGCTTGAGCTTGTCTGGTTTTTAAATACATTTAAGATTTTATAACTTATTCTTAGGCCTAAAAGAGCAGATCCAATAAATAAAGAAATATTGAAAGAATATTGTACTCTTCACACATTACTCCAGCGCGGTGATTGCTCTATGTCTTCGAAGCTGGCAAATTTATTTCTATTTACATTTTTTCAAACTCACATACTTATTTCGCGAACATTATTGTTTACTTAGTATCTAGATACGCGTATTACTCCATTTCGTCTACATTCCAATTATTTTTCGATATTCAAATAAAGGGTGGGCCATATAAAATTTTAAATTTAAAAAGTCAATAAAAAAAACGTCTTGATATTTTTCAAAGGCTAAGTTAACAGTAGCTTATCCGATCCACCCAATTTTGGAGTACTTTATCGATGGTTTCAGGCCTTATGGCAGCTACAGCAGCTTGAATCTTTATCTTTAACAGCTCTCCACAGAAAATAGGCCGACAGAGATAAATCGCCGCTTCTGGGAGGCCAATTCACATCACCTCTTTTGCTGATTATGCGATTTTCGAAGATATGGCGTAAAAGATTGTGCCCCAAATGCGACAATTATGCTTAATAATGTAACCATCGAGGTGGAAATGAGCCTCGTCTGAAAAGATGATTTTTCAGTAAAATTGACCATCCTCGTTTTTTTTCAATATTTCCCAGTTTTCTTCTAGTGGATAGCGACCCATTTCGTAAATTTTAGACTTTTTACTGAATATCTGTCACTTTCCGAATGGTATTTGACGTTTCCATTGTTGAAATATAGATAATTCAAATTTAAAACGTTAGATGGCCCACCCGTTAGTTCATACGTGTGTTCTGCATGCTCTCGCTAAAACAAACATCACTCTAGCAAGTAAGAAACGCAAAAAGTTTCGCATGTGCCGCAAAACACCCACGGACTGTTTAAGTCCTACCTTTATGATCGAAATTTTGTAGTTCGATGTAACACCACTACATCTGAAGCCCAAACAATTGAAGCTGGTGTACCACAAGGCAGTGTTCTTGGCCCAATGTTATATGTTTTATACACTTCAGATATCCCAGTAAACGACCGCTTGACTATGTCTACATTCGCCGATGACACTGCAATAATCAGCCGCTCCAAATGCCCAATTCATGCAAATGCGCTCCTAGGAAATCATATTGAAGCTGTGGCCAACTGGCTAGCAAACTGGAGAATAAAGGTTAACGAGCAAAAATGTAAGCACATTATATTTACTCTAAACAAGAGCAGCTCTTCGCCTTTGACACTGAACAACGTACACATACCACAAAGCAATCATGTCCATCTGGATAGGCGACTTACTTGGCGAAACCACATAGAGGCTAAAAGGACTTACCTTAAGTTAAAGGCAGGTCCTTTGCACTGGCTTATTAATCTCGCTCAGCAATGAGTCTGGGGCAGTGGTTCCCAAACTTATTTTGTCTACTGCCCAATTTGAGAATAAATATTTTTTTAGCGCCCCATTTTTTCACCTATTTAAAAACCACTATAACTTCAAATTAAATTAGTTAATTATTGTGACCTATATATGTATATTAACGGAGAATTCTAAACGAAACTTTTACTATAACCCGCAACTTGAAACCTAAGCGCAGTAGGTAACATACAACGGCGCTTAGGTCTCAAGTTAACTCTTACGGGCTCCACCTGCCCATAAGAATTATTATTGAAACGCAACTTGGCTGGGATTTAGAATAGCATCCCCGGATTTCGGGAATAAAATGGGTATCACTGGAAAGGTGACGTTCTCCAGATCACGAAACTATATATACACATGTAGTTGCCGCTGACTTAGCGCCGGCGCTTCAAAAAAAATAACCATGGCAACCCTTTTATTATTGTGCAAATGCAGAGAATTTAACTAAATTAAAATAAATGAAATAAACCTTTATTTACAACAAATATTAAAAAAATTAATATACAGAAACGTTATAGTGAAGTGTTAGTAAGTGAAAAGTGCATAATATAAGTGAAAAAGTTATCCACAGTATATAAATTGTCAATGTAAAAGTTATAAATTTTTCAACTTT
>JBAWJQ010000605.1:0-156283 GCA_037783105.1 Bactrocera zonata
TTATGGCTAAAACCTTCGTGCCGCTGTAATATTAGTGTAATGTTATATGATCTCCATATGTCAATTAGGGTGTGTCGAACACCCTCGGTTGTCATAAGTTTGTCAAGCAATTTTCACCATGGAAAAAAAATTAACAACGAGTATGCTTGAAATTTTGTGTTGTCAATATAATCACCACTACGAAACCCAGAAGTGTTTCGAGGAGTCTACTTTATAAAGAACACAAGTATTTGAGTGGCTCAAAGCATTCAGTGAGTCACTCGTGGCGTCCATCCACCTCTCTTAATGATGACCGTCTTTGTTGAGATAAAACTGAACTGCCTTATGAAGCAACTCAAGACATTTTGGTTAAAGCTTTGAGAATGAAGGATGACATACTCATATCAATAAACCTGTATCTTTTTCAAACACGAAGTCGAGTAGAGGTAGAGCTGAGGACCCTATATTTAGCAAACATATCATTACTCGCGAGGAGACATGGGTTTTTACCATAAATATCGCGTCGAAACTGTGTATGATTCTAGCGAATTGAGCTACAAAAATGTGCCAAAACCGAAAAGACCGAAACTCGGGGACGCTAAAGGCCGAGGATTACAGCAAGTAAAATTGTATTAAGCTCTGGCTGACACTGGCTCAGGAACCTATTTTGAAGGCATTAATAAAGATTAGTATAAAAATATGTGAAAATATATTTTCTTTTGTAAATCCGTTTAAATTTTGATGAAATAGCTTTACAAAAATATTGTTCTATGATTTTGTTACCAAACCCATCCGACGCATTAACACGAAATCTCAAATAAACGCTGTGAAAACTATGCAGCCGAGGTTCCACTATTCAGATTATTAATACTCATAAAATAAATTTTACTTTTTCATGAAGAAGAACTCAGCAAATTAAACATGATTTCTTAGGATTACCACTCCCCACAGCGATATTATAGGAACAACGTTAATTAGCATTTAAATATTTCAATAAAAATGTATTATATAAATATTATATATATATCCATTTCACTTATTCAATTTAAAATTATTTAAAATTATTTTCTGCTTCTTTAATTATTATCTCACTTTGTTATCGCAAGTGTCTTCTAATCACTAACAGCCTACGGCATCCATTTAACTAAGTAATGGTATACTTCTTTCTAACAAATTATGCTAATTACTTTTCATTGTAATTGTGGGCATTATGATCCATTTGATGTACCGTTTGGCGCTTTTCTAATTAGAAAGTTTTGTATGAAGTGGAAATTAGCCAGCAGGCAACTGCCCAGAATGATAATTAAAGAATGGGATAAAATAATGGAATAAACACTTTAATGTGGAAAAAATTTAATTTCTATAATTCGAAAAAAATACAAAAAATAGCTAAATTGTATTCTTTGAATAAGTATTTAAAATTTTACTTAAATTAAAAAAATATATATGTATATTTATATAAAATATATATTTATACTCATATAGGTTTTTAAATTCGTTCTATTAACATTTAATTTTGCATATATTGAATTACAACAAATATAAAATATTTTATTGTCATTTTTTAACTTCAACAACAACCCATTTTATAACCAAACTTTTGTATGATTATTGAAATGCTGATTATTTTCAATTTTATACATCTGACCATCGCAAAATCGCATTAAATTTAATGGATAAAGTTAAATATTGTCAATGACATAACACAAAATATGAAAAAAAAATATATATAAATATATATAAGATAAGCAAATAAAAGTATAAATATAGCGCATAAGTGGCATGAATAACTGAAAAGCATTATTATAAACCATAAGATGCCAAGCAGATAGTTGAGTGTAAATATAACTGTAGTTGTGTTGATCCATATCCAACTGTAGGCAACTCCGCCGCTAATACCCAACCACTTTATGTACGTAAAACGCATAAAGTCAGTCGTTGCACGTCTGAGTCGTCCATCACGAAGCGCAGAATAAAGCCAACAATAACTGCACTTGGTGACAGTTTCACATATTTAACGCTTCTTTTAATATTTGCAGGAAATACAGTCATTTACGGAATTTTTCAGGTGTTTCAGTGGAACAGAAATTGTCTGGATGTTTCCATCTCATCTTCCTGATTGCAACTTTGTTAACTTGGATCTTCCAAAATCTTTAGTCTCACCCTGCGATGTGAGCCTTGCTAAAAGCTAGCAGTTGAATGGATATTTTACGTTCCGCTCTGGGGCAGCAGAAATTCGCAACCCCACAATCCATCGCCCGAAGCACAGCGGAACGCCAGCTTGTTCCCATCCTAATGGCATTTGGGTATGGATGCCTTTTCTTGCTAGCTCATCGGCTTTACGATTTCCGACGATTCCGCTGTGACCAGGCACCCAGAACTGGTAAGGCCAGCGAGTTCAAGGCCAGTATAACAGTTCTGCTGTCGGAGTGGATGCATAACTCCTTAAAAGAAGAACTCCAATTGAGAAATAAAGTAGTGCGACGACATGATGATTCTGTCTTAGGAGTATTCGACAGAAAAGTTCTCCATTCCGTTGGAAAGACCAGGTGGAAAAGGACCTGAATACACTTGGAATCTCCAAACAGAGAAGAGAACAGGGTCAACAATGTCCACTATATACGAACTCTTTGTGATCGTACAGGTTCTGTTTTTTGAGTACAGTTCTCGAGTAACTCGGTATTTCTATGAGTTCTTGATCATATGTCGGACACACTGTACGCACATTCACATGTGTTTTAAATAAATTTCGGAATAATATTATTGCGTTGGCTTCCTGGCTGTTACTTCAACTGCGAGTTGCGTGCACCGACGTTGTTGTTAATCACATTCATGTTGTTGTTATTGATGCTGCGACTGATACTGATGGTGTACATGTCACAATTGGTTTTGTTGTTTTTACTTTTGTTGTTGTTGCCATTTTTATGTAATTTTTGTTTTTTCACTTTTTTGGTGTTGTTAATGCTGTTGTTGTTAATGGTGTTGATGTGGTCCATGAGATATGTGCTGACATTTTTATTGCCACACTTGACACTTCCGACGACGAGGACAACGACGACGACTGTCTGCGTCACACGCTCAAAAAATTATTATCACCCACGCGGCGTAAAAAAACTCACCCGCACTACGCAACAAAAACAATAACAGTGCTGACAAATTTAAAAGTTGCGAAATAAAATTCATGGCCGGTACACGTGTACCAATGTGGGGCGGTTGAGAGCAGTTGAGGGTCTACTATATCGCCATTACCCTCCACGTTGCTAAAAAATTACAAATTGAAAACATCCACCCTCACCCACGCACATTACGGCTGACAGTTGAGGGAGGGTTCCAAATAACGGCAACTCTATGATGTCTGTTATTTTCGACTCTCAACGCCCACGCACACATAAATAGCATGACTACTGTAGCATATATTTTTTGTCAACATTATTGTTGTTGTAAGTTAAGTTGTCTATAAGACGTTTACGTTCAGTCCTTCGGTCAGTCGCTGACAAGCAAGCGTCTCGTTTCATTTAACAGCTGTCTTTGGTTCTTGCCAGGAGTAACTTTGCGGTTAACGGTATCTGTTCGCATGGTTGGTTGATTGCTCTTCTACTTCTCTCCGACTCAAACTCCGTTGTCATTACGAATGTGCGGGTCATTTTATTGACCTCATTATGTGTTGCGATAAAAAGCTGTTTTCCATTTTTCCGCTAATAAATTTGTTGTGTAAGTAAATGATAAGAGTGTCTTTTTTATTGCCACGTCGGTTGTTAAACTTTTATCTTTAACTTTTTTACAATCACTCAGACAAATGATTGACCGCAGAGACTGACCTGGCAAGCGGAGTGAGTTAGATGGTGTAGGAAGAGGTGTATTTTGTGTGGTTCTTTGCTGGTAAAAAGAGATCTTATTTTGCCTAAAAAGAATGAGTGTAAGAATAAGTTGTAGCGGAGGGTCTTTCAAGTTGAGAACGGACTTCACAGCCTCGGACCAAATTATTCCAAAACCACGTTACAGCTCAGAAGTTTTTAAAGGTCGTAAGCTTATTCTCAAACTTTTCGAGCCTCCATTTTCGGTCTCTGGTTTCAGGAATCAGATATTGTTCCAAAAAATATGGAATCATCCCGAAAATTCAAAAAGATGTTAAAATTTTTTTCTGGTTTCTTTCATTCTCTTCGTTCATTTTTCGTCAATAAGAATGAATCTACAGTTTTGCGGAATCAACCTCAAGTTCAAATTGATGGGATTTTTTCTATTTGATCAAGAATCATTTATAATCATCTCCTGTGCTCTATGTCTATTGAGAATTTATCATACAGAGAGCTTCAGAGACAAGTTCTGTGCAATCGTTGATCTCATTTTAGATCTCCTAATTACTACACAACCTTTACAGTTCAATGTTTAATAATTTTCAACACCGCAGCTTCGGCATAACCAAGGACGACTATTTACGGGTTGTTTGTCGTTCATACTTCAAAATCTGTGGCTGAAATATTCAGACTTAATCAGTTCTTTTACTTTATTATTGACAGTTTAAGTAAGAAAGAATGTAAGGAAGAAACACTATCGAGAAAATACCGGCTTTCAAAATTGAAAAGGTTTTGTTGACTCCGGTGGACCAAATTTTTTAATTAAGTTGGGATCTATGTCTTACAAATATGAGATGTTAATCTCGATATTCTGGCGATGTTTGTCAACTCTCGGATAATTCCTGATTAGTTTGTCGAACTCTGAAACTGAGAACGATTCAAAAAAATTTAGCCATCTCAGTATGACTGACATTTGAAGAGGTTTCGACGAAGGCTCGATTTCTCGATGTTTCCTTTCAAATAGGATTTTCGATGAGTACCAAGAATTGGTAGCTTTTGGTTCCTGCTTTATCACATCTGTAGAATAATATTTATTTCCCAAGAGGAATAAAAGAATTTCTCAAGAAGGTCTGCACATGGATAATAATCACGAGACGTTGTTTCCATTAACAGCTCGATTGATAAGCAGCATTTAATATTTCTGTTGGAAAACCCTTGGCACTGCCTTGTTTATAAAGACTTTTTATCTTGGCGCCGAAATGTAGGCAATAAATTTTCGCTTCCAGTTTCTGACTGACCTCGATAAATTAATGCTTTAAATTTTTGTAATCTCCACACAACCGGCAGTTTAAGTCTCTAGTTCTAAGTTAAAGTAAACCACATAACAATCTCGTTAAATTCTATGTATTTGGCATACTAAGAATAGCCCGAATGGGTTTGGAAAGTTTTCGAGCACCAAAACCAAATGATGTGGAAAATGCGAAAACGTGTCAAAGTGGCGAAATGACAGCAAACAACAATTTTTATTTTATTTTATTTTTTTTGTATTTTATGTTGAAAATATTAGAATAAACTCGCATTTATTTTAGTAGAACAACCATAAACGTGCCACAAGGAGCTGCTCAAGAGCACGTATGTGTGTATGTGCCCATTCAAGGATATGTAATGATTACATACGAGAGCATATGCAGACACGCTGGGCCACTCTGCGCGGCTATAGCTTGCCACTAGCCAGCAACAACAACGACGACATCACAAAGTCGTGGCTGAAGCCGCGTGGCAAAGAGCTCATTAGGCGACAAACCCCTGAAGAGATGAGTAAATTGCTGGAAAAACGGTTGGCAAATTATGGAGGTCGCTAATAAGCAACGCCACCAAACGACACCAAACCGAATATAAACAAAAACAAACACCAGAACAACAACCAACAGCGAGCGCAGCAGCAAGCGACCACAACGGAGTGCTTGAACCGCCCGGAAAACACCCACAAACCACTGGTGGCTCGGCTAGAGCGGGTTGCGCGCAAGCTTTGGCCGCGGCAGTGGGTTCGGTAGCGGTGACGCTATCGCCAGCGCTTGCACACAGTGCAGCAACAACAGTGCAACAAGCCTTTGGCGTCATGTGGCGCGCATACGCAAGACTGCAGGAACAATGTCACTTTGCTGGCGGGCAACTTTTGGCATGCCTCGCACGGAAGGGTATATATGTGCGCTTTGCAAGTAAAAAAGGAATACCAAAACAAAAAAGCGCGTTAAAATAAGAAAAATATTTTTTTTTTTCCAGGAGACACAAACTTGCCTGACAACTTACTGAGAGCGCCTTCAAGTACCGAGGGTCCACGCGCCACGCCAAGTGCCGCTAAAGAAGAGCTAAAGAGCTGGTGATGTGACGTGTATGGAAATCCAGGCATGCCGCATTAGCGGTATAATTAAAGTCGCATTTGTGACAGGCGTATGTCGCCTGTGGCGTTTTTAATTTCTACAAGAATGGAACCATTCGTGCCACAATCAACACACAGACACACACAAGCATGCAACTACACGAAACTTTAGCCGAAAATTCGCTGTAGTTCACAGCATGCTTAGACTGGCAGCTGTACTCGTAATAGCCCGCGGCTGATTAAAATCTATTAGAGAAGTTCGCATTTCAAGTGGATGTGAGCGGGACAATGCGATTTCTAAAGCAGATTCGCAGCTTGTCATTGCGTCGTTTATTTCCCTTATTTCAATTCATTTTTCCCGCTTCTATTCAATTTCGTGCATTTCATTGAAAGAAATAATTTTATTTGTTTGTAGTTGTCAGAAATGTCACTGGAGGCTTAGTTAGTACTTAAAATTTCGTGGAAAATTAAATACCTCCGAACTTTTTTCGGAGAGAAATAATTTAAAGTAATGATTAATATTTTTGTTGATCTGGGCGCCGAAATGTAGGCAATGACTGTTTCGACTGTTATATTCCATTGTAGAATTGAGGATATAACCTCATATACAGTATTGGATGCAGCTGGACCTTCTAACGGAGTAGAGGTCTTCTTTTTCCTCTACTTCCCTCTCAGAGCTGGAGTGTTTTCATCCATTCGGACGACACGACCTAGCCAGCGTCTCTTAAACCTCTGAACTATACCAATGTCGTCGTATATCGCGTACAGCTCATCGTTCCATCAACTGCGGTATTCGCCGTTGCCAATACGCAAAGGACCATAAATCATCCGGAGAACATTCTCTCGAAAATTCCTAACGTCGACTCATCGATTGTTGTCATCGCCCATGCCTCTACAGGATAGTTCGATCTTTGTTCGTTGAGGGAGAACTTTACTTCTTAATTTCCTACTCAGTCCGAAGAAGCCCATCGTGATGCTACATTCAGGTTAAGAAGGGGTATGTGTGTGTCATTGCTATGGACTGACTGAGGTGTAGGTGGCAAGGCCGTTGTGATAATAGTCCTAACGGCCGAGTGACTTATGAGTACATTCGGGCGTTGGGTTTGTTGAGGATAATCCAGACTCCTACTCACGAAGTATGGACCTCTGAATCCATGTTTGCACCAGAGGCTCCTATCTGATAGGTTGGATTGTTTTGGTGGGATGGAGGTAGACGGCTGGGTGCATATAATGGCAGAATGTCCGATGTAGACGGACATTAGTGATCTGGGAGGTATGGCGATTAGCTGGACTGATGGACGTTTAGATGTTAGCGGTGTGATCTCCACTAGTCGGAAAGCCTAACAGTTAGGGTCGTTTGCGCGTGAGTTGTTTAAGCGGTGAAGGCATTTAACTGTTAATTAGCGTTAGTTTTTGAATGAGTGGTGTGTGCATGTTATGCGGGTATGGAGACCAACCTCTGGTCACCAGTTCAGAGCTGTATGGTAGCTCAACTGGTAGCAGTTTCGGTACCGTGGTCTGACCGGGGAGTTTGCTCCAAACTGCGCATTCGGTTTCCCCTCGGGGAGTTTCGTGGTGGGGGTGGGTTAAAACTCAAATGTGGGAAGAACTGACATTTTTTTACTTGAATGTGGAGTTGCAATGCAAGCGTGTGCGGGAGCCAACCCCTCGAACTCTACCTACACTAAAAAAAAAACTTCTTGCTTACAGACTAAAAATTATATCCTTTCATCCTTTTTGCTGTCGTTGTTTTGCGCACAAAATTTCCAATACTCGATATTCAAAAGAACCCACGAGCTTGTTGCACCAGGCCAATTGCTCAATTGACACGTTCCGAACATAATCATGCGAGTGTCATCATCATTCCCGTTGACATTTTCCCTTTAACATTTCGCCAGCACTTTTATACGTAAATAAATATGGGTGTGTGTGTGTGTGTGTGATATAAAAAGTAATTTCTTCGTAGAAAAAGAACCCTCTCCCCATGAAAAAGGCATAACTTTGCAACAGGCAACGTGGCAGCCTCACAAGAACATGTACATGGTATTTATATATATACACATGTGTGTAATTTGTATATGTGTTCGTTCGCGTTAAAATGCGTGGAATTTTTCGCATAAATTAACAGCAACCAAATGTGGTTTTCTCTAAGAGCACTACCTTCCACGCGTATTTACACACAAGCACACATGCAGTTTATGGTGTATACATATATTGCATAATGTCCCATACATATTTCATATAATGCTTGCCATTTACAGCCGAAGCCATACGCATGCATAATAAAGCCATTTTAGCGAACAAATACTTCGATTACTCGTATTATCGCAACGCCCTGCTCGCTTAGTGCGAGATGAGCGGTTTCCTTCGGCTGCAGCTATGCGCTCCCCCACTTCTCATTTGGAGCTGTGCTCATTTCGGGCGGAGCACTCAACTTTATTGGCATTACTTTCTATCATTTTTTAATAATGTGTGCGCTCCCGGTTATTGGTTATCACATTTTTCCCGTTACACGCACACACATTGTTGTTGTCGCATTGAAAATTGATACCCCACTCATGTGACATAAAGCGTTGCTGTCACATGTGTGTTTAAAAAAATATTTTTTTTTTGGGGTTATGTTTTGCATGGCTTAAAAGCGTACGGCAGGATAAAGTATATTCATTACAAGTTTATGATAATTATGGACTCACGTGTAGGCCAGTTGTGGAACAATAAGAGCATGAATTGCTTTTATGAATATGGCAAAAGGGATGACGCATATAAGAGGTTTTTGTAATTGATCACTTTTATTTTATTCCATCGGGAAATCGGTAAGTTAGCGCATATCGCTGCAGATCGGAGAATAGAAACATTGCCTCCTAAAATAAATAAATCTTCAGGAAGCCATAAATAACTTTTCAAGGCTGATAAAATCGAGCCATAAGTGAAATATTGTTAAGATTTTTGAAAAATTCATAATAAAGTGCCCTCCTATAAAGCTATTAGACTAGATTGATAAACGAAGAATGCACCGTTCTATTGTGCCGTCTCCTAAATCACAAAGACTCACCTAGCCCCAAGATATTCATAAAGTGTAATATAAAGCTGGTTGCGAGCGAAGCGACGTGATCCCTGTTTGGAAACATGGATCCAAGAGTCTAACTAGGTCTGCAGACTGCTATGCAGTCTATTAGCAGGTGTTCTGGTGTTTCAGGCTCCCTGTTGCAGAACCAGCAAGACGAGTGGTCAGTGCAGTATGCGAAAAATAGTCTGAATTTGTCTATAGGGAGGTTTATTACATATTTAAACCTGCTGAGGTTATAACTCCCAAACAGCAACTTCGCATGTGGCCTTTGAGTTGTTGCCAATATATCTCTCTGCCTTCCTCTTTGTGGAACAGCTCCTTTAGGGTATGAGGACCCACCGCGACGAAGAGTTTAGGTCCTACCATGTTAGTGGATACTGTGGGGTGGGCGAGCTCATCAGCCAGTTCATTTCCGACCAACCCTTTCTGACCGGGCACCCAAATAAACTGCACTTGGTTACGTTCCGCTGGACTATTCAGCCGTTCATTCTCTCTTGCGTCAGTAACGATTTGCCTATGAGAACACCGCTTGACTAACGCTAAGGATTATACGTTCGTTGCGATAGCTAAGTTGGAGTTTTATCTTTATGCACCGACTTATGGCAAAGACTTCTGCCTGAAAAATGCTCGAAAAACATTCCACAGGTGTGCAGAGTTTGGTGCGCGGTCCTGGCACTCACATGATTCGCATGAAGTAGTAGAACCGATGAGCTTTGCTTACAGGCCATCGGAGATGTTTACTAGAATACAAAAATTTCTCAGCTCAACATTGCCTAATAGTTATGTTTTTCTCCCTTCGATTTTTCATCAATTCTGTCCAGCCTATGCCATTATTAGCGGAATAAGCTTTTGTCACTGTTATCGAAGTTGGGAATGGCTTCTGTCAGCTGTTTCAATAGAGTATAGTTCACGTTTGAAAGTTTTTTTAATTTGATATATTTTTCAACAACGTGCTGCCGAGTTGACAGTCCTTGACCGGATATAGAAATGGGCCCGTTCCGACGACCGCCGTTCAAATGGTTCTCGTTAGTTTGATAAAGTGCGCTCTATATTCGGAAATGAAGATAAAGAAATCATTTTACTTTAGGTACAAATAAAGTGTAGAAGATACCTTCTTCTCTTTGGATATTAGCCAAAACTCAGACTTCCTTTTTTAGTGTGACACTTTAACTCCCACTTCCAGCTACGGTTTGTGTTGGGTTAATAGGCAGTTGAATAATATATAGATATACAGGATATATAGAGACTTAGTAAGTAAAGCACGTCGTTGGAACGATGTGGTGTACGACTTTGACATAGTTCTGCGAATTCAGAGATAGCGGCAACGCTAGGTCATGTCATCCGAATGTATGAAAACACTGCAGCTCCGTAAGTGTTCCCGCTAGCCGAAGCAGAGGGAGAGGAGGAACTCCACTTCTTTGGAAAGATCAGGTAGAGAAGGACTTGGCTGCACTTGGAATATCCATTTGGCGCCAAAAACGAAAAGGAAGAACAACTGCCGCGCTGTTTTAAATTCGGCAATAGAGAAGAAGAAGCACGCAAACCAGCCAAAAATATGCTTAGTAGTCTTAAGAAAAAAAGAATACCTTTCTATGAAAACACTTTCCTCTATTTTTTTCCTTTCTTCTCACATTTAGTGCCATTTACAAACTATTATTACCAAGATTACCGCCACTTATACATTAGAATCATTCAGCAAATTATATTCACTAAAAGCACTAAAGCATTTAAATCCCCATAGCCTAATTTTCGCAGCCTGCGATGGCATATAAATTATGCCTCCACAAAAAGAAAAGAGGAATGCGTTCAAGGCGCACCAAAACTGCATACAAATAAAATCCAAATGAGAGGGGCGAATCGAAAATCTCATAATTTCGGCATATTTTACTAATATTTTACTATGCCATATTTGCACACGCCCGATTGAGCGCGCGAGCGTGACGTCTGGCATGCCACAGCCAAGGCCAACACGGTCACCGGTCAGTTGTTAGTAGTTGCCGACCGAAGTCGGGTGGGGTAAAGCCGAAAACTGTCGCACACAAATGGCCAGCAAATGCGTGAGATCATTTCGAGGCAAGGCTTTGGGGGCTTATGGCGAGTGGGTGATTGTGTGTTCGTGTTTGTGTTATTTACAAATCATGTTGCGTAGAAAGTCACGTGGCATTCATAATTCTTAAAATATCGGGCATTTGGGGGCACAAAATATTAGTAAGTGTTGGAGAAAGAGCTGGAAAAAAAGCTTTAAAGCAAAGTGCAAATGAACAATGTCGCTAAAAAGGGAGTGGAAATGTAAGTTGCAAACGAAGTGCCGACTGGACGTGACGTGCATAATCTCCCAAGAGTCAGTGTTCGCAAGTCAAGTTGCTGAGTGTGTGGGTAGGTATAGTAATAGTGTGTGTATTTATAAATCAAAGTGGTATATATAGTTCGCAACTATGAAAGTGAGGTTATATGTTCAAACGTGTTGATCTTTGCCTCTGCTATGACGCGGATTTGAGATTTAATCAAGGGAGTCACAAATATTTTATAAATGCGGCAAAGTCAAGGATAAAATATATTTTCACTCAATCGCTTTAAAAATCAGCTCAAATTTATTAACTTCTCCGGAAAAGGTTATCGTCAAAAGAATGTAATAAAGATTTGGTAAAGACCTTCTGTTGGAAGGTTGAAAGATAAATCTTTTTAACGGTTTTTTTAGGTTGGATTAGATTCCTGACCTAACCACTGCAATGGAGATTATAAGGATCATACTAAGGCAATCGAAACACCGGTCTTTAGTGATGCCTTTCACTCTTGGATCTCGCAACTCCGCAAGTTCCGTTTATAGGTTATCGCTCCCGGGCTACCAACCCGTCAAGCGTGAGAGCTATAAATAAAAACCGAGGTACGATTTATTCCATAGTCTAATGTTTAGTATGCAATTCTACTAAACCAGAAAACTCCACAACAGCAACATTTATGATAAAATAAGCTCATCAATGAGCTATATCTACATTTGGCCAAACGGAAAAAAAATCGACGGTTTTCAAGCATAAGTCATCGGGTCGTCTCTGGTTTGTTAGCATAGACCATAGACTTGACGTAGTAACACAGGAATTAGTCGACGTCAAATCGCTCGACCGAAGCGAACAATTGACTGGGCCATTTCGTGAGATAACACATTCACCGAACTTGGTTTTCAATAAATCGATTGTGACATTCGCTGCGTGGCTTGTTGCGCCGTCCTGTTGAAACCAAATATTACCCAAATCCATATCATCCAATTCGGACCAAAAATTTTCGACTACCATTGAGCGGTTTCGATTCCCATTCACAGTAACATGCCAGTCTTGATCATCATGGGGGAAGTACGGCTCAAAGACGCCGCAAGCTCATAAACTGCACCAAACTGTAATTTTTTTCAAGACGCAACGGTGACTCATGGAGTACGTATAGATTGCTGCCTGACCAATAACGCATAGTTTGCTTATTGACGAAGCCATGCAGCCAGAAATGAGCCTCATCGCTGAAGATGATTTTCCGGTGAAAACGCGGATTATTGTTACTCAGCCTAATTCCGGAACATACAACGATTATGGTGATCAAGCGGCTTCAGTTCTGACTACAATTTTATCTTGTAAGGATGTAGGCCAAGATCTGTTCACAAAATTCGCCACAACGACGACACAGAGATTTGGATCTTCTTCAATAGATGCGCTAGTGGCCGCAATATTCTCTACATTTCGGGCCCTTCTTTGTCTCTCTGGCACGGTAGCATTTTGTACTGTGCCTGTGGATTCAAATTTTTCCACTAGATGCTGTATTGTTGATTTGACAGGACGATTATGACGACCATAAATTGGACCTAGCGCTCTTAAAGTTGAGGCCACTGACTCCGAATTTCGGTAGAAAATTTTACTAATTTCGACTCGTTGTTGTATCGCATATCTTACCATAATGAAACGGCAAACCTTACTAAAGACAAATATGAAAAGTGCGGGAAAAATATACCGTCTTTTGATGTCCCTATCGGTCTACTTTTGTAACGTTCCTATTGAAAAACCTGTTACATAACGTTACTAGATATAGTACTATACAGTACACATGCTAATATAGTATAAGTCATAATTCATTCACTCCAACAAATACAGAAATTAAATACCTTGTCACCGCGCAAAGCAGAAAATTGCTTAGCTCTGCGAGAACATAAATTTAATTAAATCAATGACTTTTGTCAATTTTCGCTTTCATTTTCATATACATATACCGTAAGCAAAAAAAAAAATTGCCATTTTTATACACGTGAAAATTGCGGTAAATTTTCATGTCAAGTGATGTCACCTTATTTAGCCTTCTAAGCATTTCCAAGCATACCTTTACAAACAGATACACGTGTACAAAAGCTCGGGTAATTTATTTGTGTGCGTGTCAAGCGGAGACAAAAGTTCAAGCTAAAATAGCAGGAGTCACTGTGTGTGCTTCACATACTCGCATGTTACATGAATACCAGCCCTCGAAAAATAGCATGATATCAGTAAAAAGGGATGACAAGCAGCAGGAGTAGATAAAGCAAAAAAGAATAATAATAATAAAAAAAAACGAAATTGGCAAAAAGAAAAATTAAAGGTGAAAACGCAACTATTCACTACTTTCATATCCAAAACAAATAAACAAAAGAACGCACCTTAAGAGAGGTGAAAAATTATAAGCGAAGGAGGAGTATAATCATACATATATACATAGGTGTACAGTG
The DNA here is from genome assembly GCA_037783105.1 of Bactrocera zonata. Taxonomy (NCBI): domain Eukaryota; kingdom Metazoa; phylum Arthropoda; class Insecta; order Diptera; family Tephritidae; genus Bactrocera; species Bactrocera zonata. The sequence goes on from JBAWJQ010000605.1 coordinate 13,953, forward strand.
GCAAACGAACCAGTAAACATGTAAGCTGTATAATCCAATTGAATTTATAAAACTATGGCGCTGTTAACTTATGAGTCGAAAAAGAATACTTGGAAACTGAAGAAAATGTTTGTAAAGCAAGGACTCAGGTTCAGAACTCAGTTTATTTTTCTAAATTCAATAAGGTTGATTGGTATTGCATCGAAATATATCTGACTATATATCTGAAAATAACAACAAATACGAAAAATACATTATACAATTTTACTAAGCAGTCTCATTTCTTCTAGCTATATATCTCTATACCTGTTTATTGGATTTATACCGGTTGTTAGTTCGATTCGCCACTCACCAAGTATACTAACAAATCAAAAAAAAAAAAATTAAAATAAATAGAATCGTAATCACTTGGTTTTAGGTTCGAATTATGAAGTAGATACTTAAGAGCCTTCCACCCAAACTCCCGGAGCTTTGGCGAAGCATTGATATGTGAGACCTTTCGTTGTCCTGATATAACACAATTCATTCCTTAATGGCCAAAGCTGGCCAATTGTCCTAATAGGCGATTATTTCCTTCAGATTGTTCAATTGTTGACGGCACATATCCAAATGAAAGGTTTGACCACAAGGATGCAGCTCATAGTAGATGACTCCCTACCAATCCCAACATGCACAAAGTAAAGCCCACCTGGCAGTCGATCAACAGATTCGGCGATTTCTATTATTTTATCTATATTTTCTACACTTGGCCATCCAGAGCGTGATGCATTTTTGTCATCAGAATTGCAGAAAAGGAATCGGCGAAACCTGACTTGGAAGCTATGACTGTCAACAGTGATGTCGGAGCCTAGTTGCGAGTGCGACGAATGTTTGTTTGATGACAGGAGATATTTCATGAGCGTGTTGCGTGTCGATCCTCTTTTCACGGGTTTTTTCAAGATTTGAAGATTTGGCGCATAATGAATACCTGGTTAGTTGTTGACTTTGCAGTCCTAAAACATCGCTGATAAGGACCAACTTCGCTTTGATGTGGATTGTGACCAGACGTTTATCCACCGGGTTGAATGCCAGGACTCGGCGATGGAGTCTTTTTCCCACCACGAATCCCACAGCGAATTTTCTTACCTTTATATGGCCACTGTAGTAAATGCCACAGGGACCTATTTGTCTCAGTCTTTGTCCCGTCGCACTTCTTGAACGGCGGTGATATCAGCCCTGGTTTTTACGAATGGACATTCCAGGTACATGCCCTTAAATCGTAATCCTTAATGCGTTCGCCATGGTCGTCATCAAAAGGGGGGTTTCTTGTCCGAGGCTGTTGTTTAGTTTTCATTGGGGGCGTTTTTGTAGTGGCGGATCCCAAACCCAGCGCACAACCCTGGGGAGGAATGGTTCGCTTCTTACTTTAGCTCCACTTTAAACGGGTATTCTTTGGTTTTCCAGTGGATACTTAGTCTAAAACCGGATGTCGTGAGCTGCTTTAGTCATATGTAAAGGAATCGTTTCTGTCCACTCCCAAGTGAATGGCAATCAGTGAACTTTCCGCGTGCTCAAACAATACCGAGTTAAGCAATCACAAAAGTGTTCAAAAATTTTTAGTACGGAATTTCAGATTTCAAATGTCATATAAAGTAATACGATCGGACAATTGCTAAAGTTATCTATTGCAATGGTACAAAAATCAAGTAGCAAGTTTTCAGCTGAGTTAATTTTAATGACCAAATGGTTCGACTTTAATACACCAGATAAGTTCTTGAAAATTAAAGCCAAAAACTTTTGCTCGTTGGTTTGCTTGGTTATATTCAAATAAGTCCATGCATCCAAAACACTCTTTCGGTGTGTTGAACATTACATAACCTTACTTAAATATATACTATATAAAAGTGGTGCGAAACACTTTCGTTTTCATTTTTTGCCACAGCGCCACCAGCTATTGTATGCATGTCCTTCAATTCAACCACAAGTATATAGTCTCATTTTCTTTTTTTTTTTTTACAAAACAATCCCACTTTTTATTTGTTATTTTCACTTTGTTAATTTCATTCTTCACCTTTCCGGCTAACGAATGCGTGTTGTATGCAGTAATTTGAGCGTGACACATGTGAAAACTACTGGAAACCAATTTGTAATAAAAGTAGCGGTACACCACGCGACCGAGGACAATCGGCCATAGAGAAAATGATAGTTAGTGGCAAGAAAAAGCGTAGAAAAATCCTGACACATCACGAAAGGACATCACATGCGGTTTTGCACCTGCAGCTGACCGTTATACGGACTTCAACGGCGTCGGTGTTTTTTCTTCAATTCATGATGTCCCCTGCTTCCATTGTGTCGACGCTGACAGCAATGATTTTCATTTGCACCTCGCACCTTTACCGGTTGTTTGGTGAGGGTGTGGCGGTGAAGTTGGTAAATAAAATAGACAATTGCGTGGAGGTGGCGAAGCGGATTAAGGCTTTCTTACACTCCTTCCAATCACTGGCGCACAGCAAAACTAATTCCAGCAAGTGTGTGCGTCCACCGTCTCCCGCTGCTGCAATTTGCTTTTTTGCCTTTCAATTTAATGCCAAAAGCAGCAGGGGTAACAAGAGAGTTCACATCTAAGTAGCACTTTGTGTTGCTTTTGTTGTTGCTGTTACTGCCCATGGCTATTGCAGTGCAAGCAAAAGTTCTTGATTGGCATAAACCATGCGGCCTTCGCTGTTGTGAACGTCAGCGCTACTTGCAACTGAGAGATACAAGTATTATATATTGTATATGTATGTATTTTTAAGTATATTTATATTTGTATATGTATGTATATGTATTCAAGTTGTCTCACAAAAAAATTTTGAAGTTCAGCCTACAGCACTGGAACGGCGAGTAGTTCAAACTTAGCCTCCAAACAAGATGAAATTCTCTTCAGACTCTTGTTACTATTCCCTAACCGTCTTGGAATTATTATACATGAAGCGTTTCCAAACTACATACCTTTAGAATTCTAAATTTTATTTGCATGATTCTTAGAGTACGCCCATAAAAGTCAAATTTTTCGGAGCAGTTATTGGACTATAAGACTATAAGGGGTAGCTTAGAACCGTAGTTAGGTTTTCAAAAGCTTTGGATACACATTTTTCTCTTAGGAAAATTATATGTGGTGGTTACTTACGGATTCGACAACTTCCAGAGTCCCTACCATATTAATTTATAAGAGGTATCAGCGATTTCAAAGAAATATGTTTGTTATACTAGTAAATCCTCAAGAGATTATCAAGTTGAATCTCTCTCGTTATACCTTTAAACCTCGACAAGTTCGTTTGCTATTCATTTGTTTATAAAAAGTCTGGGAATACTATTTGATAATTAAAATAAAGCCACACTTAAGACACTTATTCCACGTTGTTTGTTTTGTTCAGTTCGTAGACAAAGATTCTTTGGCACGACTGGTAGGTCTTCTAAATATTAACTAAATGGTAAAAATATATATTAAAAGGAAAGTCCTGTTGTAGCTTGCTATTTTAATCTATATTACCCTCAACTGGTAAAGTTCACTTTCTACCTTTATTCTACCGTCACATACCACAACCTGGCAATCCTAAAATTAGGTACTTTATCTTAATCCATTGCGTGTTAATATTCTTTATAAAGATCATAGGAATTCCAGAACATACAGACCGTGCAACACATTACTTACCAAACGAAGCAATCTTTTGAAAAAACTGCTTGAGTCAACGTTAGGTTAAGTTAGGTTAGATTCAATGACTGATCCTCAAGAAGTGGACCGCACTTGCACTCCCATATATAGTCCTTTATGAAGCCAAAAATAGAACTCCTGTAATGAGAGGCTATAAGTGAACAAAGCGCCTTCAGGCCGTTACAAAAATCTTTATGAGAATTTTATTTGGGTTTCCAGCAGATCGAGGCGATGGCTGAAAGGGTGGGCATTTAAAGCTTGATATCGCAAAGGACGGAGGTTCAGAAGGAAGTGTTGAGATGTTTCTATCTAGTCGTTTTCTGTATAGCTTAAATAAGCCACCAACTTGTGAAAAGCTAGCCTTACTAGCTTGCAGATATCCTAAACCGTCTTGCTTGTGATCCACCCTGAGCCAAAAGGATATTCGTTACAGTTCAAGAACTAATGAAAGCCCAGTGCCAAGCTCCCGTGAGGCCCATTCATATTCTACTGTTAGGGGGCTACAGGGTGGCACTCGTCAGTGGCCTGCCACCTACCACTCTTATCTCAAAGAGACTCGATGTCATTGATAGCGAGAGAAAGCATTACTTAACTTGCCTTCCACGTACGGTTAGTGGGTACAAGATCATGTTAAACTTATCAAAACTTATTACTGATGGTCAACGTCATATCCGATTCGGTAAAGTAGACCTAAAAAATTTTTCTGAAAAACAGTTTATGGTATCGTTAGATATAGAAGATACTCTGGTTTCACGGTTTTGGGGTTTCTTCTTCTACTTTATTGGCATAGACACGGCTTACGCGGTTATAGTCGAGTTAACCACAACGCGCGCGTTTCTTCTTTTCACAATTTTGAAATACCAAGAGCAGCAAGGTTCTTCTGCTCTTGATCTCTACAACGGAGTGGAGGTCTTCCTCTTCCTCTGGTTCCCTAGTTCTGGCGGGTATTGCGTCGAATATTTTTGACCTTTGGGGTTTCTTATCTAACAGTAATCATGCTTCTGTCCCTGAGAATATATTTCTATAAAAGTTTGTAGAGGTGACTAGACTTCGGACCAAAATTTTATCATTGTCTGTTAATTTAACACTTCACTGTTCGGTTGCAACAACAAATAAATAGTAGAAAAAACATTACCAAAGGATTTTAAAATAAAAACCAACAATTTAATGGAACCAACAGGAAATTTCACTGCACAGAAAATTCTAATACAACAACGCCTAATACAAAAACAACAACAACATCTAAACTACACAACATTAAAGAAAATTGTGCAACATTCAACAATGGCCATGCAACAACAATGCAATTGCTTAACACAAGCCAGCACGGAAAATTGCATTATCATCAACAACAACAACAGCAATAAATGTTCTAGCATTTACGCCGTCAAAGGACACAATGCAATGCTACATTTAAGCTTTTTTGTTGTTGTTGTGTTTTTGTAGCAACTCCCTTTCCGCATGGGGTCCTCCAATGCGGCCACAAAATGAGGTAGTTAGCGCGTTGTTCCAGAAACGCCAGCGGGCGCTTCACACTTCCTGCCACGCCGAGTGCCACAGAGTGACAGTGATACGCGTAATATAACGGAGATAGCGGGAATACAACACGAAAGCTTAAACACACACACATGCACACATATACACATATACACATATACATACATTATTTAGTTGTAGTTGTAAGTAGTCACTCATAATTACAGACGAACTGTCGGAAGTGCTGGAAGACAGCCGATGCGGTGACTAGAGGACGGTGGGCGGTGGGCGTCGCTGTAGATTGTGCAACGCCGTTAAATACTGAGTTTACATTAACTAATACTTTGATATATATGCCTTAACACATTTATATATATATACTTATATATTAGCTAGGACTTTATATATATGTATGTGTGGGTGTGTGTATCAACGGCTCGGCATTTGCTTTAGTGACGGTGCTCATTGTCGCGCCACAAGACTGATGAGCAGTTTGTGACTTGGCGCTTTTCGCTGTCAACAATATATATATACTTATACATATACACACACACATATATATAAACTTATTAAATAGTTCACTTGCCTATAGACAAAAACAATTTACCAGCGATCTCGCCCTTTGGGACTTGCAACTGTGTGGCATTATTTCATTTTTTCGTCTTCTTCTTCTTCTTTTGACATTTGCTGTGCATAATGTGTATAAATAACAGTTAATAAATGCTGTTACTATTACAAAGCTATTATGACATTTACCTTTTTGTTGTTTTCTCACTGTTATTTCAGCTAGTTTATTTGGTGCTTTGTTTGCGTTACTGTTGTTGTTGCACGAATTTCGTTTACTGGATTAAACGTATTTTTTGGTGTAGTTTGACTTTCATAGCTAGTCCGCTTAATAAGGGAATGAACTGAATATATTTAATATATACATATTTATGAATAAGATTAAGTGCTTAGAGCTTTGTAACGGTTATTCTGTTTCGAAACTACTAATTATATTAAATTCCTTAGTCGTTCTGAACTAATATTGATAATTGATACGGCGAATAACTGGGGCTCATCCAGGAAATCCAGCTTTTATGAAAGCCAAATATCAAAGAGAGAGCAAAAACGGCATCGATTGCCTTATACTGCTGAAGAGGAGTTATTGGGAAGAGGTGTAATCTCTTAACGAAAGTGGTCCTCTGGCTCTACGACATCATAGTTAAGCCCATTATGTTCTATAGAGTCTTTATATGGTGAAGGACTCTAGAAAAGACCACACTTGAAAAGAAACTCAAGAGCGTTCAACGGGCGGCGTTCATCAACATGGCCCTTAACACCATCTAGCAAATAGTGCCCGTAAGCATCCTCGGAAGGTGTATGGCTGCGAAAGTTACTATCAGACTCAGGGAATCTGGGTTCCTAAAAGTGCACGTGTCTGAACACTCGGCAATCCTCACACATTTTGACTATACACCGGATCACTTGGTTCATGGAGTCGCCAAACCGAACTCTAGCGGCTCGTTCTCTGCCCATATATCGGCGAGGGAGTTTTGGAGGGAAAGAAGCCGTTGGAGGAGAGGGGCAGTGAGCTTTTTTACGGGGTCAAAGCTTAGGGGGGAAGGTTAGTAGAGGAAGGTTAGTAGAGCTTCAAACTTCCTAACTATTGCAGTGTTTTTCAAACCGAGGTTGTAACTATTAAGGTAGCAGTAGATTTACTACAGCCTCCTTCAGAGAAGTAACCATCCACTCAGAAAGCAGGATGGTGATATTAGCCTTTAACTCATTAACAGGGTTGGTTAAGGAGGGCCTAAGCTCCCTACCAATAAGATCAAGTATCTTTGTGGTAAGGCTGATAAGGGTGCCAGGCCGCAGTGGAATCACACTAAATTGTAAAGCTAGTAAACAAGTGTACCCTAGAACCGCTATTAGTAGAATGGGCGCGGCTCGGTGCTTCCGAATCTCCTTGTTTTGTTTGGCCAACGCTGAGCCCCCATCGGTACATGTGCTGTCGCAAAAACCTTTTGGCCCAAGATCTAGTGTTCTCTTTGACCTCAGTAAGGCTAGGCTCTCCCCAATTGTGATTGTGCATTCAGGTGAAAAATCATTCCAGATGCATGTTGTACTTTCTTGGTTGAAGTAGGGTGAGGTGGAATCATCCAGTAATTTTTTCCTCCATTGCTCAGCCTCTGCAAGACTGAGGTTGATTCACCTTGGCAGTGTTACCTACGGTGGACCAGGAGTCATAGCCAATACTAATATTAGCCATCTCAACAAATATGTTATAGGCTAAGAGCGCTTTGTCGATTGAGGAAGGTTTTTATAATGAATATTTAAGACATTTAACATTTCAAGGGATCAGCGTTCCAGGGCGTCCAAGTGAAATCCCTTTTAATATCGACCTCTTAATCTGAAATATGTACTATTTTTTTTTTACTGGCGTAGACAACCCTGGAGATGGATTGTTCGCCTTCTCACATTAGCTCGCCTTCAAACAGTTGTTCTTTTGCTACCCAAAGGTTACTTGGTCTAAGACCGGAAGTCGTAATCTCGTCGACTCGTTTCTGGCCACTTCCAAGTAAATGCCAATCAGAGACCTTTCTGCACTTGCGTGAACTTTTACACGTGACTCCATTCTCCGTACTATTACTGTATGGTTTATCGTAACTCTATATACGAGGGCTGCAAATAGGTTTTTTTTTTTTCGTTGGATTTGGCTCGTCTTGGAAGACCCACATGGTCGATTGCTGTTTTGTTTCGGGCTCATACGCATAGATCCATGATTCGTCACCTGTGCCGATCTTATAGACGTCTTTTGAAGCACCGCGATCGTATTTTTTCAGCATTTCTTTACACCAACCCACACGATCCTTTTTTTGAGCGATTGTCAAATTGTGCGGGATCCAACGAGAACAAACCTTTTTTATGGCCAGGTGTTCATGCAATGTCGAATGTATGCTGGTGGGAGAAATGCATAGGCATGCCTCTATCTGAAGGTATGTATGTTACATGACGGTCTTGCATTATCAGTTCACGTACGGCATCGATGTTTTCTGGCACAACGGCTGTTTTTGGACGACCTTCACGGAATTCGTCTTTGAGCGAGCGTCGGCCACGATTGAATTTGTTGTAACAATTTTTCACAGTGCTATAGGATGGTGCTTCATAACCATACAAAGATTTTAGTTCATCGATACTATATTCTTTATCTCTTAACATGAAATACAAATAGTTGCGTGGTTTACAGGGTTTTATACTAGCGAAAAGTGGCTTCATTTATTGGACAAAGATACCACCCGAACTGGTAGGTGAGTGATAATCTAATCCTGAACCCTTCATCATGTTTGTTAACAAATCATCTGAATAAAGATATCGCCTAACTGCTTACTTTTTCAGCAATTCAAAGGAAAACCAGCAAGAAACCAGCACTTTGACACTACATCACACATATCAGCAGTATATGATACAGCCATGTGTCTGCTCATACGCCTTCCGGAAATTTCACACCAAAATAACAGCGAAAGAAGTACAAGAAAAACATTTTGAAAACGCAAAGAAAGCTTACGAAAACAATGAGCATATATGAAGAAGAAAAAAAACTTTAAAAAAATACTTTTGAGCAAAGCAGAGAAGAGCACAAACAAAAAACGGCACAGCAAATAAAATAACTAAGGAGTTTACGAAACAACAAAGAAAGGCTTCAAGAGTTCGCAAAAGAAAAACTCCATGTTGCAATAGATTTAGTTGACAAGGAAATACACCTTTGTGTGTTTGCTTTCACAATGGCACGTAACGCAACTGGCGGTATCAAAAACCTCCTTCCGTCATATACATAGTAAATAAAAAAAAATATTAAAAAAGTAATATTAGACATTTTTGAGTACTAAATATTGAATAAAATTCAAATTATCAAAAACAAAAACTTTTTAAATTAAGAAATTATTTCTTTTCAATTTTGTCTATATTTAAGACAATACTTAAAAGAAAGAACAAAGATTTTTCGTTATTTTATTACAATTCAAAATATTAGCTTGTTGCTTCTTTTCGTATTTGAATATCTGTATTTCTAAACACACATACACATCCGTATAGTTGTCCATATATTTATATTCACTCTCTAGGCAAGCGTTCACATTTGTCTCAGGTGTTCAAGCATCATAGCGATTTTGATTGATAGTCGCACTGGGCTTTAAACCGTTACACACTGATTGACGTTTTTTCTGATTTTGACGCAAGGGGAGTGTCAGTCGTACCTCATGTCTGCTAATGCAATTGTTTATAAGTGTGTGCATTTAATATTAATCAGAATTATCATATAAATCATTCAAATGCAACAAGTGATTCAAATATGCAGTGGGCTCTGGAGCTTTTTCGCTGAAAACGCGTTTGGGAATGTCTTGTTTGGTTTTACATTGATTACTTGTTTGATTGAAAGCTGTTTACGATTTGCACTTCAGACACAAAAAGTAAATTAGTTGAAGAGGCTCAAATGGGCGGAAAAACTTATTGGTTGAATCCGTCTAAAAATACTTTTATTGTGACAAAAAAGTACCAGGATATTGTAAATAAAACGCAAATATTTTACGTATTCTTCAATATTTATTTCTTCGCCTTCAAAGTAATCTCCACCAGATGTAATACACTTATCCCAACGATTTTTCCAGTCCTCGAAACAATTTTCAAAAGCACTTGGGATGGCCTTGAGCTCCTTCAGCGACTTTTTTTTCTCTTCGATCGCCTAAAAACGTGTTCCACGGAGCGGCAATTTTAGTTTAAGGAACAAACTCACACGGAGTCAAACCTGGTGAATACTATGGTTTATTGATGGTATTCATTGTAAAAATTCACTAATTGTTCTTCCAGAATTCCGGCCGATGTTCTCACGCAAAAATTCATTATGCACATGTTTTTTTTGTTTTTTGCTCTTTTTTCCTTCCATTCATTCCGATGATTGTTGACTTATATACCTGTCAAACTCATAAACTCATGTATCATCGGCAATAATAATGCTCTCCATGAATGTGTGATCGGAATTCCTACTCAAGCATGTCCCTAGGGACATGTTTACGGTACTCTTTTTGAAAAAATTCAGCTTTATCGGGATGAGTCTAGCAAGAACGCATTGCATACTTATATTATCCACCAAATTCATTGGAACATACTCGCGAGGGATGTCGAGCTCTCTTGTCATCTCTCTAACACTTGCGATTTTCATCAGTTGAAGAGGTTAAAGGTCGTACAGGAATTAAGGACAATCCTACCAATTTAGTAAAATACATTTTTTTTAGATATCATTTAACCGGGGAGTTGAAATTACAATTTTTGGGTACCTTTTTGTCACAGTGTAAGGGAAGTTCGGTAACACTTCCCAACCACCATTTCCTAAATAATTTTTCACCGGTCTAACTACATGAGGGAAATGTTGTCACGATGAAAAATTATTGCCACCTATCTAGTTGCGAATTCCGCATATTTTTCATCTATCGCTCGCTTCAATTTGATGAATTGATGTCGATATCGTTTGTCAATAACGATTTCACCTGATTTTAGCGGCTCATAATCTCTCTGATCTCATGTTTGTCAAATAAAAGGCAACAAGTTACCGACAACTGCATTGCAAACATAGAAGAACTGCGATGTAGACCTATACCCCATAATCCATAGTTTTCTTCGCATATTCTGCACATTTCCTGCAAGCTCTAAACGCTCATTTTCGACAATTCGCCACATGAAAGCGTGGCTGAAGACAAACATGATTCAAGGTAGATTGGTCGACCTGGCGTTGCTGCTTACGCATCATTACAATGAAGTACTGCAGAAGAAGTCCTCGAAAGATTTTCAAAACTGGGCTTACATCGTTTTGTTTTTTGAAATTTTTCCACTCAATTCACGAACTGACTACATTTGCAATAAAGTATGTCACCCGCACGTCTACTATTTACAATATGTTTTTCCAATTTATTAGGATCCTTTATTAGTAGGTCGATTTGAAATTAAAAAAGACTAAAATATTTAATATAATAATCTCCATGTTTCAAGTATATGCTTAAAATTTTAAAGTAATTTAAAGTAAAAGTTTTATTGAGCATTGGTGCACGTCTCGGCTAAATTCTCATGCTGGCTCGAAACTCAGCTAAAGTATATCTTAATAAGGAGCAACGATATCCAAGTCGCCATTTTTATTTTGTATTTCCAAAAAGAAAGAGCTCATTAACTTTAAACTCAAAATCATAAGACATAAACTTTGGTAAGATACCGAGCATTGCTGTAACCATTTCTAACACATTTTATAGCGAGGAATAAGTATTCATTTCTAATCTCAATTTCATATGCAGATCTTTTCCTATTATCAAATCAAAACAAAGCTTTTTAATACAATTAGATTTAAACAAATTCACGCTACAGAAAAAAATTTAAAGCAATAAAACATTTTCAGTGCATTGCTATAAATATATGGTAAATACAAACGATTCCATTTATTTCTCTGTATATGTTCATATATATCAGATTGCGCTGCAAACACAGAATGGATGAATTTTTAATAAACTGAGATAAGTGCAACGCCATGCGACAAACTAACGGTTAAATAGAGACAAATGTACAAACACACCTATATGCACGCTAGAAATGAACACAGGTGAGATATGTATGTATACATATATACACAACTACATGCGGGCATACACAACAACAGCAACAGTTGCCTGCCGGCGGCTGCCGTCCACCAGCTGCCGGACCAATGTCAACGCCAATGTGATTGTGTTAAAAACTCTATAAATAACAGAGTGAATAACAACAATAACAACAACAACTAGAGTAAGCACAAGATATGAGCGCAATAATAGACTTTGTGTTAGTAAAGGATGAAAGCGCCGCAAGCACACCTGACAGGTTGCGTGTTGCGTGTGTGTGGCTGAGCGCATTTCGGTTAGGAATGAGCGCATCTAATCCAGTTATTGCATTTTAAATGCACTGTATGTAGCGCTACAACAAAGACAACAAAAATGAAATTAACAGAAACTGCTCTAACGGTCAACCAGTGGGTTAGTTGTGCTTGTCGTTGCTTGCACGCCTGTAACTATGCAATGATTTAATGCGCACGTTTGTTTTCATTAGCACATCTCGTTGATATATTGCCAACAATTTTTATTGCTGTTGCAGACTCGGTTGCCTAATAAGAATGGAATTCATTTAAATGAGATTTTTGATTTTTTTTTTAAGGTTGAAGTTGTCATTCAAATAAGATAAAACATTAACTGCGGTTACACGAAGCTATTAGACCCTTCACAAATAAAAAAGTTTCTATACAACTCGATTTTAGTCGGCCAGTTTGTATGGCAACTATATGCTATAGTGATCCGATCTGAATGATTCGTCCAGAGATTATAGCATTACCTTGGATAATTATCCATGCGGAATTTCATGAAGATACCTCGTCAACTAAAAAAAACTTTCCATACAAGGACTTGATTTTAGTCGTTCATTTTGTATGGCAGCTATCTCTTTCAGAAGCCCGACAACAAGGATTCCATCAAATGAGGAACTTCTTGGGCAGTAAAGGACGTGTACAAGATTTCAGAATGATATCTCAAAAACTGAGGGACTAGTGCGCTGAGGCATGGCTAAGTCGACTCAGCTTTGATCATTTATATATATATTTTTATAGGGTCTCTGACGTTTCTTTCTAGGTGTCATAAACTTCATGGCAAATTTATTAAACTCTGTTTAGGGTTTACAAATTATATCGAGCTTTTCTCTCACCGTAGACACGTTTGAGAGCAATAACAAATTTTCTTGCTCCTCCAAAGCAACCTTTCAAAATAATAGAATTTCACGGCATATTGAACAATCCACAGTTAAACACTGCAATCTTTGCTTCAAGTGCAACCAACAAGTAAGACACCTTATTCTATCGCATGCACATGACTGGTTGCTCACACAGAAGGCACCATTTCCATAAGACAGCAAAGCTATCTGCTGTGGCTTCTGTAAGACTACACTCCAGCTCTTCGCTTGCTGTTCTTGTTTGCAGACATTTGACTGTAGAATTTATTTTTACCACCAACTTCAGGCAAAAGAACAATGCACTTGTGTTGGTGTGTGTGAGCCGAGTGTCCGTAAAGGCGCTTAGGAACCCTATTCTGCGGCTTGGCAACTCATCTGTTGCACAATCTAGATAAGGCGGCATGTGTGTTGGGTACTTAATTTGATTATGTTGACAGTGTCTGGTAAGAAAAGGGATTATTTCGCAAGAGAAACAAGAATGAGTCGCTTTTCCGCTATGAAAGAATTTAATGTAATTTAATATTAACACTAAACTTGCGGAAGTAATGGATATAAAACATTCAATGCTTTAAAAAAAGAAAAGTATAACATCTTTGGATGCTCATTTATAATCCCACAAAGATTGCATAATGCTTTGAGATTGATTTCGAAAACGGAAAGGATAGCTTTGAGTTTCCTGATGATAGTCAGCAGCCAAAGACCTGAGCTTAAAGTATTCCAAAGTTGCTCAAAGAAGGAAAAGGTTGGATCTTCAAATTTCCATAATATAGTGTGATCACGTTGGATCTGCAAATATATTCGTCGACTGGGTTCGGTTTGCATAAAAATAGCATAACCTTGGAGCAAAACATCATGAACGACTCATTGAAAATTTGACTCAACGGATGGACCATCTCAGACGTATCCACGGCCACATCAAAAGATGTGGAACTAGAAGCATTAGGTTAGGTTTTATTGGCTGGCGATTACACCGTACATGTACCCACTAGTCCTTAGTTTGCCAAATGAAGGTTCAGGTGAAGAACTCGTCATGCAGGACGTCAACGCTTTTTGTGAACTTTACGAGGGACTTGATGTCTGCTTTTTATACTTCGTCTAGCCCCTTGAACTCCGAAGCTCCTAGATGCTTTAGATGAGTTTTAGATATTGCTGGACACAGGCATAGAATGAGTTCTAGCGTCTATTTCATGTCAGCTCCTCACCACTTTCTACATGTTTCGTCAACGCTTATGTCCATCCGGCTCACAGGTGATGCCGTCCGGCAGTCCATGCCAGACTATGTGAGTAAGAAGCAAGCGTTCTTTTGCACATGATCTTGGCGATCCTGCATGTACTTAAGGCAGTCCATCTCACCCTGATCAATCTGTCAGCCCTTTCGGAAACTTTTTACATCGTTTTTAGTGACTTTCGTATTTCCTGTACTTGTATGGTAGCCAGACGTATAGCATTTTTGGGAATCTCATTAACAATTTCATTTCCCGAAACTCCTTTGTGGCCTGGAACCCAGTACATGTGCAGCCTCTTTTCCGGCACCCGCTATATTTATTGCTTCCTTGTTTCAAGCGACATTCTCGGACGTAATGCGATGTATGATTATTGTGTTAATTGCTGCCGAATATATATTTATCCATTTTATGTTATTCATGGCTTTTTATGAGCTTCTAAAAACGACCAATATTTTCGATAAGATGTGACACAATTATTTTCCAGCATAGCAATAATCGGACTGTTGTTAAGAGACATTCCTCTATACAATACTGAATCTATTGAAATATCTGTTTATCTGTACATTCATTTCTTACTGACTACATTCGAGAATTTCAAATATTAGTCAGATTTTTGTAATGAATTCTCAAAATTTTTGATATATGGCTTCACTAATAGCCACTTTTGACTAATAATCGGACATCCACGAAAACGTCGAAGAAGTTAAGAATTCACTGGTCAACACTTGTCGCATTACCATTAAAGATAAATCAGAAGATCTCGACATCTTCAGTGAGACGAGTCAGCACAAGGTTAGCTATGTCTTTGGTTACGGAGAGGGTGTTCAAAAGGCTCGTACTAACAATTTCCACGCTTTGCATTAACAACGTTGGCCAGATTTCGCAAAGAAATTTGTACGAAGAAAATACAATTAAAAATCCTCGCTGAGCCACATTATCTATATAGCTTGCTCTTCTGTAAGCCACATTTAGCAGGACTTCACTTTTAGAAGCGGCCATTTAAGGCTCTTTAGTTGAATGAATACATCCATATTACAATTGAAATTCCCTTCTGCACAATCACCTTCCAATAAATTGGCGAACAAGTCTGTGCCACTTGACACAAATCGAATTAGCGACAAAAGATCTCTGCCCAGTTAACTACTGCTAACAAAAAGCAACAAAAAATTTAACAAAAGAAAAATTCGCAGAGAAACTTTCACAACTGTAACTTAAGCACTTATCAATGCACATTTGACCTTCCCGCCAATACAGAAACTTTTTTACAGCCGGATCAGTGTGGATTGCGGATTTTCACTCGGAGCGACATCAACGACAACAAATCGAATCAGAAAGTTAAACGTAAATCAAGAATTGCTGAGTAGCTACAAACGCTGGCGCGAGACAGCAAGGAGAGAAATTAAAATGCAAAGTTTCAACTTCGCTCGCGTCGAAGGGCGAGAATGGCATTGGCTGAAGATGACCCCTGCCTTTGTCATGCATATTTTTTTTAACAAACTTATCCAATAAAACTTTTGCCAACATTGATTTAAAAAGGTGAGTAATAGATGAAGGAGAGACATATGAATAACGGCGACACAGATATAGAAATCCATGTGTATATATAAAGGAAGGTGGCAGGGTTGCAATTTCAACGAAACGGTAAGGTGAGCTGTATATTGGTAAGTAGAGGCTTCAAAGCTTCCATATTTACGCAATTCTCTGCAGAAGTGCGTTCAAAAATATTTATTTTAATTTATCACACAGTTCAAGCAGCACTGAAGCCCATAAATCTCTTATCCTCTGTCATATGTGATATGTCAAAGTTTTATGTTTTCAGAAAAGTTGTCAAAAAGAATTTAACACCAGAAAATGCAATTCACAAGCCAACCGCCAACGCCACTTCCGGCTTTTCAATGCTCCTATGCCGCAACCTTTTTTCTCATATAATTCCTGTTTATTTCACGCGAATATCATTTCAAATGCATTTATGCTTTATCTAGACAAAAGTCCACAAAGCAAAGCAGGTGTTAAACCGTTGCAGCAACTGTTGGCATAGCCTTCACACTTACTTAGGCAGCGTATAAGAAAGGACTCGCTGTTATCCTTTCGCTTGCCGTGCGCTCGCCCTTCTCACCCGTCGCACTTGTTTGTTGATGTTATTGTTTTAACGTTTACCGTTTATTGTTGTAGTTTAGTTTTTCTTTTTCTTCATTATTTTAAGTTTTGTTGACTTCACACAGCGCGTAATGTAATTGTTGTAGCTGTAGAGGGGAAAGAACCGCGCGAAACCTGGCGTCTGCTGCCTGCAGCACTGAGATGCTGCTTGCCACTCGGAACTTGCAACTCGCACTTAATACTTTAATAGCCGCAAAAGTTTTAGCTACTTATCCCGTTGTACAAACACATAGTGGCTGAAGTAGTTTGCCAACTTTCTACTTTTTTCATTTTCATTTTTTGGTTTTCGTTGCACTTTCACTTTTTTCTTGATTTACTAACTTGTGAGTAAACACTTTCAATACGATTTGCTAGTTAAATTGTGTTTTTTCATTAAAAAAAATTATAATTTTAGGCAAATATAAAATTTAGGTTAATGTAATGTTTGGAAGCATTTTTCGAATCAAACTGGAAATGTGCAGACATTCGACTGGTAACTGGCGAAGGACATCCTGACATTTTGCTCCAAGGTCTAATTCGAAACGGGGTTGTACGAAGACTTTAGATTTTACATTTCCTCTCCTTCGCAGAACCTTCTCTCGAAAATTCGTAACGTCGGCTCATCAGTTGTTGTCATTCTCTATGCCTCTGCACCATAAACAGGGTTTGTCTGAGAAATTATAGGACTGATTTTCTTCCGTCGCGACTGTACTTCGGAGCCCACCGACTGGATTCCGTAGAGGGCGTTCCTAGCTAACGAACGAACGGCTGGTCAATTGTCTCCGAGCACCTGGAGAGTCAAGACAAACACTTTCGCGCGACGTGTTTCTGTGAGTGGTGAAAGCCGAAAATTCAGCGTTCTTTAGAGCAGAGGTACGCGATTAAATTCTGTATGAATGTGCGACAGAGACGTTTGATATGAATACGCAGGCTTACCCAGATGTTGCTTTAACAAGAAGTGGTGCGTTTCGATGGCACCAGGACTTTTTGGAGGACCGGGACGACGTCGCTGAGGAAGACCTGCGACTTCGACAAACACCGACAATGTGACTTGTGTGCTCAAAGTTTTGAACTCAGACCGTTCAGTAAGTATTCGTTTAATTGCCCACATACTATATTTTATTTATCAAAATCTATGGTTCATGACATTGTGAAGGAACACTTGAGCATGCACCACGTGTGCGCGAATTTGTGGCGAGGGAAAGTGTGTCGATGATCTCGAGGCAAAGAGGTAATCTTCCGAGCGATTTGAGACGTTAGAGGGGATCAAGCACCATGCATCCATTTTGGAGAAAGCAGACTTAACGGTGCGGTTGTTGAGGGCAATGAGGGTTGAGACGTACGCCAGCAGCTGTTCATTCTTATAGAAGAAAGTACCTTCTCTATTTAGTTCTGCAGCTCGAATTATTTTCTCCAAATATAGATTGAAGAAGTCGCAAGACAGAGAGATGCCTTATCTGAAACCTCGTTTGGCATCGAGCGGCTCGTAGCGATGCTTCTCGACCCTGACGGAGCTTTTGGTATTGCTTAACGTCAGTTTACAGAGCTGTTCGTTTTGCGGGGATAGCAAATTCAGACATCGCGGCATTAAGGATAAGCCTAAAACCACACTGATAAGGTCCAGTCAATTAGTTGACGGTGGGGTTTAATCTTTCACACAATACGCTCGATAGAACCTTATATGCGATGTTGAGGAGTCTTGTCCCACCGTAATTGGAACAGATTGTGGGTTCTCGCTTTTTGTGGAATGGGCGGAGAACACTTAAAAACCAACCAGCGATATATACAGTCTGTCAAGTAAGAGCGTGGTCGACTTTACCGACAGTTAATGAAAGATTTTGCTCTAATTCCTTCGCGAGCCGATAGAGGGAAGCTTTGTCCTTGATGGATTGTTAACAAAGGTTTAGTTGTTGTTGATCTTTTGAAAGAGAATCACGTTAAACGCCATGAGTGCTAAGTACGCGTCGCGCTACGAGCCTGCGTTCCTTTGCATCCACCCGAAAGGTCCCAAAATGTCGCAATCAGCGACTTCTAATTATATGAGAAAGTCGAAGACATTTGTACAGAAGTGGATACAGCGATATAAAGTGGCTAAAACTAACGATGCTATACCAGAACGTGGTTCGATAGGAAAAGTGAACAAAAAAGATGAAAAAAAGGATAGTGAATCTGTTTTCGCGGAATCCTACTTTAACACTGCGGCGAGCAAAATTAATGTCAAAAGGCATAGATATATCCTACGAAACTATTCGAACCCCTCTTCATGCTCGTGATCTGAAATGGCGCAATACAGTGAAGAAGCTTCTGTTAACTGAAAAACTTGTGACAAAGCGACTCGCTTGGGCACATGAGAATATTGATAGAGATTTTGAAAATGTAATTTTTACTGATGAATGTTCTATATGGGCACGTTCTGTCCTCACACGAGCCTGGTCAACTTACACCAATAGGCTTGTTCAGCGGATCGCAAAACATGGAATAAAGGTGCATCTTTGGCGCTGCTTCTCAAAGCAGGTATTCGGCATTTGTACCTCTTTACTGACAACCTAAATGCCGAGAAAATGATAAAAATCAACAAAAAGGCTTTGCTGCTATCTGCCAAATGATGGTTCATCAGAAAAATGAAGATTGGATTCTGCAGGATTACAACGATCCTAAATACCGCAGCAAGTTCTGTACTCAGTGGAAAAGTTAATCTGGCATCGTTACATTGGATTGGCCGTCGCAGTCGCCCGATGCAAACCCTATTGAAAATGTGTAGGCATATATTAAACAGAAGCTTCGTGGAAGACGCACATACTATACATTTTGAAGCAGTTGTCTTACGAAATTCGTCGGATCTGGAGATCCTTTCCACTAGAATACGCGTCAAATTAATAGAAAGCATAGAGATGCCAGTCAATTATCGACACCGGTGGTGACTGGACATATTATTGACCAAATTGCATCATTGTTTGTAATGTGTACAATGTATATATAAATATGAAAGTTTCATAAACTAATTTTTTTTTTATAAATTTACACGACCACGTTCTTACTTGACAGATTGTATAAAAGAAGAAATTTATCTGAGAAGGTCATGTGAAAATTGCAAATCGATCTGTCCAGCAGTTTTGATGAAATTTTCCTCAGCGACTCTGAAAATAAGATTTCGGTAAACACGCGATTAAAATTTTGGGAACCGATTACTCTAGGTTATAAAAATTTTAGAAATAACTCATTTTTTCTGGAGAAATTCAGTTACTGATCGATGAAAAAGCTTTGTTCTCAAAATTACAACAATTTGTGAAAACTTTCCGTAAAATACTAGAACTCTTTAATAACTGGCACTTTAAGGCTTCGAGCAATCGGACAGAAAATTATTAATGAATTTCGATTTTAATGAAAGTAATTGAATTTAAAAATTATTACACTTTGCCATTAGCACACAAACAGACAGACACACTTTATTATAGAATAATGTTGTATTGTTGCTGTGTTTTAAAATTTCGCTTAATAAATCCACTAAATAAATAAATAATTTACAATCATTTGACAGCTGCGGATAATTACTGCATTTGTCCTTCAACAGTCAGCCGAGCTCATTACGAGCCACTTTTATTTGCATATACATACCGATATATGCTAACTGTATTTATACATAAGCAACAGTGACAACATGAACACATTACAGCATTTAAATATTTTTAAAGTTTATAAGTGAGCAATAAAAGCGTGCGATACTGTTGTTGCTGGCGTGTTAACAATAATGGCTGAATGTGTAAATAGCAAAAATTAAATGTGCAACAAATACTTTAATGCCAACAGCATTAATCCCTTAAGCCTATATGCACACCTACACACGTCTACATAAGTATGTGTTTGTTTGGGTGTGCGGCGCGGAAAATAACTGTTATCAAATGCATTGTGCGCTCAGCGCTCGGCTCATTAACAGCTGAATTGTCAGCAGTTGCATGCGCTTTATTGTTGTTGCAATTTATTATTTGTTTGTTGTCAACTTGTGGTTGGCGTTTCTGTTGCTGCGGTCGGTCTTTGTCGTTATTGCGGTTTTTCAATTTTTTTGTTTTCAATTTCATAAATACTTTTTTTTGTTGCATATTTTCCGCGAAATATAGAATTTTTGCATTAGCCATATTAAAGTCACAATTAATAGCGCTTGCAGCATATTTGCATTTTTGTTAAAGAGATTTGATTTAAGAGCATTGAAGAGTAATGAAGCTTCTTGACTTGAAACATTGATAAAGTCAAAAAAAAAATATTCAAAAAGCCTATAGATCCTGACAAGCTAGCTAAAATGCAAGTGTAAAAGTTGTAGGAAGTTCTTTTAAACAATGGGTCTCCACAAATAGGCAGTTAAAAAACTTTATGCCTCGTACACAGCATCCAAGCGAAGCCAGTTCCTTCTCCACCTGGTCTTTCCAACGGAGTGGAGATCTTCCTGCGTCAAATACTTTCAGAACTGGAGTGTTTTCGTCAATTCGGACGACTGACTTAGCTAGCGTAGCCTCTGAACTACGCTGAAACTTCGCTGATCGTTCCATCGAATGCGATATTCGCCGTGGCCAACACGCAAAGGACCATAAATCTTCCGCAGAATCGAAAATTAGCAACGTCGACTCAACCGATTTTCTCATCGTCCATGCCTCTGCACCATATAACGGGACGAGAACAATAAATGGCTTATAGCCTGGCCTTTGCTCGTCGAGAGAGAACTTTTTTTCTCAATTGGCTACTCAATCAATCCGAAGTAGCACCTGTTAGTAAGAGTTATTCTGCGTTGGAACTCGAAGCTAATGTCGTTGTTGTGGCTGTTAATACTGGTTCAAAGATAGACGAAATTATCTGCGACTTCAAAGTTATGACTATCAACAGTGACGTGAGAGCCTAGTCGTGAGTGCGACGACTGTTGGTTTGCTGATTTCGTCATATTTTTTTCAAGAGTAGATTGAAGAAGTGGCACGAAAGGGAGTCTCCTTGTCTGAAGCCTCATTTGGTGTCGAACGACTCGGAGAGGTCCTTCCCGATTCTGACAAAGCTTTTAGTATTGCGCAACGTCAGTTTGCAGAGCCGTATTATTTTTGCGGGGATACAAAATTCAGACATAACAGCATAAGGATAGCTCCTTTTCATACAGAAAAAAGTCACAAGCAGCCAAATCTTGCAAATAAGGAGGCTGAGCAATACCTCTCATCAAGCCAAAAAGTCAGTCAAAATCGTGGTAGAATATGTCAGCCAAATAACGTGGTAAAAGAACCATAAATTTTTTGCCCGCAAATTCAGTCGTTTTCGACGGATTCTTTCACCTTCAAAGAAAACGAGAGCATCACTTTGATTTTTGATTAACTTTAACGTGGTTTTTTCAGTTTCGGCTCAGTTTTGGAGCGCCATTCGCTAGATTGTTGGACAGTTTCGACGTCAATTTCATAAACCCACGTCTAGTCACCGGTAATGATACTTTTGATGAATGTAGGGTCCTCCGCTATTTTATCAATTCCATCTTTTGCGACCTCTACCCGACGACGATGGGGCTCAGACCTGTTGATCCGAGCACTGGCTCGCCTCATAATCAAATCTTGAACAAAAATGTGTTTGGTTGATCCTTAAGAGATGTTGAGATCCTCTGTTATCGCTCTTTTGCCAACACGACGATTTTCTGGCACTGAATTTTTAACTTCTTCGATGCAATCGACTTTAACAGTGGTGGATGGATGACTCGATTGAGGCAAGTTTTCGATGACCACACGACGTTCATTGAACGCTTCAAGCCGCTCAAATGCTTGTGCTTGTTATAAAATATACTCTCTTAAACATGTCTGCAATATTTTCAACTGTTTCATAGCCAAGGTTCCATGGGAAAAATAAAATTTCAGGCAAATCGTAGTTCGGTGTTTTTTTATGGATATTAATAAAAAAAATAAATAAATAATAATAAATTAATTAATAATCAGTTTGCGCGCGTAATTTAAATAGAACTGTCTGGGTATATGCCTTCCAGACATAATTTTTAAACTCATGGCTGCGTTCGCGATTCTCAACTGTAGAAGTCAGCCAAACCTGCCACAGAACTCCAAGACAAGATTCGGCTTACTAAGAATAATTTTTTAAAGCAATTTTAAAATTTATCGCTTAAAATTAAGCATGCAAATATGTACATTCAACAGTATATGCATATAGTATATTAGACGGATATCGTCCTCTCTCACCACTCTGATGTCATCTCATGTTCTCCCTCACTTATATTTGTCCTTCAACTGTCTGCTTTGAACTGTCGCTTCACTAAATATTAAAAGCTTATCTATGAACTTCAACAAGAGAAATCAATTTGCTTACTCCAATTTCTTCTCCGTATTTTCTCTCACACATAGCGCCGCACAAGTTTTTTGCATGCACTCTCACATTAGTCCACAGCTTGGCTTCCGCTGTACTTATGTTACAAACGAACTTAAATGTCAACGCATATCCGTCTGTCGTTTTGTCTGTCTGCTGCAGATGCTATTCAACTTAAGTTATTTTATTTTCACTTTTTGCTGTTTCCTCAAATTTGTTTACTATTTCCTTAGCTCTCTTAAGACTGATGCTTACAAAAATTAAGTACTTCAAATCGATTGGAATCAAGAGTGGATGATTTTCATAATAGAGTGATGTGTTGCTGTTGTTGTTTATTTGGATGCTTACTGCTGTCCTATTTGCACTTTCTTTTGAGATGCGAATTTTAGATAATTGTCATTGAAAATGTATTTTTTAAAAGAAAGAAAACTGCAAGGTTGCCACATGTTTGAAAGTTTTAAGCCAAAAAAATGTAGAAGATAACAACATAACATTAAAGGTATTAAAAGAAATGTATTTTGAAAAATATTTTTCAATAGTGTTGCCACCCTTTAAATTTTTTTTAAGAAAATTTAAATATGAAGTTACGGTCATAAAACCAAACAGGAGAAAAACATGTGTTTAAAAAAATTTTAAAAAGCGTTGCCACCTGTTTGAATTTTGAATAAAATAAACTAAAGTAAAGGCAAAAAAATGTAAATACATTTCTGCTAAATATCTTCACCTAAACCGTTACATGATCATCTGCAAGCATTAAATAATTGCTTCTTTCTGCAACTTATTACCCTAAATTGGCGTTGCAATAAATGCAAATTAACGGTAAATTACCTCTTACATTATTAAACCGCACCACAAAAAGACCGACCACTGACCGACAAAATAAAAACAGCAACAATTTCTTATAAAAAGTTATTAGTGTTGCCACATTTTTGTTGTGCCTCAAACTCATCGGTGGGGCGCATAATTAATGGCATCCATCAAGTTAATTAGTTGCAACAAGTAAGTAGAAAAGTTTGCGCCAGTTTTGTGCCACTGTATGTGTGTGTG
Source organism: Bactrocera zonata (assembly GCA_037783105.1). Classification (NCBI taxonomy): domain Eukaryota; kingdom Metazoa; phylum Arthropoda; class Insecta; order Diptera; family Tephritidae; genus Bactrocera; species Bactrocera zonata. The sequence goes on from JBAWJQ010000605.1 coordinate 37,584, forward strand.
TGTGTGCATGTAAGAGGCGGAGAAAACCCAAAAAGGCATGAGAATGTATGGAAAAGATGCAAAGCAAAATTCTGCTTTGGTAATTAGTGAAATGGAAGTGAGGCCGACAGACATTTTGGCTTTAACGCGCTCAAAGGAGACATGAGGCATGAAGGGACCAGCGGCTTATTTACTTTAAATATTTTGGTTATAAAAAAGAAGGTCGTGCGGTTGCAACACCAACGCTTAGAAGAAAATGCTATTGAAGAGATATTAATAAGTGTAATTGAAATATTTTTGAATACCAAAAAGGGGTTAATTTTGGAAGAGAAAAGTGCTTACTGAGAATTATAACTAATTAAGAATGTATATATTTATTAATTAATGATAACGGTTCAGTAAGGTTTGCCATTTCATCACGGAAAGATATACGATCCAACAACGATTCAAAATCATTAAAATTTACTACCGAAATTCGGAGTCAGTGGCCTTAACTTTAAGATCGCTACATTCAATTCATGGTCGTCATAAGCGTCCTGTCAGATCAGCAACTGAGTGTCTCAGGGAAAAATTTGATTCAAAAGGCACAGTACAAAATGTCCTGAGACAGTGAGACAAAGAAGTACGGGAAGTGTCGAGAATATTGCTGCAGCTAGCGCTTGTATTGAGGAAGACCCAAATCAATCTCTCACATGTCGTTCTCAATCGTTAGGCATCTTTGTGACGTCGTAGTGGCGAATTTTGCGAAAATATCTTGGCCCACTTCCTTACAAGATTAAACTGACACAAGAACTGAAGCCGCTTGTCCACCACAATTGTCGTAAGTTCGTGAATTGGGCTGGGCAATAACTTGAACTTCATGTCTGGCTGAATGGCTTCGCCAATAAGCAAAATATGCTTTATTTGTCATGCAGCCATTATACGTTCTCCATGAGTCACCATAGCATTCCGAAAAAATTACAATTTGGTGCGGTTTATGGGCCAGCGGCGTCATTGGGCCGTACTTCTACCGTGATGATCTAGACCGGGACGTTCTTGTGAATGGGAATCCCTACCACTCAATGATAACCGAATATTTTTGGCCCGAATTAGTTGATATAGACTTGGACAATATGTGGTTCCAACAGAATGATGCCACAAGCCACACAGCGAATCTTACAGTCGATTTATTGAAAACCAAGTTTGGTGAACGTGTCAATTTTCAATTGGCCGCCTCGGACTACTTTAGAGTTTTTCATACACCTGGACCTATGGACTTCACGTGCGATAAACAGGCGTTAGTCGACGAGCAGCTCCTGTGTGAGTATGAAATCCTTTTGGCCTGGAGTAGAACGTAGGAGATCTACTAGGCTACTTTCCTTGCACAAAGTTCATCTTGCCGCCTTAGCAGGCGTTGGACATTGTCGAGTATCCTGTAAGGCTAAAATTCCAGTCGGACGCTAGTTGTCACAGTTGAAGCAAGATGATATGTAAACATCCAAGCAGTTTCTCATCCAATGTTCAGCATTTGCAAAATTGAGATTGAAACATCTCGGCAGTCATATCTTGGGTGAACTAAGAGACATAACTGACATTAGTCGCTTTATGAATGTGTGATAGCTCAAAGCGCTTGTGCGATTTATGATTCTTATGAACAATGCTCTAGGTACAACAACGGACCAGCGTTATAAGTTGTCCAAGTGGAACCCTTTTAGGATCGACTATTTAGTCTAAGCTAATCTGAACTCAAATTTGTCTTTCCCAGCTTCCATATATGGAGTTTTCGATGGATGAAGTTCCTGCAAGCTCTTTGCAAATTCTGAACGGCTAACAGATACCTTTATTATGGTAGAAATACTCAGGAAAATGTATCATCGGCATTGCGCGATATATTGTTATTTTGATCGGAAATCAAACCACAAAGTACCGCCTATCACTAACCGCAGTTGTTGTTGAAATGTTTTGCTGCCGAGTTAACAGTTCTTTGCCTGATGTAATTCCTGTTTTTTCAAGCTACTGTGACCCGATTACGAGTATAATGAAGCAGACCTCTAAACAGAGCAGTTCGGGCACTCCATGAGATCAAATTAATCACTTTGGAATATGTAAAAAAATATTTTTTTTTAAGTGACTTGAAGTTTAATCACCGACCCGAATACAACTCAATATTATCACATTCAAAATTGAGTTCTGAGCCAATACAAGCATGTCAAAGTCGAATCCAATTTTCCACATCCTTGTTATAACAATAATGCAATGCGCTTAATGAGAGCACGGTCCTCATCAACGATATTAAATATCTCTTTTATGATCTCTACTTGACTGCAAAATACTTTGTGAACAGCAAAGAACGAGATGCTTTCAGAAAGTTTGTTGTTTTCAACTTCAAAGGATGTGGTTCAAAGTCTACAGCCAAAAATAACCATACTCAAAATATTACGTCGAATCCAAGGAATTTTTGGGATCGAGGAAAATAAGTGATATTTTTTAGCTCTTTTTCCGTATCTTTTCTAATTTTTAAAAACAGAAAGTTAAAAAAAAAAATACAGGTTTCGAAAACATACGAGTATCACTTCCTATAAAGCGTATGTAGACCTTGAAAAAATCACTTCAAATAACACCCAACTTGAAAAAAATATTCTCCTCCCAAAAACATTACACCCACCATTGTGGTAAAACCAGTTTATCTTATGACAGCGTCTTATAACATTGTGTAACTCGGCGATTATCAAGTTGACAATTACAACACCGACAGCAAAAAATATTTTCACAATTTCAAAACCCATTCGCGAGGCTAAGCGCCAGCGCTGACAAACTGTTTGACACCAACGCTCAGCAAACGAAGCTATCAAGCGAACTGGTGAAAGGTAATGAAGGTGCAAAAATTATGACACTTTGTGGGCATAAAGCTAAGACAAAAAGCTGCAGTAAGAGCGGGAAAAAGCTCATTAATGATTTGCATAATTTAAATTGTTTTTGCCACAAGCCTTGCGGCTGAATGTAAAAATACGTGCCTAGTGACGAGCAAAAATTATAGAAACTGGCGTTGCAAACTAACGCTATGCCCGTGAGTATATGTACTTTAAGCAGTAGTAATATATACCAACGTGCAACAAAACAAAACGGCAAGTAGCTGATGAAGCTACGGGCTAATAATTTTTTTTTTTTTGCTGCTGTTTATGTCATCATAATATCAGCGGCAGCCTGACTGTTTGCATTTTAAAAGCGAAGCATGACACCCTCAGTTGCAACAAAAGCAAACGCGAGTAAATTATTATTCGCTGTCTCTGTGCTGTCGCTAACTTCACCTCGTGGTTGTTGTTGTTTTCGGTTGACACTGCAACAGTGTGTTTAGTTGATGATTAACGGTGTAATAATAGCGATAATGATTGTCACATAATTTTTGTTGCAACAACAGTGTGGCGACAATGCCACAAATGTAATTACCACCACTGTTGTTGTACAAAAATACTAACTAACAATGGCTTTATTAGTATGATGACAATATTAGCTTAGTCGCATTTGCCAATGCGATTAATTTCATTTTTTAATTACACAAATTAAGCGATAATTGATTGCGCTGACACAATGACTCGCTCATCCGAGTGCAAAAGTAATTAATTAGTCACACATGAAGTCCTTTATACGGGTTTTTTACAGCAACGGGACTTTTTCTGCTAGCCCTTGCAATGTGTCTCAATCATTTAACGCTAGTTCTGACGCATCTCATTGAGATCTCAATCCATGCAACGAACTGACAATGCGATATGAAGACACTTTCGTTTGACTTTCAAAGAAATTTCACTCTTTTGATGTCTCACGAGTCGTATGCGAAGTCGCGTTTGCTTTATGTGCAGCTCTTAAGCGCAGGCATAAGTAACCGTATATGCATGTATGTCTACATAAGCTCACATAGTCACTAAATTGACTATTAGAAGAACTGAGCGCCGAGCCGAATCGAACCAATGCCGACCAGTTCGAACTTTTTATTTATATACAGCGTTCTCTTTTCACCTCTATTCCTACCTCTCGAGTAGAGAAAAAAAGATTTAAAAGCCTATTCGGTTAGGTTAGGTTGCGAGGGTTAAGAAGGATCCATCGATTCTGCGTGGCACCTAAGACTTCTATACATAAAGTGATCTTAAGACCGGCCTATATCCTGGTTTGCCGAAGACGTAACTACCGAGATAGTTCAACTTGCAGTCTTGGAAAAGTTGAATAATAGAGCAAAAAGTTAGTGCATGTTACCACTTGACCTTATTCCCTACAACTTGCATCCGACCAAGTGTTTAGCCTTAGATGTTTATTAAACAATGTCTAGAAAGAACTCTTACGATCGCAGCAAAATTCACTTTGCTTAGTGTTCATTAGATCTCCTGGGTAGTTTGGCTCTAGGCTGAAAGTATCTCGCTGACACTGAAGCTGGCATCGACCAAACCCTACTAAGCGCACGGAAGGTCCAGTGTTAGAACACAAGATGACAACGGAGATCTAACACGTTCCTACTCCAATGTGAGCGTGGCAAGCGTGTTCCTTCTTGCAAAATCATCGGCCTTACAACTACCAGCGATTCCGCTATAACTAGGCATCCAAAGAAGTCGGATAGTGAATAAGATTATTGGTATCTCTACTAAGGAAAGACACTCATTGACGAACTTTGAGCGTACAATTTGTTTTTTTAGATGTGAATGTGAATTCTTGCTCTTAAACTTATGGCTGATGATCTGGCAGATATCTGATAATTCGTAACACTCAACTGAACTGCTTTATATAAACCTGCATGCCCGATTTCTTTGGAACCTCTTTGTGAACCACCTCAAACCCTGAACGTTTACCTTGTGATCTGACGCTGTCAAAAAAAGTCGTTTTCTGGATCTACAATTAGAAGAATTTTACGTGAAGACCCACGATTTACCGATGCAGATTCCTGTTACTAGTTTTCGAGAGAAAGGTACGCATCGGCAAGGACGAATACCGCAGTTAATTCTTTGAAGTTCAAATAATTTCTTTAATTGCGACTTTCCCTGAGGGGCATGTGTGGATACTACCAAATCACTTTTTACTTTCTTTACAAATTTTTTCCTCTCTTTCCGACTTCCTCTCATTCTGTCCCTCGAACTATTCCACGCCAGCCGAATTTTTTCTTCAATCGCCTTTGTTGACTTTCTCATCTGAATGAGTGTTTACGTGCATCCGTGTACATCTGCACATATGTGTGTGTTTGTGTTAGCATCTGATTTTGATTTTTCCCTTTTGACAGGCTTTTAGCTTTATATGGGGATTTGTATGCAGGAAAACACGAATTTGCACTTTTATGTGATTTTTCTAAAGCGGATTCCATTCATTTGGCGTTAACACGCTTTTCAGACATTCACACACATACACATATGCTACAACGCAAACATACACAAAAACATGCACAAATATGTGCATCATTATAGCCAGCAATTTGCACCCATTTGTGTCAAAGGCAGGCGTTGAAGTACAAAATAAAGACAATCCCGAAGCATTGAGCAGCCGAGGTGTAGCTCAGTTATTGTTCGTATGGGTAATAGCTGGCTTTGCTCTTGAAGAGCGATATTGACTGAAACAAATTGAGTAGTTTAAATTTTTTATGAACCAGAAAAATACAGCGTGTGAGGCAGTCTTTAACTTGTTTATAAAAGTGATCAAAGTCTTTATCCACTTCGAGGTTCTCCACTTTTTTAAAGAAAAAACACAGAAACTTAAATTTTTGAATGAGGAAGGTTTACTACCATCTGAAGGAATATTCATTGGCATTTTGTTTTTATTGGCCGCGGCTACGTCTGAGGTGGTCCATACGTTGAGTCCAATTTTCGATGACTCGTTCGAGCATTTCGACAGGTAACAGGAGAATTAAATGCGTGTTGTTTAGTTCCAAGACCTGAATGGAAGCGGGATTGTCCGCATAGACTTTAGACTTTACAAATCGCCCACAAGAAAGAGTCTAATAGCGTCATATCACACGATCTTGGTGGCCAATCGAGTGGCCCAAAACGTGAAATTATCTGCTCACCGAAGTGTTCTCTCAATAAATCCACTGTTTGATGAGAGGTGTGGGAAGTGGCACCGTCTTGATGAATTAAAATGTCGCCGAGATCAGCTCGGTTACGTTCTTACCGGCATCATTTTTAAAGAAATATGGGCCTAAGATTCTACCGTCCCACAAACCACACCAAACCCTTGTTTTTTCTGGATGAAATGGAAGCTCTTGAATCTCTTCAGGTTGCTCTTTGTTCCAAATGCGACAATTTTGTTTGTTTACATAGCAATTGAGGCTCATGGTTGAACAAAATTTGGTTCAAAAACGTCGGATCTTCTTAAAACTTTTCAATTTTTCAAGAGTCCTTAGAGCCAAGCGATATCACTTGTGAAGGTCGAGCGACTTCAGTTCTTGCGCAAACTGTATTTTGTACGCTTTCAACTTAAGATCTCGACGTAAAATGCGCCAAGTCTATTCTGTATTTACTCAGATGTCAGGTTATAATAAGCGATGGTTCTGAAGACTCTACAAATATAATGCTATTATATTCCTTAACTATTTTATTATGGAGAATTGTCAAAAAAGTCTTGCGGTATTTTTATTGAATCAGTTCGTGTGGCACCCATACTCGAGCTTTTTAGTGACTCCAAGCTTCTTCAAATGGTTTATAACGGTTTGATGACTACTATGCCGGTCCCTTCCGACCAATTCAGCGATTTTATCGCAATTTTCGACGACAGGCCTTCCGGAGCGTAGGGCATCTTCGACCACCTCTACACCAGAACGAAAACGTTGAAACCTTCGTTGTGAGGTGGAAATGGAAACTGTATCGGGTCCATAAACTCCACAAATTTTATTGGCGGCTTGAGATGCATTTTTGCCTTTATCGTAGTAGTACTGTAAAATATGCCGTATTTTCTCTTTATTTTGCTCTATGTTTGCGACGCTATAGCTCACGAACGACTTAAAAGAAACGACAATCAATCAAACACGTGTTAGCGCGTGAAATGAGCTTTCCAAAAAAGGTATAGCATGACCCGATGCGACGAATAAAACTAGAACTACGCGCTTTCAGCGCCAACTAGCGAAAATACCGCAAGACTTTTTTGACAATCTAATACATTCCTTAGAAGAGAAATCTTGTAATACTAAAACGTTTTCAGTATCGATATGTCTATATACTGTAGAGACGACCTGAAGATTAGGTCGATACGACTTTTTAGACTAAATACCGACGTCTGACGGTTGAGAGAAAACCGGAGCCCGGGAAAGATAAATGAAGCGGGTCTCCTGTTGGAAAATCGTTTCTGGCCACTCCCAAATCTGCAAAAAACTATTCCAGTGCACCAGGCCACCATAAGCCAAGAAGGAGTTGTTCCCGATCTCTACCCTTTCTCGATCACTAGACCAACATATGTGATTTTGGAAGATGCCTTAGGCTCTGGTGGTTAGCTGTTAAAAGTTTTATGGACGGTAAAAGCTCAGTAAGAAGAATTACTTTAGATTTTTATATAGACTTTCCAGCTTTAGCCTTAGTAAGGAGTTAGAAGGAATCGGTTTTCAAGTGGCCAAGAACTAGTTTGCAATTTTATGCTAACACTTCTGATATATAGAGCCAGTAAATATACTTAAAATAGCTTCAAGTATGAAAGCATATTTTGCAGAAGTACACCAACTCGGGAAATCAATATTTCCCAATTTCCCGTAATTACTTGTAAATGTATCAAAAGTCTTAATATAAGGTCTAACTTACTGTCCTTCAAGTACTTTAAGGGGGAATTCTACTCTAGAAATCAAATTTTGGGCAGTTTTTTGAATTTTATTTAAAAAAAAAAACCCAAAAATATTTTTACTATCCATTTTTGTTAGGGTGTTTTTACTGATATCTTAAGAATACAGAAAAAAAAATTTACAAAAAAATATTAAAAATTAAAGTAATTAGAAAGGGGAGAGACAGGTGTAAAAAAAATGGCGCTTCCTGGTGATATTGATCCTGACTCTCCTGGTGGTCTGAAAAAAAAATCAAAAGAAGTTCTTAATCAGTAAGGATGCTGTTATAGTCCGAGAACATGAAAAAATTTTTTTTTGAAAAATGGCGACTGCCTGAAAATAAAAATTATTTTTTACGCTTTTTTTTGAAATTCCTGAATTTTTTTTAAATAATAAAAACACAAATTTTGACACGATGCTGGTAGGAACGATAAAGGATTATATAAAGAAGGTTCACACAAAATTTCAAGTAAATCGGTTATACAGAACTTGAGATAATGCCGGTCGAGAAAAACGCGTTTAAAGTTTAGGAGACAATTCTAGTGATTACGGACGCCACCTCACAAAATGAGCTGTATCTCCGAAAATAAGTCGAATTTTGAAAAATCCTTCCAAGGTCATATTTTTGAAAGTCTAAACTTTAAATATATGAAAAAAATCGAATTTTTCAAAATTCTAGAGTAGAATACCCCCCTAAATAACCTTACAAGAATATTAATTACCACACACTTTATTCCATGCAGAGGGTGTAAATAATAAGGCTAACAATTTATACATGTGTGCTTATGTATGTATATACCCTAATATAAGTAAATAAATGACAAAATAGTTCCATTAATAGATAATATTATGAAAATAAAATGAAACATGTCGTTGGCAACACTGATTGATGTCACCGTACGTGCTAAGCGCCTTGCCTTACAACTCCATAACATAACTGTAAATAAAGGGTGATTTTTTAAGAGCTTGATAACTTTTTAAAAAAAAAAAACGCATAAAATTTGCAAAATCGCATCGGTTCTTTATTTGAAACGTTAGATTGGTTCATGACATTTACTTTTTGAAGATAATTTCATTTAAATGTTGACCGCGGCTGCGTCTTAGGTGGTCCATTCGGAAAGTCCAATTTTGGGCAACTTTTTCGAGCATTTCGGCCGGAATAGCCCGAATTTCTTCGGAAATGTTGTCTTCCAAAGCTGGAATAGTTGCTGGCTTATTTCTGTAGACTTTAGACTTGACGTAGCCCCACAAAAAATAGTCTAAAGGCGTTAAATCGCATGATCTTGGTGGCCAACTTACGGGTCCATTTCTTGAGATGAATTGTTGTCCGAAGTTTTCCCTCAAAATGGCCATAGAATCGCGAGCTGTGTGGCATGTAGCGCCATCTTGTTGAAACCACATGTCAACCAAGTTCAGTTCTTCCATTTTTGGCAACAAAAAGTTTGTTAGCATCGAACGATAGCGATCGCCATTCACCGTAACGTTGCGTCCAACAGCATCTTTGAAAAAATACGGTCCAATGATTCCACCAGCGTACAAACCACACCAAACAGTGCATTTTTCGGGATGCATGGGCAGTTCTTGAACGGCTTCTGGTTGCTCTTCACCCCAAATGCGGCAATTTTGCTTATTTACGTAGCCATTCAACCAGAAATGAGCCTCATCGCTCATCGGACACGGACGCGAAACACATTTCGAACCGAACACTGATTTTGGTAATAAAATTCAATGATTTGCAAGCGTTGCTCGTTAGTAAGTCTATTCATGATGAAATGTCAAAGCATACTGAGCATCTTTCTCTTTGACACCATGTCTGACATCCCACGTGATCTGTCAAATACTACTGCATGAAAATCCTAACCTCAAAAAAATCACCCTTTACTATAGATATGACATTATGACGCATATTAATACGGATGATTACACAGCCGACCATTCAAATGACCTGTGAAGTGAAGTGGAAAATATTTATTTACGAAAATGAGGACAAAGAAAAGTGCACAGGATATTCTATACAGACATAAATCTAGAATGAAGCAATTATTATAAGTTGCGACGGCAGGGCTTACTATGTTGGCTGATTAGTGACCATGACAGTGACAGTGTTTCACACACTGGGGTGGGTGCGGGGCGTATAAGCGATGAGTGCATTATTTCATACTTCACTAGAGCCAAGCGGGAGAAAATAATAATATTTAAATCCTCGTACATACACTTGTCTTCCACACATAAGCTTTGACTTTTACCCTTATGATGGTATATATGTACATATGTATGAATAAGTGCAACACCGACTACTTAACTGACCGCCTTATTGTTGGTAATTCATTGCAGACGATTTAACGGATTAAGTACAAAGAAGTCGCTGTCACTCGTTTAAGTAACACGAATGCCGAAGGACAGCAAACAGAAAGCATAACGGTAATGGAGAAAGTGAAGTAGCAGTCTGGTAGAGCTCGCTCCCTGGTCGATTGGCTGGCCTGAAGCACTAAAGTGCCGACAGGAAGTCATTTAATAGTAAAAGGGATCAGCTGTACAAAACCATACGGCATATTGAATGTACATACAATGCATTCTGCCGTATATTCCCTACTGGTAGGACTTATTAGTGACAGGACGTATTCTCTATATTGCAGTAGGTACGAATATTGATAACTTCTACGCAAAAACCAAGAGCCAAGAAAATACCGGTCTTGAAGGCCTAGTTGCCAATAAAAAAACAATCAAAGTAAGTCCAATATCTCTGTATTGTTACTCGTTCCAGACACACGCTTCTCGCTTGCGCTCTTAAACAAAATCCTGACACGCTATAGGAGCGAGACGTGGGGAGGGATCTAGGAGATATCCTAGAAGCTACATTAAAGCTTCACAAAGCAGATAGGGGAAGCCGGGGCCTCAACTCGACACCCCAAAGAAGCCCCAACAAAATAGTGAAGGTTCTTCAAATAAATCTGCATAAAAGCAAAGTGGCCTCTGTCGAACTCCTCCTCAACTTAGAGAGAATCGGTTACGATGCGGCTTTTGTTCAGATAGCTCGAAAAATATGGTATCTGGACTAAAGTCGCCGACTATATATACTTATCACAATGTGGAGGAGAGAGTGAAAAAGGCCAGTTGTGCCTTATACGCATGTAAGAAATCTATAGGGTCCACTTAAGGTCAATTAACTGGTCTCATGCTTTGATGTTACACAGCGGTAGTCAAGCCAATCTTACTTTATGATGATTTGCTCTGGTGAACCGCTATGAACAAAATTTCATACAGGAAACCCATAGAACGAGTACAGCGACTCGCTGTTCTCTGCAACGGGAGCGCTAAGAGCCACTCCAACGGTGGCACTACAAAGGTTACTCAACATGGCACCAATCGACATTGCAGTGAAAAGCTCTGCGGCAAAATCAGCTGCAGGACTGGCCGCATTAAGGGAATTCTCTCCAAGGACCTGGGAGCATAGCTCAATAAGCAACAAGATGTTGGATAAGGTTCCAAGTCGCACTAAAAGAGGGTGTATGGAGCAGAAGCCTGCGACCCACCAGCGGAACTTACAACATCTATACAGATGGAACCAAAATGTTTAATGGAGTGGGAGCCCTATTCTATTGCGCGAAGCTGGATCTCAGACGACCCTTCAAATTTCCGGAATACTGCTGTATCTTCCATGCGGAAGTCTTAGCAGTTGAGAAAGCAGCCGATATAGCTAACAACGCAGGAAACAACATAAAAAGGAAATATATATATAGTACATCGATAAGGCAATAATTTCACATCGCATTACGTCAGAGAATATCCATAGAAGCAGGGAAGCAGTAAATGTAACGACTGCCGGAAAGTGACTGCATACATACTGGGTTCCAGGCCACAAGAAAGTTCCAGGAAACGAAAAACTAAAAACGATATAACTACACCGAAGTTACCAAAGACGCTAACAGGCGGATCTGTCGGCAATGGAATGCCTTAAATACTTGCAGGATCGCCAAGATCATGTGCAAAAGTCCCTTCGGAAAACTCGCTTGCTTTTTACTCACACGGTCTCGATGGGACTGCCGAACGCCTGTTGGCCTTTTGACAGGTCAGTACGTACTGGCATCACATCCAAGCCGGATGGGCATAAGTGACGACGATACATGCGAAAAGCGCTGAGAAGTTGACTTGAGAGAAAGGCTAGAACACCTCGCATGCCTCTGTCCAAACTGAACCTTCATCTTGCATTACTAAGGACCAGTAAGTCTATGTATGGCCAGTTTAACCTAACCTAAACTAACCTTTAATTTCTTCACACCATATTTCCACTTAAAAATCTTTGTCCTTGTAAACAGTAGCCAGATTGTCTAAAACGAATATATAAAAGGAAAAGTTAAAATTATATCTACAAAAAAATATTTAATCATTGCATTCGTTGTCAATTAAGGACTTTAATTTCACTTGCCACAAAATAATCGAATTTAAAATGAAAATTGAATAACAGTTATTTAAGAAAATATAATTAAACCAATTCAATCAAAACATTAGTAACTGTATTTTTCTATAATATTTACGTTTATTTGTATAAATATATATGTACATATATGTATGTTTATGTTGTATATATTCGTATATCGAGTTTTAATTCAATTGTTGCGACAACGCAAACCAAAGTGAAAATTCAAGCAGTGAAATGCGTAAACAAATACGTAGACACATTTACAGACATACATACACATGCACATATATAACCGATTTCGCTCGCACCAATTTCGAAATTTATTAATTCATACGGCAATTCTGCTGACATCAACAGTCTGCAAAAAGCCATATATACCGGCACTTGCATTCACTCATACGTTCATACATACAACATAGTAAATGTGAATGCTAATACTCATGGAACTGTATTTATGTAAGCACTCATTGCAACACTGCGTATTCATAAATTTACAATTTTTTTCTAAACCGTTAGAAAGCCATCTCTGCTTATTTGTTTTTTATTGCGAAAATTAAGAGAACACAAAGTAACGGCCCAACAAAATGCCGTTAAATTCTGAAAGAGTTCCCAGTTGCAGCCAATAACGGTAAAAATGGCAGTGGTAAGTGGTTTTCGTATTAACTGGTGGAAGGCTGGGAAATTAATACTCAGTTGTACGCCTCTGAGAGTCAAGCTTTCAAAAACCCAGTCTAATACTACCAGATAGATTGCTCTTTAACTGAGTAACTTTTTTTGAAAAGCCTTGATTAAGACCTGGAGTAAAGTTCACGAAATTTCAAGCACCAAAGAAGTTAAGATAATTATTTCGTTTAGCCCTGGGCGTGTTTCTGACATGAACTGAACTCCCATAAAAGTGATCCCCGCGGAAGTAACGTCAAACTTTATAGCCTTACTGCAAGATTGACATAACAAATAAAATTTTAGTATTATTTAATAATTGTCGTAGTATAGTCTAGTGCGCTTCTTGTCAACTCAACCCTTCAATTTTCCAGCAGTAATGGGCGATGTCTTGCAGGATATATAGTTCCCTTATAACCAACACCATTCTGAGCTCTCAAAGATCTCAAGTTATTTCTAAAACTCCTTAGAAAAATGCTTCTTCTTAATTAGCGTAGACACCGCTTACGCGATTAGAGCCGAGTTAACACGCGCCAGTCGTTTCTTCCTTTCCTTTCCTACGGGGCACCAATTGGATATTCCAAGCGTAGCCAGGTCCTTCTCCACCTGGTCCTTCCAACGGAGTGGAGGTCTTTCACTTCTTCTACTTCCCCCGGCGGGTACAGCGTCGAATACTTTCAGAACTGGAGTGTTTTCGTCCATTCGGACAACATGACCTAGACCTTGTAGCCGCTGCCTTTTAATTCGCTGAACTATGTCAATGTTGTCGTATATCTCGTACAGCTCATCGTTCCATCGAATGCGATATTCGCCGTGGTCAACGCGCAAAGAACCATAAATCTTTCCCAGAACTTTTTCTCTCGAAAACTCGCAACGTCGACTCATCAGATGTTGTCATCGTCCATGGCTCTGCACCATTTAGCAAGACGGGAATTATGAGTGACTTATAGAGTTTGGTTTTTGTTCGTAGAGAGAGGACTTTACTTCTCAATTGCCTACTCAGTCCGAAGTAGCACATGTTGGCAAGAGTATCCTGCGTTGGATTTCCAGGCTGACATTGTTGGTGGTGTTTACGATGGTTCCAAGATAGACGAAATTATCTACGACTCCAAAGTTATGACTGTCAACAGTGACGTGAAAGCCAAGTCGCGAGTGCGACGACTGTTTGTTTGATGACAGGAGATATTTCGTCTTGCCCTCGTTCGCTGCCAGACCCATTTGTTTTGCTTCCTTGTTCAGTCTGGAGAAAGCAGAACTAACGGCGCGGGTGTTTGCATCGCAGATTTGAACATTGCAGAATTGAAGAATGCTAGTATTGATTAAAAGTTCTTCGAAACAGCCGCCTCAGCACGATACATCTTTGGAGAAGAAAATTTTGGAACTACTTGTTTGAACCCTAAAATTTTGTTTTCAGTTCAAACATACTAAAGAGACCAGTGTCACACTAGTCACGTGACCATTCTCTATTTAGTAATACTATTGGTTTTTGCTCTCCTACTTTGCACCGTAAAACAACAAACATTTGTTGCGGAAGGACATCCATAGCGTGTAAGCAAATTTGCACAGAATGACGTTCCGCCAACCGTTCAATTGCGCGACTATGTAACTCATACGCCTAGGATGGCACACACAACTGTTATATAATATGTGTATGTGTGGACATATCAGACAACCGCGTGTAAGGCCGATATCCCTTTTATGGCCATTTTATGCAAACAGCTTCCTGTATATGCAACGGTGACGGCGCCAGCGGAGACAGCGGCGACATTTGCAAATTTCTGTTGTAACGGTTTTTGTGTTACACAAAAGTGTTAGCACGCTTCTTTTGCTTTACCATTGTACTTTTTATTTACGTGTCCAACGGTTGGTCATTTTGCGGAATGATGTAACGCTAGAAATGCACTTCAAGTTTGCAGTAATCATTTCAAAACTATGATCATATTAAAGCTTGAAAAAGAATTAAGTCAACGGACTATAAGGTCCTTTCTTCAAATTTTCAAACATTTATCAGCCTGGTGACAGTCTGTAGTGGAATAAATGTGGATCGACGAAAGAAGAGCCTTTGAAATTTTATTTTATGAGAATAGAATTGGAGTGGATTGCGGAGGATGAAGCCATGTCTAGAAGTTCAAGTGAAGAAAGTTCTCTGATCGCCATTCACATGGGAGTGCACAGAAACGATTCTTTTACAAATGGATCAAGCAGCTCACGACTTCCGGTCTCAGACCAAATATCCTCTGGGTAATCAAAAAACATCCGTTTGAAGGCGAGCTAAAGTAAGAAGGGTTGTGCGCAGAGTTTGAGACCCGCCCCGTAAAACAACAGCTTCAATGAAATGAACAAAACAGCCTCGGATGAGAGACCTTC
The DNA here is from genome assembly GCA_037783105.1 of Bactrocera zonata. Taxonomy (NCBI): domain Eukaryota; kingdom Metazoa; phylum Arthropoda; class Insecta; order Diptera; family Tephritidae; genus Bactrocera; species Bactrocera zonata. The sequence continues at coordinate 52,763 of JBAWJQ010000605.1, forward strand.
CTTATGAAGACGACACCTGCAAACGTGTTAAGGATTATGATTTAAGAGCATGTACCTGGATGTCCGGTCCCTTAAATGGGAAGGTGCCTGTGTCCAGCTGGTCTATGTCCTCGTGATAAATAAAGGCTGATATCATTACCGGGACAAGGACTAAGGCGAGTATGCCCTTGTAGTATTTATTAAAGTGACCATATAAAGGATTGCAAATTCGATGTGGAATTCGTGGTGAGAAAGAGAATCCGTCGATGACTACTGGCATTCACCCCGATGGATGAACGTCTAGCCACAATCCGCGAAGTTCTTCACCACATCGCTGATTTGCGCCCACGCCCCGACGGAAGACAAGGATGATGTGACCAAAGATGGAGCCTTGGTGTACACCTATGAGAGCTGCACCAGCCACGATGTCAAAATCGACGCGACCTTAACGCCAAGGTCAGCAAAGAAGGTATATTTGGCACAATGGTCGGTGAATTTAGACTCGATGATGAAACACCCCAAATGGGTCGAGTCTGATCGACTTCGCCGGTGCCCGAAAAATGGTTATATGTAGTACTAGATTCCGGCATAAAAAAATTTACCGACTGGCTGTCTCTTTTAGACGTAGAGAGAGCTTTAGTTTTCTGCAAACCGCAAAAACCAAATTCTGAATGTTTAAAATGTGTTACAGGCGCTTTAGAATAAATTCCGCTTGAATCTTCGAAAGTAGAATTTCCTTTCTCCGACAAGATCCATATTCTCGACTAATGGTGGTGGAAAAAACCAAGAATTTACATTTTAGAGTGACTTAAAAAACCTACGGACATAAGAAACGAAATAAAGAATAATTACAAGAATTTTTCAAGGGTCGCTCTTATGATGCCGGCAACAGAAAGCAAGTAGCTCAATCAAGGCCTTGTGTCTGTTCATGCCTGTAATCGTTATTTCGCAATCTAAAATCTACATTCCAGTGTACCACGAAATACAACAACCTAGTACCTGGTAACGGCCAACCGCAACCAATTCTTCCGTCGATATTTTTTCTCCTCATTTTGCATTTTGTTTTTATAACGGTTTCTTTTTTATCTCCTTCCTGTCCGCGTGCAACAGTATACATTCGCTAGGGTATTTGTATTACATGGAATAGGATTTGTACTCCTTTCTTCTTGTTTTTACTCTGCGAATTGTTTTGCCTATTGCAATGTCTATACCTTTCCGATTTGTGTTGTTGCTGTTGATTTTGCATTTGTCACAGTTATATAAATGTTCACGTTGTTCGTTAGGCATCGCGTTATGCGGTTGGTAAATCGATTTCATTGTTGTTGTTGTTGCTATTTCAAAATAGAAATAGAAAAAAAGCGGTTCAGAGTTGCAATGTGAAACAAAAGTGACTTCAGTAGAGACATACTTATATCTAAGAGCTGGCGAGGGAAAGGCTCAATCAAGTTGGGTTTATATCCCACCCCATATGGAACTAGGGACTATAAAATAATATTTAATATATATTGTTAGACACAGAAAAAGGACAGTATTACTATCAAGAATTCCCTCGATAATTTTCTAAGAAATAACTTTTGGCAGTTTCAACTACAAGAATACGTACAATATATAAAACATTCGTGTGATTCAAGTAGAGGTACTTTTCTCAAAGCCTTTTTCGCGCGCTTCGCTCAACTTATGGTAGACATAATCGGCCAACTGAGCGTACTATTCGTAGCACCATCATCCATCTTGAGACCCAGCATTTATTATTGGATAATATTCGACTGAATAGACCACGACCAACACGCAGTGAAGAAAATATAGCAGCCGTAGCTGAGATTGTACACGAAGACCGTGGAGAGTTGATTCAGCCCCTTTCGAAGCAACTCGGACTGACGTAGGACAACTTGGCTCTTTTTACGTCGATATCTTATATTGAAAGCGTAGAAAATAGAGCTTGTGAAAGAAGTGTAGCCACTCGATCTTCCCAAGCGACAACCCTTCGCTCTATGGGCTCTTGAAAAGTTCTATGAAGGTTCGAGCCAAAGTTTGTTCAGCGATGAGGACCATTTCTGAATCAATGGGTATGAAAACAAACGAAATTCCCGCATTTGGAACGAAAAGAAATCTGAAGAGATTCAAGAGTAGCTAATTCATCGAGAAAAAACAACGGTTTGGTGTGATTTGTAGGCCGTTGGAATGATCGGTCAAAATTTCTTCAAAAATGATGCCGGTAAAAACGTAACCGTCAATGGCGACCGTTATCGCACCATGATAACCGACTACTTAATGCCTGAAATTGAAGCTCGTGATGTGGGCTCCATTTGTTTTGCACAACACTATATTAAAAGTCCACTAACTAATCGTTTTTTACAAGATTGACCGTATACATGTCAAAATAAGAGAGGGAAATTTCGAAAACTAATACAACCATGTATAACAAAAATAATCGAAATGCATACAGTTCTATTTGAAAACGACACGTGGCTTTGTTTTCAAAATCCAGTGTCCTTGCCTTTGGCGCTTAGATTTCTATGAAATACGCTTACGTCTACTCGTAATTTAAATATTTATTGTAGATTCTCATTATACGTATGTCATCTACTTCGTTTATTTGTGATTAAAAATATTCGTATGAATGTGTTGTACGAGCATATATTTAAGTATCCACATCTCTCTGACGTTTTTCCAGCTTTGAATATTTTCATTAGTACTGTTATGTGGAAAAGTTTCTTATTAATGTGTCACACCGACACATTCTTTCACTTTGGTCTCATTAGCATTATAATGTTTATGTTACTTTGTACTCACTTTCCAAAAAAAAAGCCTTTGAACACACTGTTCATTTCTTGAGTTAAGACCTACAAATTTTTCGATATGACATATTAAGGCCAATGCTGGAAATATTTGGGCAGAATGTTGCAATACGGAGATAAGATAAAATATGTCCTTTCTGGCAGCCAACAATAATATCTCATCATACACAGTACTCCAAATTGAGCGTTACTCTTCCTATTTCAGAGTAGCCAGCTCGTATTAAAAAGAACCATTCATTATTATCAACTGATCATCTAATTTCTTTCCATGTGCCATGCGCTGATTGTTTATATTACCAAGAATTATTCAAAAAAGCTACATATTTCCATCGTCATTCTATAGACCTCCACATTTTTAAAGAATTTAGATTTGACTACGACAATTTACTACAAACTCATCTTAATATAAGGTTTAGTAAAAAAATTGCGAAAAGCAGGCACAGGCTTATTTTTCACCAGCACAATCTTTCGGAATGGATAGGCACGGGTTTTAATCATTTGATGCCAGGTCCGAACTATAGGACTACAAAACTTTAGGACGAATGCATAAGAATCCCACAACCAAGCTCTCGAAGCGTCTAGCGAGTCACTACCGATGTGTGTGGCCTGGCTTTGTTACGATGAAACACAATTCCTTTCTTGTTGGCTAAAGCTGCCCTCTTCTGGATGATCTTCCTTCAGTCGATTCAATTGCTGATAGAACAGGTCCAAATTAAGAGTTTGTCAGTAAATGATCAGCATAGATTATGATTTTTGTGCATTCATTAGCTCCTGGGTCGTAGAAACGTGCTTACTTAATGATCGGACTCGACGATTTCGCTGTTTTCATCTTTATCGATAAAATCTTAAAAATATGAAATCTTTTCTCTTTTTCAGTGTCCATCACTGACATATGCTCAAACAATGCTGAGTCAAACAATAACAAAACTGTCTGAGAAGTGTTTCTTACTGAACCCATCAATTAGAAGAATAATGGAATTGATTGCCCTAGACCGTATATATTTTTTTTACTTCATGAGGACTTTCATTAGTAATGTTATGTTCGTGGCACTAAAACTTCCCCATTATCTTCACAATTAACCGATAAGCCTATGTATGCTAAGCAGAGGCTTCTTAGTTTATCTTATCTCTTTACACTTTATCTTCCATTTTTTGGAAGATTTTGAAGAGTACGTGCCAACTCCGTGATGACTTAGTCCCTAGCTTCTCTGATACTTGAATAATAACTTTAATTAATGGCCATTCCACCTTTAATAAAGAAAGAACCATATAGATACTCTTCAGCTATTTTTCAGGTAACTTTTACCAACAAAGCCAGGTCCTTCTTCACCTGGTCTTGCCAACGGAGTGGAGGTCTTCTATTTCCACGGCGAGTAAAGCGTCGAATACTTTCAGGGCAGAAGCATTTTATCCATTCGGACGACATGACCAGGTAGCCGCTGTTTTTTAATTCGCTGAACTATGTCAATGTCGTCGAATATCTCGTACAGCTCATGGTTCCATCGACTGCGGTGTTCATCGTTGCCAATGCACAAAGGACCATAAATCTTCCGAAGAACCTATCTCTCGAAAAGTCGTAAGGTCGACTCATCACATATTGTCATCTCCTATTACAACTAGACGCTCTTTTATTTTATGAGACCTTTGAATACCATTTACTAAATATATCCATCTGCGAATTAAAATTTTTCAGCAAAAACCTGCAAAACATTATTTCGAACTCACCTTTGACATTTCGTAAGACGTCACCGAGATGTCATCGTGCCACCAACTGACGCGAAACTTTAAAAATTTACATTTTCGCCACGGAAGTGAATTCCGTTCGGAATGAAAACATTCAAATCAACGACAAAGGAAGTTGAAAAATTCGAATATATTCATTGCTACAACTCCAGCCATGTCTCCATGCCACAACACCATTGTCAACCGAAAAAACCACAAAGTGAGTCGGAGTTTCGAATTTCCAACGCGTGGCAAACAGCAAAAAACTTAGACGACATGCAACTTCGGCCGCAGCCAGACACGATGATGGCTAGAACAAAAACTAAATACAAAACAACAATTACAAAACAATCATGAATTTAAACACCACAATGCCACCGAGAAAAACAAAAACAATAACAACCACAACAACAACAAACGACAGTAAAATGTTTAGAGAAGATTTTGAAGCATTTGTTGCGTGTCATTAAAGTTTCAGTGGTGATGCTTTGTTGTAGTAAGAGGAGAGAAGGGACGTTAAACTGGATTACAATAGCAAGAGGAATGACACCAAAAAAGAGAGGTAATGTGAGGAAGGTTATAGAATTGGAAAAAACTTGGGTTGATGGCAGGAGGAATGAATTAAAAAATTGAGGATCAGGAAACTTAAGGGTTCTAAGCATAAGAGTTTGGAGTTATTCGAAAAAGAGATGAAGATTGTAGTAAAATTGTTTCACGTATTAGGTTATCAAACAATTGATGAATGGGGATGATTCTTTAAAGAGCGAAATGAAATGTTATGGGGTGCACTTACTTACTGTAAGTCTTTTCTTAATAAAAAAAAATCATACCAGAGAAGTAAGCGAGATTCAGCTCTACAAGGCACCTATTAAATCAAATGTTCACGGAGTTCAGAGCGGATTTTTCCAGGTTACGAAAAAAATAACTCAATGGTGCTGAGTTTTCTTTATCCTTATATAGAAATCATTGAAGAAAGGAAAATATTCGTACTTAGTTATACTAGCCTTTCTGTACCTGGATCTACCAAAGGGATTGAAAGTGGTAAAAGGATATATAAAAAAAGTTTGTATGGGGTGTATATTTTGAACAAACTAACGTTAACATAAAGCGTGGCTTACTATTTGCCGCAAAATTAGTGGCCCACAGACAATAACAACGACTTCGCTTCAAGCTGTAATTTGAGTCTGCAACCTACTAACCCCTACCAACCAACATTTCGAGCTCACGAGATTTCACGAACTGATTTCCATATCCTTTGACAAATATACATATAATGTCTTTATCACTGAACCCCTCTTTCTCTATGCGCCATCTGATGGCCCATCAATGAGGATGACCAAAGGCCAAAAAAGCAGCAAATAAACCGACACCACATTGTTGTTGCCACGGAAGTGAATTCCATTCGGAATTTGTTGTTGCTGTTGTTGTTTAATGTTTATCTCTGTGAAATGACATGTTTTGTGGCATAACCGAGCCAAATATACTTTTGTGCAAACGCAAAAAGGGTTAGCACAAAGCAAAGAAAGGATACAAAGCCAAATAAGGAGCATAAAGAAGAAGAAGAATATGAAATGGTTTCTTTACTTTTGCTCCAATTGAAAGCAGCACACTTATGCATATTGTGTCTATTTCAAATGAGCGCACCACAACAACACAAGCAAACAACAGGGTTTTTTCCACTGCCACTATTCTTATTTAAGGATAATCGCAAGGATGCTACTTTGCTTTTTAGGGCTGAGATGTCGGAAATTCAACAGATGCTTTTAGATTCGTGCAATTTTGCATGAAAGACCACATGAAATGGACTTTTGACTCTTATTATCCATTATTGTTGCTGTTGTTGTGGTAAAATTGGTTACGATTGTTGTCAAGGATGTGTTATGCGCCACTAAATGGAGACATTAAATGGTTTTATGTATGTGTGTGTGTGTGTGTTGCCGTAATCTGTTTATGTGTGGTTCTTGTCAAACTCCCAAATGTTTCGGTAAAATTAAATATTAATAGCAGAAAATTAGCTTGTAATTCAACTGTGAAATGTACTGTGCGAAAGTGTCGAATGATTGGCTTAGCAAAAAAGGATGCTTACGATTTCCTGGGTTGGATGGAAACGGTGAGTGATAACAAGCTTAATGTAATGGAAAGGCGTTGCAAAATGTTGGTGATACTTTTGTGAATTTAAGCGAGTTGACATTCTTTGGATTTTGAAGAAATTTTAAACTTGTTTCTCAATTTTTTCACTAGATTTTTATACTCTTTCAACACATTACTACAAACTATAATAGTTTTGTTCATCTAGCGATTGTACGTATCACCTAAAAGTAATCGAAATAGTTATATAAAAAAATGATCAAGAAGACGAGACTTGTTGAAAACCGGGTGACTGTCTGTCCGTCCTTCCGTCCGTCCATGCAAGCTGACGTCAAATCCCTTTAGCACCCCTATTAACACTGTGAAAATGGATGAAATAGAAAGATAACCTCGTCCACTTCCCATATAACGGTACTGTTAAAAACTACTAAAAGTGAGACAAATCAATATTTAAACACGTCAGAGGCATAAAATTTTACGCCCGAGGTAGTATTAGAGAGTATAATAGGAGCCGGGGTAAAAACTGGACGTTGGGACTGGGTGGCCCAATTTTACGTGAAATCCCATATCTCGGCCTAGCCAGCGTACCCGTTGTCGATGCCGTCGAAGAACTCGTACAACTCATCGTTCCAAGGCTATTTGTTTCATGACAGGAGATATTTCGTCTTGCCCTCGTTCACCACCAAACCCATTTGCTTCACTTCCTTATCCATTCTGGAGAAAGCAGAACTAACGGCGCGTCTGTTGAGGCCAATGGTATCAATTCATCGGAGTACGCCAGCAGCTGTCCTTATAGAAGATAGTACTAGTATTTAGTTCTGCAGCTCTACTTATTTTCGCTAAGAGTATATTGAAGAAGTCGCACGGTAAGGAGTTGCCTCGTCTGAAACCTCCTATGGTATCGAACGGCTCGGAGATGTCCTTCCCAATCCTAACGGAGCTTTTGGTTACTTCTTTCTTTTAGAGAGGTCTCATATACACGCAAGATGTATTTTTTACTACCTTTTTTATTTATGTCCAAAAAAATATTTTCGAATCGCTGATTACTGATGACGAAAAGTCGATCGCGGTCGAAACGCTTTGAGTCGCCGCAAATCATGGCCAAGACTGGATTGACAATTAAAAAGGTTTTACTATGGTCTTGGTGATATTGGCAGCGAAGACACCCTTTAGCCAAAATCTTAACTTGGACCTTGTACAATGAACAATTGCACCGTCTGAAAAAAGTAATCGCTCAGAAGCGTATACTTTTGGCTAATAGGAGAGAGATTACGGTTCATCAAGACAAAGTTTGGCCACACATATCGATATTGGTCCGCCATAAACTTCGAGAGCTTAATTGGGAAGTTCTTATGCAACCGTCTGAACCCCAAACTAAGGTACTGGTGAAAGAAAGTATGGATAAGAACCACGCCTATCTCTCATGTACCAGGCCTATTCTAGGCAAAAAATGGGTTAAAAGTCAGTTCGAACGATGATATAGTGGGCATTCATAAATATCAGTTCAAAAGCTAGACTATAGACTCGCCTATCACCCACTTAAAATTAAGGTTAATGTCCCCTCTTTTCCTTCAGTAAGGCAAACGTCTTACAAATTATCGGGGTTCTAACAGGCCTTTGCCCTATTGGCTTGCATACCGTAAGGTTGAAAATTTTACCATTTTATGCATTATTAGGGTTTCACGAAAATTTTGTAGTCCAAGTGTGATCTCTGGATCAGCCATCAAACCTAACTTAAACTAAACTAATGTCTCTCAAACTGTTTTACCAGTGGACACTAGGCTCCGTAGACCATTAACTGTATACCTGAGTCAATATATGAGATTTCTCAGTACACTAAGCAGGAATAACGCATTTAAACAACTTGGTGTGTTACCTAAAATCTACAAAATTTAATAAATTTCCAAATAAAAATAAATAACAAAAATTGTTTCTTCCACAAAGTTAGTCTTCTGAAAAATCTTAACGAACCCATTTTGTTACGTAAATTACATGAATTTTCTTCCGTCAGCAGCATTAACACATCCTTTCCATCTGAAATTTACCACCGAACTGATTGCAGAACCTACAAACACTCAGCTAATGAAGCTATTCAATCACTGTTAACGCCACTGTTAAGGATGTAGGCGCTGAAATAGCGACTGTTACTCCACAGGCAAGCGAGACTGTTATCACCAGTGAAAGTCCGAAGTAGGTGAATTCATACATATACTTATAACACAAGCGCGTTGGGTCAACAAAAAAAATTATTATTCACTTATTACAAAAATAATTTGTTGTTGCATGTTTACCACAAACCATAGATATGTATATACATCAACTATCAGCAACTTGAAATTTGGTCGATGTTATCGTCACTTTTCAATTGCTGTTGTGAGTAATGTTGACTAGTTGCCCCCCACCACCACCCATGTATACCAACCCTACAAGCATTGAGTTCACTGGCTGGCTGTTTGCTAATAAAGCGGACGAATGTAGGGAGCATGTGCGCAACTTACACAAATAAATATAAATAGTATAGTAGATGTGTGTGTGTGTGTGTAACTGCAACCAAAGTTGTTTCTGTTGCCAAGTTTTGCTGTTCGCTTTCTTGTTGCTGCCGATGCTCGATATGTGCGTGCTTTTGGGTACACAAATGTTTATATACATATGTACGTGTGCGAAATGTATTGAGTACACGACATCCTTGGAGAAATCACATTCTAACACCACTCCTTTTGTGTGTATTGGAATTTTCGGTCTTGGCCAATCATTGTCGATTTGCCTGGCATCGATGTTAAGAAATGATGAAATGTTTTTCGGGGTAAGAAATTATTGATGTTGCGCTAATGGAGAGAACTGTAAAGAAGGCAAGTGGAGAGGAGGTGAATGCATTAACCGTAATTGGATAGAAGGAATGTATTGCTTATTATTGAATGCCAATATGTATGTGTAACTTTAGTGGTATTTGAAGAAGAAAATTAATCAATAAAGTGAGATTAAGGATTCAAGATAATTATTGTAGATGTAGATTGATTCAACATCGTTCTGGTTAAATGGTGAAATGGCAAATAAATTTTGTATTACTAAAAAATATCGGTAATATGTATACTATATTCTGAAGCACTGTTTCCTCTAAATAATTGTTGTTGTTTGGTTTATTCACAAAAAAGCACATAAGGAAGATGACTTGTTTTGGTAAGACCCAGCTGGACTACGTTAATGAGTTTCGTACTCCTTAGAAGATATTATATAGCCCCATGTTGAATTTTTTGAAGAATTATTATAGTTTATCGTTACAAGGTCATATGTTCAATTTCCGACCAAATATATCCTTCATAATACTAGAACCATTTCAAGAAAAAAATCTCTGGAAGCGATATCAACTGCGGGTCTTGATCAAATATACCTATAGCCTTTAATTTTACAACTCTAAAAAACTGTAATTTTAAACTAATACCTCAATTTGACTTTATTGTATTAGTTTATTTTATTTTATTTTATTTTATCTTATTTTATTTTATTGTATTTTATTTTATTTTATTTTATTTTATTTTATTTTATTGTATTTTATTTTATTTTATTTTATTTTATTTTATTTTATTTTATTTTATTTTATTTTATTTTATTTTATTTTATTTTATTTTATTTAATTTAATTTAATTTTATTTTATTTTATTTTATTTTATTTTATTTTATTGTATTTTATTTTATTTTATTTTATTTCATTTTATTTTATTTTATTTTGTTTTATTTTATTTTATTTTATTTTATTTTATTTTATTTTATTTTATTTTATTTTATTTTATTTTATTTTATTTTATTTCATTTTATTTCATTTTATTTTATTTTATTTTATTTTATTTTATTTCATTTTATTTTATTTTATTTTATTTTATTTTATTTTATTTTATTTTATTTTATTTTATCTTATTTTATTTTATTGTATTTTATTTTATTTTATTGTATTTTATTTTATTTCATTTTATTTTATTTTATTTTATTTTATTTTATTTTATTGTATTTTATTTTATTTTATTGTATTTTATTTTATTTTATTTTATTTTATTTTATTTTATTTTATTTTATTTTATTTTATTTTATTTTATTTTATTTTATTTTATTTTATTTTATTTTATTTTATTTTATTTTATTTTATTTTATTTTATTTTATTTTATTTAATTTAATTTAATTTAATTTAATTTTATTTTATTTTATTTTATTTTATTTTATTTTATCTTATTTTATTTTATTTTATTGTATTTTATTTTATTTTATTTTATTTTATTTCATTTTATTTTATTTTATTTTGTTTTATTTTATTTTATTTTATTTTATTTCATTTTATTTTATTTTATTTTATTGATTTTAATTTAATTTTTATTTAATTTTATTTTTAATTACACTCTTTTTTTTTGATTCATATTCTGCATGTTTATTCATTTGATGTTGAAGGCAACATGTTGCGGCAACATTGTGGAAGGTATTTGCTGGTGTTCACGAGTAGTTAAATGATGTCAAATTAACAGCCCTACAAAATTAGAGAAAGAAAAACATATATTAGATCTTGTAAAAAGAAATCCATTCTTCTAGCATGGAATTAAAATTTATTTAACATAATTAGAATTATCTGATTTAGATTAAATATGCGCCTTTCTCGTTACCTTGTCGGTTTTCATAAACTTCTTTTGAGGCGTATTTTTCACCAGCAAAATCATCCGACATTGCAGGAACGGGTAGTGAACACTTGATCCCATCCTGGACTATAAGGTAGATGCATGGACACATCATAAAAAAGAACTCCCAGTTACTGGAGAGTCACTGTCGATGTGTGTTGCCAGCATTATCTTGATAGAGCGCAGTTTCTTTCCCATTGACCAAAGCCGGCCACTTCTGGAAGAATGTTTACTTCAAACGGTAAGTATAGAGTACAGATCCGCAATAAGCGTTCGACCTTAGGACAGGAGCTCATGGTAATTGATTCCCTGGTAATCCACCATGCACATAGCAGACTCTTCCTGTCAGGCAATCCTGGATTGACCACCTTTTGCGCCGGCTCATCGCGATTCGACAAATGTTTTCGTAAGTGATCCATTTTCCATCACAAGTAGCCATCTACTACAGAAATGGATCGATTTAGTAACAATTCAGTAGTGATTCTCAGATTGAAATCCGGTTCAAAGGATTTTTGCCTCATGTAGCACCCATACATCAAGCTTCCATTTCTGTCCAGGCTTAATTAAATGGTAACTAATGATATTCTGTGCCATGCTTAGCTCCTAGGCAATCGTTCATTATTTTATAAAATTACCGTAACGAAACCGAATTTACCCGTGACTGGTCCAACCCCGCGTAATGTTTCTCATTAACGCGTTACTGAGTTAAGCAAACACAAAACTGTCGGAGAATATTTTTCAGTACGAAATATTTTCTTTCTAATGTCAAATTGTATAACTCGCGCTTATACTACGGGAGACAGATTACTAAAGCTACCTATTCTAATAATGTATTTTTTCACTATACTATATAATAATATTAACTAACCTCGAGACAAAAATCAATTATTTACTCTGACCTCTAAGCATTGTTGGAGGGCTCAATAATTTTAAAGATTCTTTAGTACAAATCAGAGTTTTAAATATAACATCTGAAAGAACCCTCTCAGAGAATATATGATCTATAGATCAATATACACTGATCTTCAAGTCCTTTCATCTCTCATTCCTGCAGACGAACCTTTATCAACTCAGGTTCAAAGTTCCTCTAACCTCATTCCAAAACTAAAGACGTGACAATAGTCAATTACAAAATAACATTTTCTTGCTTATTAACGTTCTAGTATATAAATATTTTATTATTAATTGCGTAAATATTATAAAACCCCCAACAAGTACCCCTACCGTAAAAAGAAAATACTGCCAACTTATAAAACTAATTATCGCGCGTTCTCAGCGCCACTTGCCAACCATTCGCGGAACTCAAGACGATTTTCACTTCCAAACTTAACTCCTCACCAAAAGGCAGCACTTCATAGGCTAGTAATAAATGCGCAATCACAGATTTCATCAACAGTATGGTGTACTTTTGAGCAACACAGTTCCGCGCACCGAGACCCCAGGCAAGCATGTCTGTATTTTCGGCGGAACTAAAGCGTTCCGGGCAAAAACATTCGGGATCCGCAAAGCTTTCGGGTTGACGCAGCATTTCAAAGACATTTATGTAGATCTCCGATTCAGCGGGTAAAACGCCGTCTTTGACCCTTGAATGGGCTGCAATTAAAAACAGTTTAGTTCAGTAGTTTCGTTTTGAGAAGACATCAGCTTACTGTAGTTGAAATTTCGCTTAAGATCGCGCGCTATAATCGGCTGTGGCGGATATAGTCTGAGCGTCTCCTGGATTACACACTCTAAATACTTCAGCTTCATTAAATTCTCCAGCGTGCAGATGCACGACGTACCCTTCGGCCAAACGCTTCGCAATTCCTCGAGTACTTTTTGTTGTACGCTCGGATGACGTGAGATCGCGACAAGCGCAAATGAGATCGCCGCCGGTGTTAGTAGGCAACCTTGAAAAACGAAGGTATTCAGCTCATCACAGATCTCCGCATTACTCAGCGACTCATCGGCGATTTCGGCAGCGAGCAGCTGTTTCAAAAGTGTGTCAAACCGCAGCGGCACAGTTTCGCTATGTGACTCATTCACTTGGATCGTATAGACCGCACCATTGGACTTATCAGTCGTAAGTTTTGTGGTTGAGGCTGCGCGTTGCTCTGAAATCAATTCGTTATTCATGCGATTGAGCGTCTTCAATAGCTGCTGCTGTCGTCGCTTCATCAGCGGACAAAGTATGCTGTAGATTGTGGTATTTGCGGAGTGTAAGCTGAGAAAACGCGACTTAAAGAGCTCGATGAGCCTAAAATGTCAAACATAAGTAGTTAAAAACAACAAAATTTCTACAAATTTTAATCCACTATTTGCACTAACTTACGCCAACACAGTTTGCGCATACTCTCCATCTACCGGCTGCGCTTGCGCACACTGTGCTTGGCTCTCCACGCCCACTGCAGTTGCAATGAGCACATCGAGCACCGCTCTCTGCACATATGGTTGTATATCGAAGCTGCTTTTACCATCACTTTCTTTGCGTAGGCGCTCCACCAATAAGTGTGCTTGTGCTGCAAATACCTCCACAAAGTCCGTTAGTATCTGTGGACGCAACGCATGCGTGATCAATTGACGTCGTTTTTGCCATTCATTGGCATCTCGCCTCAACAGTCCAACGCCGTAGACCGGTTGCAACAGATTGTTGTAGCCTGTATTCAAATGATCTCCGCTGTGTAGCAGCTGTGTGACAAACTCGTAGTCGGCGGTGAGTATGAAGAGCCGATCGAAGACCCAGCAACGCGAAAGTGTGCCGAACTTGTTGAGGTAATTGCGTGACTTGACGAGGAAATCTGTGAAAATTTCACTTTTACTTACTAAATCACTGTTTGTGAAGGCGTTTCAAAAGAGAAGGAGGTTAACAAAGCCAATCGCGAAAACTGTGCATGTATTTTGAAGCTGCAAGTCTTCCTAAAGTCTTCTCCTTCTATATTTATGAACTCGCTACATAAATAGTTTGCTCAACATACTACAGTCATCCCAGTCATAAGTTAGTTATACTACAGTTCCTCAAGAGCGATCACAGTTTAGAGTGTACTTTAACGTTTTTTATAGACGATTCTGACATCCCTCTCTAATATAGTTTTTTAGACTAAGTGCGAACATGTGAAATGATAAGCAAACAGTGAGAAACGTCGAAAAAAGTAAGTTCTTATGAAGAATTAACTTTTGAGATGATCAGAAGACACTGCGGAACGTGAATTCTTATGAAGATCTAAGCTTATGTTGGATGGATAATTTAGAGCTTGTTTATTACACTAGCTTCTGAAAAAGAACAACGCCTTTCAAGGGTTTGCCGAATTAACACGACTAGATCAATATTAGCGATAAAACAGTTAAAAGCCCATTCGGAATGTTTAGCGGTTTATAAAATTAAAGTGAAAAGTTTAAACTTTTTATGGGCTTACTGAGCTTTTTTGGTCGTGCTTTTCATGCGTCCATTTCGCTAAACCTTCAAAGCCTTATCAAAGGGCTGAAAGCATTTACAAGAGTAAAAACGTCGGTCAAAGATTTCGTTTCTTTGAGAACCCCTTTCAAGGCAGCTTTAAGTTTGACTAGAACTCACATTCCACAGTCATGAACTGGATGACAGTCAACCACTTCTTCTTTATTGACATAGACACCGATTACGCGCTTAAAGCCGAGTAAACAACAGTGCGCCAGTCGTTTCTCCTTTTCGCTACGTGGCGCCAATTGGATATTCGAACGAAGCAAGGTCCTTCTCCACTTGGTCCTTCCAACGGGGTGGAGGTCTTCCTCGTATATCTCATACAGTTCATCGTTCCATCGAATGCGATATTCGCCGTGGCCAACGCTCAAAGGACCATACGTTTTTCGCAGAACTTTTCTCTCGAAAACTCGAAACATCGACTCATCAGTTGTTGTCATCGTCCAAGCCTCTGCATCATATCGCAGGACGGGAATTATGAGTGACTCATAGAGTTTGGTTTTTGTTCGTCGAGAGAGGACTTTACTTCTCAATTGTCTACTCAGTCCGAAGTAGCACCTGTTGGCGAGACTTAGGTAGATTTATTATGAAACTTTTTCCGAATACTGAGGCAGATGCTCCCCGAAAAATGTCATTAAACTTTCGGTTCAGACTACACAAACCTCATCGATACAATAGATTTTTGGACTTTCCCGGTGATCTTTGGAGTCTTAAAACATATTTTCATTCTTTTGACGAAGCAAACTATTGTCAGTTCCTATACGGCACTGCATCGACACCAGTGGCGCTTCATTTGCATTTTTTACCAAAAAGGGTTTTCGCGATTTCTTGCAACACTTTCGATCACTTAACTTGGTAACTTGGCTAATCTAAAAACATTTTTTCCACCAACAACAGCACTTAACTCACTTCTTGGCGTAAGCAGCAAGAACTTCTGCACCGAACCTATTAGCGGCAGCGCCAAGGGTCCACTTAGATTCGTGATGAGCGCACGTTTCCTACGCGTCTTAACGTAATTCAACGCCGAAACGATTGTCAGCGAGATGAATATGCAAATGACGATCATATTGCAACACAACACGTCGAAGTGACTGAAACAAACAAACTGAAAACCGAAAGTGTCCAACGGCGAAAGACGCAAAACAAATCTGCACTGCAGCTCCACCGAACGCGGCGCTTGGAAGCCAGCAACCGCTGCTCTTGCTCTCGCTGTTCAACCGGAGACTGTGAGGCCTATGCGCACAATCAATGGCGTCACAACTGCGTAGTCGTCGTCGGCTGTTGTCGCAATGCGGCTTCCACTCCAATTATTTCTGCTACGCCACACCTGAGCGCCCTCCCTACCGTTACCGTTGATTTAGTTATGTTTTCGCATTGATCTTTATCTCGCCAATGTGTTAATTCACAAAAAAATTATCTATTTAGCCAATATTTGCCACACTCGAAAGCCTACAACATCTCTATTACGACAAAACAATCAACTTTACTATGCCGTCAATGAAGAAGAGCTTTTTTCTACTGACAAATTACCTGTTTGGGTCCAAAAGAGGTTTGTATTGTATGCATGAGAGAACGAACTAGTATGTATGTATGGAGGGAGATATACACAAAAATTGAATAACATCTAGCGCCAGCGTCTTGTATTTGTTTTGGTTCAGCGATTTTGTTTATTTGCCGATCCAAACGACAACCGATGGTGTTCGCAGATTAGCGGTAATGTGTGTGAAAGCATGCGCAAAAGAGACAACCATAACTGTCATATAAATATCTTGAATTGGGAGAGCGTCAAGCCAATTTGGACGTTTGCGTCTAAAAAACAAGTGGAACAGCGCGAGCAACAGCTTCAGCGGGCCAACAACAATAACCACAACAATAACTTTGTGCCGTTGCGTGTATGTCCATTAGCGTTAATTTACGGAAGTGGATTTCGCAATCGTCTTGCCGGAGTTGAGCGTAAAGCTTGAACTACAAGTTTGCGAACTTAAGTGACACACTAATGACATTTTAACCCGTTGCGAACCAAATATAAAAATACCTAAATTTTAGCGGAAAGTACGGGTATTGAAATTATTATTGATAAGACTGTTGAATTTTCTGAGCTTTCGTTATGGATATGCTGTTCATATATAGTGTATACACTCCCAATCTCCATGTTTATAGAATGCCTTGACCTTCTAGGTCCGTGGTTAATTCTTTTTCTTCAATCAATCTCTTGAGTTCCTGTGTACATTTCATAGCGTTGTCCAATGTAGATGTACTGCTTGCCTGATACTGCATTTCCCAACTTTGCAGGGAATAATGATGCAGTTTCTGATATTACCATAAACTGATTGAATCGGATGATTTTTAGGTCCACCTCGGAAAATGCTGTATTTTTCTAACCTACGATAAAAAAGTTAAAATACAACTATGAACAAAAAATATTCTTCAAAATCTATGTCGTCTCTCTCAAAGTAGTCCTTGGCCCCAATACACTTCTGTCAACATTTTATACAATCCTCGAAATAGTTGTTGAAGGCAATTTCCGGAATAGCCTTCAATGCGCATGGCGATTGACATTTAATATCTTTAATTGACTCAAAACGGTTTCCCCGGAGCGGTTATTTAAGTTTTCTGAATAGCCAGAAGTCACAAGGACAGATGAATACTGTGGTTTTGACATGACTTTGGTGGAAAATTTGTCCAAAAACTCGAAAAGAATCAATGCAGTATGTGACGGTGCATTACGTGGTGCAAAAACCAAGAGCTGTCGGTCCATAAATATGGCCTATTTTAACGACGCATAACACACAAATTGTATTCTTTCCTGAAGTTTAGTCGGTCGGAAGGAATTCGGAGCATCATACCTCAATAATCGAAGAAAGCTGTCAACATAACCTTGATTTTTGGGCCTGGTTTTTTCGGCGTCGGCTCACATTTTTGCGATATTCGGCCGATTGATCATCTCTTTAAGAGTCTTAAGTATAGAACCAAAACTCATCCCCAGTAATAATACGTTCAATGACATCCTGGTACGAGTAGTCGGAAAGCATTGTTTCACAGACGTTAACGCGACGCTGCTTTTCGAAAAAAATTCAGTGATTTTGGAACAAATCGATCTCTCACTTTTCTTATGCCCAACTGATCTTTTAAAATGGTTTTCACTGAACCTTCCGATATTCTAACGATGCAAGTAAGATCTCTCACTGTTAATCTTGATTCTCAAGCACCAATTCCTTTATTTTATAGACATGCTGATGATCGCTTGGTTTTGATGGCCGTCCTGGACGTGGTTCGTCGTCAACGCGTTCTCGATTGTTACCTCCAATAGTTGGAAGTTTCTTATTCTTTGGAAGATCTATAAATAATTTTTAACGAAAATAGAAATAGGTAGATGGATTCTTTCTGACATTGTATAAAAGTTTATAGTATTTGTATTCTACAAAGTTGCTATATATCTGCCTTACCGCTCTTTCAAAAGTATTATAAACAATCACAATGAATTAATTTTTGGGGTTCGAGTTGGCACGTCTGCTTGTAGATTCTGAACAAATACGGAATATGTCAGCTTGAACATTTCAAAGGAAGACTCTCGGAACATACTTTTGTTTTCGAAAAAGATTCTATGTAGGTACATAGTAAATTCTCAGATCAGTTACTCATTAAGTTACTTAAATGGCTTTAGAAATACATAACTTCTCTTAATGTCTTAATTTTGAAATTCCCGATTTTCAGAAGCATTCTACAAGAAAAAGTCTGAAATACACATATTTCCACATTTTAATTGATCACTTTAATAAAAATAAAAATATATTAAGTAATAAATCACTTTTCTAAAAAATCGTAAAAAATTCCAAATCCTTCACTCTCTCTTTCTCATGCCCAACTGAAAACCCGTCGTTGAGCGCATAACAATATTTGATTCTATTTGGACGGACTCGCCGAAGGGCAACAGCTCGTATTCACGCACGATCTTGGCAATTATCATCTTCATCTCCAGCATGGCAAATTTCTGGCCGATACAATTACGAGGGCCTGCGCTGAAGGGTATGAAGAGAAATGCGCTAGCGCTCTCATTATTCAAATGACGTTCGGGCACAAAGTCATCTGGTCGCTCAAAATAACGTGCCTGACGAAACATGCCATAAAGACTGATAAGAATTGCAGCACCCGCGGGTATGATGCCATCGCCAATCCGAGAATGAGCTGTATAAATTTTAATAGATAATTTCATGTTTATACAAATGTACATAAATCTTACTATATTTGAAGTCCTCCGTCAATTGTCTGCCCACAAGCGCCACACTGGGATAGAGACGCAGTGTCTCCTTAATAACACATTCGACATATTTCAGCTCATTGAGTTCACGCAAGCTGATCGCTTGCTTACGATCATCACCCAACACAGCTGCGACTTCCTGCAGCACCTTCTGTTGTGCCTCCGGATGGCGTGCGAGTAAATATAGTGTGAAACATATGCCCGAAGTAATAGTATCGTGGCCTTCGAACATGAAAGTATCGACTTCCTCGCGTATATCGTCATCGGACAACGGTTGATCATCGATCGTGGACTGAAGCAGCATATCAAGCAGAGCCATACGTTTCTTGTTGCCCACGAAGTGGAAGTCTTCCGTCAAATCTTCAGTCAGCGACGCAACATTTCGATTTTTCTCAAGTGCCTCTCGCCTTTGTTTGATCATTTTGGTTGTGAACTCATGCAATGTTTTAATGAGACGTGTTTGCTGCCACTTGAGGTGGGGATGCAAGATGCTGAATAAAATTTCATTGGTGAGATGGAATTTTGTAAAACGCCAAGCGATAATTTTTGTGGTTCTAGAAGTAAAACGGTAAGAAATTTAAATTGATAGTATTTTGGAAAAGCATGTAACAAAGTTGAAAAGTTGATTCCGGATTATTTAAGAATTACCCTGATATATAAAAATCTTATTAATTTTTATCTTTTATAAAAGGCTTAATGTTGAAAATACATGAAAAGAAACTGTGTGCATATTACAAAATTTTCTTTATTTTAATTATTGAATAACATTTTTTAAACAGGTGGCAACGCTTTTTAAAAATAGTTTCCTCTGTTAGCTCTGCTAAAACTATTTCTCAAATGACATTATCGTAATAATGCGTTTATTTCTTAAATTTGGTTGTTTAAATTTTTTAAACATGTGGCAACCATCACTCACAACAAATTTTGAAGTTTAAATTTTCTCAAATCCTCAAAGTTTAATGGCAAAATCCATTAAAATGATCATTCTTATTAAAAAAAAAGATTACAAATAGATGGCAACCCTTTTTAAAAAAAATTTAATTGCAAGTGCTTAGTCCTTACTTTAATATTAATATTCAAATAATTTTTTACATCACTTAAAAACCAAATTTATATTTAAATTAATCATTTAAACAGGTGGCAACCTTAGCAAAAAATATTTTTAAAACCAAAATTTTTCAAAGTTTTATGCTGATATCACGTTATAACAACTTTAATTTTAATTTTTAACTCAAAATTGTATACTAGTGGCAACCACCTAATCGTTAAAATTGGTTTAACGCATACACTATGAACGTGACAAAGTTTCGTTGAATACACACACAGTCTCCTTGAGGTCTGATACTCACTTATTCACAGCCAACGCATATTCACTCCTAGCATCTGTTTGCGCTCCCATTTTAGTGCCCATGGCTGTCTCTGAAACAATCAATACCAACAAAAACTTACAACAACATTAACTCAGAAATTGTTCAGCTCCATTTACCCGCTATAATATCCAAAGCTGCCAGGCAAACAAACGGATAGACATCAAAGACATTGCGGCCATCGGCTTTCTTCGCCAAACAACTTAACAAGATCGTCGATTGCTGATCGAAAACCTCGACAAATTGTTCCAATATCTTGAAATGAAAGGCGGGTGTTATAATCTTTCGGCGTACAAACCATTTGCGACCGTCGCTCAGCAGCAGACCGGTGCCCAGCCACTGACGCAGAATTGTGTAGTTGAAATGCTTGACAATGTGTTGTGGTGAGGCCAAGATTTGCTCGTTCAATTCCAAATCGATGCTGGAAATGCCCACACGATTGGCCACCCAAGCAGCTATTATGCTGCCATGCTGCTCGTGGAACTTGGACATGTGATCCAGCATATCTGCGGAGATTTTAAGAATATTTCATTTAAGGGCTTATTTTGAATTTCCTTTCGAAAATCACTCACTATTCATACTAAGCTGGAGATATAATTGCACTGCGCCTATAAATGGATAGCAGTACGGCCCCGGCACATTGCGGAGTACTCCACGACGTATGCGCCGCATTGTGACATAATTTAGCAACGCCAAGATGAAAAACAACAACAAAATTGCGCAGAACAGCATTGCACTTGAAATTAAAGAAATTGCCACTTGCAATGTGAAAATTAAACTGTAAGGCTTGCGAAGAGCTGATACGCCAACATTGTTTAATCTACAATGTAGTACGCAGTCTTCACACAGAAAAATGCACTTGGAATCATTGTTTATTTGTTAAGAGCACTATGCAACAATTAATTTTGTTTTCATGGAATGCAAGGAATTTAGCAACAATTTTATGACAGTTTAAATGTTCACTTAGAATTTACAATATGTACGGTAGTCCGGCTTTCGGGATCCCGAAATCAATCTTAACCTAAACACCATATATACTTGTAGTACTTGCTATTTGTAGCATATATGGTGTTAAGTTAAAAATTGTTTTCGGGATCCCGAAAAGTGGGACTATCGTACTTATTGTAAATCCTTTATTAATCGATATTATTAATATTAAGTTCAATTATGTTCGGTTCTATAATCCCGAAATTTCGGGATTGAAAACTATCAAATTTGGCATGCCGAGTATTAAATATGACTTGAACGTTGTAAATATATTAATGTCAGTAGATGAATAACGACACAATTAATTTAATTTATTATAAAAGAATATAGGATTTGCTTAATCAAAAACCTTTGCTATCTAATGCTGATTTAGCTCCCCAAATCTCGATACTACAGAGTTAAAAATTGTTGAATATTAAATCCTTGATAATTTAATAACTTGATTATTTAACAGTTAATTTTTGTTATATAAAACAGGTTTAGTTTTGGAGATCCCGAAATTTCGGGATTGAAAATTGGCAAATTAGGGATTAGGCACATATTTATAATTATAAAAAAATAAAGGTCACTAATTGGTTAACTGATTGATTGACCTCTATCAGGCAATGTTAAAGAGTTGCAAAACTTTTGTAGCACAGTGTTATTATTAAATACATACATCAAATCAAAAATTACTTTAACCTTAAATACAAACATGAAATCAAAATGCCTTATCAATAAGCTTGCTATTTATATACATTAAAGCGGATCAATTAAATCGCATTTGTGGAAATCATTCTTCGGATCAGTCTGTTTCAAGCCAACGATTTTCGGGATCGATTATTCATTTTTTTTTTTTATTTTCCGGCATACTGATTTTGACAAAAAATGAGTCCTTATATGTCATACCGATCCGCAGAAAATTTTCCGTGTGTAATTTTTTCAGCTTCCGCCAAATCGACCCGCTCTAATAAGCATGCGGTCATTTATAAAGCCCCACATCATTTAATCTGCAACGTCTTATATAATCTCGCAATTCGCTTAAAATGCACAATTATGCATCTGCTTGTTTTTTATACCCTGAACAGGTTACACTATGTTTGCCATGAAGTTTGTAAAACCCAGTAAGAAACGTCGCAGACTCTATAAAGATTCTAACAGGTGACTCTATTGGTAATTTTTTCACTAGCGTTTTTTGAAAGAACACGCGTGAATCGTGTCAAGCCGTCATGTTATTTTTGCTCAGTATTGTTTGGCATTTCATCATGGAAAGACTTACGTCTGAACAATATTTACAAATCGTTTAACTTTATTACGAATATTCATGTTCTGCGAAGAAAGTGTTTCTCGCGCTACGCTCAACTTATGGTCAACATAATCGGCCTACTGAGCGTACTATTCGCAACACCATCACTCATCTTGAGATTAGGCATTCATTATTGAATAATATTCGAACGAAGAAACCACGTCCAGCACACAGGGAAGAAAATACAGCAGCCTTAGCTGAGAAGACCGCGGTGAGTAGATTCGGCGCCGTTCGCAACAACTCAGAATGACGTATGGAACGACTTGGCGGATTTCACTTCGATATCTTAAATTGAAAGTGTACAAAATACAGCTTATGAAGGAACAGAAACCGCTGAACCTTCCTCAGCGACATCGATTCGCTCCATAGGCTCTTGAAAAGTTCCAAGAACATCCGAAGAGATTCAAGAGCTGCCATTTCATCCAGAATAAACAACGATTTGGTGCGGCTGGTGGAATCATTAGTCCGTATTTCCTTAAAAATGATGACAGACTCGTCAATGGCAACCATTATCGCGCCATTATAAGCTACTATTTCGTGCCTGAAATTGAAGCTCGTGTTCCCGGCGACATTCGGTTTCAGCAAGAGGGCCCCACTTCCCACACATCGCATCAATCAAGGGACTTATTGATAGAATACTTCGGAAAGCAGATGATTTCACGTTTTGGGCCTGTGAATTGACCACCAACATCTTGTGATAGCACACCGTTAGACATTTTCCTGTGGGGATATGTAAAGTTTAAAGTCTATGCGGACAATCCCCCTTCGATTCAGCCTTAGAGCAAAACATCGCGTGTGTCATGCGACAGTTACCAGTCGAAATGCTCGAACGACTCATCGTAAAGTAGATTCAACGGGCGAACCATCTGAGACATAGCTGCGGCCAACATTTGAAAGTGATAATCTTCAAAAATTAATGCCAAAGAATATTCTTTCGAATGATAATAAACATTACTAATTAGTCTTGAAGATTCTGGGTTTTTTCTTAAAAATAAAAGTAGGGAACCACAAAATGAATCACCTTTTATATAAATGAATCTGTCCGTCTGCGCGTATATTAGCGGACTAATTTCTGAGTTTTTTAGATATTTATCGGAAATTTTACATACGTCTTTTCTCCTCACGAATATGCTCATTTGGCAGAATCGCCGATATCAGACTATAGTAATCTGTATCCTAAGTTTCCATACAAACTGAACCATTCAAATCCAGTTTTTGGATAACTGTTTTATTTGACAAGGTGTCTTGATGAAATTTGATACAGCTATAACCTCCAAAGCTTGGAAAGTATTAGAATTGAGAATATTGCTCAGATCGGATCATTATAGCCTATAGCTTATATGAAAACTGATCAAAATTAAGGTTAAGATCCTTGAACATATTCTCTTTTAAGCTATGGGAAGTGGTATGGAAACTTGTGAAGGGTATTAAAGCTTCAGTGCAGGCGAAGGCGAAGAAAACCCGTTTCTTTTTTACTATTTGTCAAGTAGTTATTATGGTACTCTATTTTGCTCTTGGAAACTCTTCTCACTCTGTTACATATAACCACATACATTCATCCTTGATTCTTTAGGACTGTTGTGCGATATTGGGTTATCTAAAAAAATAATTATGCAGTACTTACAGTAAGTCGCCGAAAAAATAGTGATATACCAGAAAATATTTTTACGAAAAATTGTGAAGAAATAATAATTAAAATTTTTTTAATATTTTATTCTTTACTAAACTTAATAAAAATCAATGCAAAACTTTTTCACATGACACTAAAAAAATTTTTTGTTTTTGTTTCATTCTAGTAATCACTAAAGCGTACAACAACAAAAATTTAACAAAACTTTACTGCCTTTTAACACTTGAAGAAAAACAAAATAGCATTTTTATGCCCATTTCCGCTGTGCCGGCTCGAACGGAAATTAAAATACGAGCACTACCCCGCGCTCTTCATGGCCTCCAATCCAGTTCCAATTGCTGGCGCTTGCAGGCAACATTTTTATTATGAAATCTAATTAACACGCTCGCCGTCAGCGGCCAACAACAACCATTGCAAAGCCAAGCGGCGACATCTAAGCCAACAACTAAAATGAGTACACACACACACACAAATATGCACGCAATTATAACTGGCCCAACGGTGGGACAGACATGCGGCCTGAATGATGGAGAGCAGTCGGCCGACCGGTGAGCTGGGTGTGTGCGCGTGGGTGTACAGCTAGCTGCGCCCTTTTCCAATTTCAATGCCTACAGTGAATTTTTTGTTGTTGTTGTTGTGTGTTGTAGATTGTGTTAATTTATTTTTTACTTTCGCTTATTTATTACAGCTATTTTTTAATTGTTCTTTTTCGTTTTTATTATAATTGAAAGTTGTTGTTTTTGTCAATGCTGTGCATTTCATATTTCGCGCTCGTAATGTGATTACGTTGACGTACGTACGTAAAGTGGTCATTTGTCCGGCCCGATCGGAGCTTTTTTATCAACGGGCGGTCGCGCAACCACAACAACAACACAAGCGAGGAAAGTTCGTATCTCGCTTGTTCAGCGTTCGCAGCTGATATGTACAGCAACAATAACAACAACAGCAATATATACTAACAAATGTACAGACACTTGTTGCTTTCTCGCATGCCGACATTTTTGCTCTTGTTGTTGTTGTAGCAATTGTAATAATTTCCATTTTCAATTTACTCTCTTGTGTTCATACATAAATGCCTCTTTATATATACATACATACATATATGCATATACGTACATATGTACGTATGTACATATAGATGTAAGCGGGTAGACAAAATTGAATGAAAATTCCAAACAGACGAGATTTTTCATTTAATTTGCATATTTATATGCATAAGAGCACATCGTATATGTGTGTATCGATATGCGATTTCGTGAGTCTGTCGGAAAAAATGCAATTTGTGCATTAATTGCTTATCGGCAGACTGTTGCAGATAAATTGTCTTCCAGAAATATGAGAAAATATAAATGTACATATCGTATATATGTAAATAACAAATTTGACCCAGACTGACAAAAAAGGTACATTTTCACGTATTTGAATATAAAACTTTATTGTCGCCTTCGAAATAGCCTCTTCAGCCAATACATGTATAACGGTTAAGAAAATTGTTTCATACACTTGTTATACTCGGCTGGGATGGCCTTCAGTGCCTTCATAATTTTAGCGAATTTGAATTTTATCGTATTCAACTCATTTTTGGAGCGCCATTCACTGGATTGTTGGACAGTTTCGACATTTTATTCATAACCCCACCTCTCGTCGCCAGCGACGTTAAATTTGATGAGTTAAGAACCCTCATCTATGTTGCCAATCATGCCTTGTTTCGCCTTTACTTGACGATGTTTTTGAGACAATTTAGAACCTTTAGCATGAGTCTATCATTACCTCGCTTCATAGCCAAGACATTAATCTAAATGTGTTGAGTTGATCCATAAGAGATATTGATATCCTCAGCTATGACTCTAATGTCAACAGGACGAGTTCTTCAACCTTTTCGACGTTATCGTCACCGACAAGGGTGCATGGATGACTCGACCTATCCACACCTCTCTTTCGATCTATAAACTACTCGTGCTAAAACTAGTGTCGATGATTAGCTAAAATATTATTTTATTCTTTAACACGAAGACTGGCTTGAATACGGTATTAAAAAATTGTATTTTTTTCTTCTATACGAAGTTAGTTCTTCTTCTACCTGAATTCAACTGTAAAGATATCTTGTCCATGCTCAGCACCCCATAAGAGATATTTATTCAAAAGCTCCTTCCTTCGAAACACAAATTGAAGTCTTCAAGTCTTTTTCCACTTAATTTTTTAATAAAGCGAAAGCAGCCCTTTTCACAAGTTCTTTTTTTGGTTTATCACCAAACTTTTTTTCTTACTTTGTCCAGTTTAGAAAATTTTATGGTTCATAACATGAACGCTCCGATTATCTTTTCCAACATTATATTCTAGGAATGATACGATACATTTTTCCCCTGTCTGAAGCCTCTTATAGCATTAAACAGCTCAGTGAAATCCTTCCCTAATTGAACTAAACAGATTGTGAATATTATTTCAAAAAGGTGTATAAGTTTTAAGTTTTAAGAAAATTCTAAATTCGGATGAGGAATTGGCATAAAATAAACTATCTTTCATAGTTTCAGAAAAATGGCAGAACTGGTTTTAATGTCGGCAAATCGACGATGTTATGTTCCAACCTGCCACGTCTAACCAAATACAATTTGTCTCAGATCTTTTCCAAAGCTCAACGCTCTATATATATTTTATGAACTCTAGACTGGACTTATCAGATCCAAATTGACATCTTGACTTTAATTGTTCATTCAAATGTTCTAAGAAACCTTGTATGCAATATTGAGCAGATTGGTTACTAAAATCTTGGTTTAATTTATAGGTTCATACTTTTTGTGGATTAGGTTGATTACAATTAAGTGCTTATTGCATGCTATAATCCCATATTTTCAAAAGAGCTGAGCCATATACTTTAAGTACATTGGAGTTTTTAATATCTGGAATCTGCAGTTTTGTTGCTTTTCAGTCGGGCGGGTTTCTCATTTAGGTAATACATTCTATTTAGAGTTCAGGTTCGGCATCTCGTTACCGTTGTCTCTGTTCAGAAAACTGTGGAATTGTTTCCACCATAACTTAAGGAAGTATTCTAGTCTAGAAATCAAATTTTGGGCAGTTTTTTTGAATTTAATTTAAAAAAAAAAAAAACCAAAAAATATTTTTACTATACAGTTTTTTATGGTGTTTTTATTGATATCTTAAGAATACAGAAAAAAAAATTTACAAAAAAATATTAAAAATTAAAATAATCAAAGGGATGAGGGGGGTGTAAAAAAATGGCGCATCCTGGTGACATTGATCCTGACTCTCCTGGTGGTCTGAAAAAAAATCAAAAGAAATTCTTAATCATTTTTTTTTTTTTTTTTTTTTTGAAAAATGGCGACTGCCTGAAAATAAAAATTATTTTTTACGCTTTTTTGAAGTTCCTGAATTTTTTAAAATATTATAAACAAAAATTTTGACACGATGCTGGTGGGAATGATAAAGAATTATATAAAGAAGATTTCGAAAAAAACGCGTTTAAAGTTTTACGTTATACGATATTCGCTCAACCGGTCCAGTTGCCACGTCACTAAAATATCTATAACTTTGGAAATAATTTGAGTTTTGAAAAATCCTTTAGGGAGATATTTTTGAATATCATAACTATCGAATTATGAAATTTTTTTAAATATCTAGAGTAGAATACCCCCTTAAGCAAGCTCGAGGGGTCAGGCACTACTGTAAGCACCTAGTAGTAAAAGTAAAAACTACTGCCTTTCTTCTAAAGACTAAACTCAATTTCTGATTTCCAAGAAATTTGAAGATTTCTGATTTTTTACAGTACTGGGAGACTTGTGATTTTCTACGCGATATCTTGATTTTAGATAAGATTTTTTTCTCAAGTCCGATTTTGAGGTCTACATCGATTCTAAACACCCGAGACTCTTTATTTGCTAATTAAATAACGAGTTTATTACTTGCGCCCTAGAGAACTTTGGAACCCGTTTAAATCCAAATATATTTCTACACTCATGTTAAGCTTGAAACCTTTGTTCCAGCTTATAGAGTAGATCGACCGTGCTTCCCTCTCTGAATTACTATTCATAGCTTGACTTTACTTATCAATATAATATATAAGTATTTGACTACACACCCTTCATACTGCCGTCACATGTTTCGAAACCCGCTAAGCCGGCTTCATGTCGCCAGCGTGTGTCGTTCAATCAGTTTTAAGTTGTATACCTTTGCCAATAAACCAAACACAAAACTTAACAATCAACAACAATGTGTGCAATTGCAGAAAAATAAATGCAACAACACACGCACCAACAACAAATATCAATCACAACAAAGCAAACAACCATAAAGTGCTTACAATTCGATTTGCTCGCAGCCAACAATGAGGCAAGCGAATGTGGCATGATGGTAGTGGCAAGCTTTTCGATTGCACAAAGGTACAATAATAATAATAGCAATGCAATAATAATAACAACAACATAAGACATGAAGAGCGTGTAGTTGAAGTATACATGAGAGCATGCAACAACAAGAGACCGATAATTGCAACAAAAAAATACTCTATACAAAGTGCATACACTCAAGTGTGCTGCACTTGCCACATTTTGTTGCATGCAACGAAGTAGGTGCTTGTAAACTGTTAGAAGTACACATTATGCAGCTTATCATTTGGCGATACACTTTTCTGTTGTTGTTATATTTTTGGTAGCCACTGTTTGGACTAACGTAGACGTTGTTGTTGTTATTGCTTTCGTTATTTTCTGGTCAACGAAGCGTAGTTAGACGCAGTTGTCTAGCAAAAGACTTCAACTCTCGCCAAGACAAGTTGAATGAACACCTGCAGATTACACACAAACATACATACATACACACTTGGGTTTGCCCACTATTTGACACACACACACACACATGTACCCTCAATCATTGCAGCAATTCGTAAATGTGCCTACAATTGAGTTATCTATCGAGTTATTGGGGAGAAAATTCGAAAAACATAAATAAGTTAACTGTGAGTTTCGTTTATTGCATTCCTCATGCCACAATCCAACCAATTGACCAGCTTTCTCGCCCTCCTCCCTCCGCACACTCCCCGCTTGCGCTGGCTATTAAGGACTCATGACGTCTGAAATGGCAATAAGTTGAAAAATTGCAGCGACAAAGGACAATCAAATAGCTGGACCGAACACCGGCAGTGATCAAAAAGTGGCAGGGAGAGAGACAGCGCGCATCAAAGCCGTGACGATTGTCCAAATTCATTGTGAACAATCAGACACAAAATTCGTTGATGAGCCTGTGCCGTTGTCTGTGTTGTGTCACATGTGGGCGGCGGTTGACTTGTTAGGGCTTTTTATCACATTTGTCGTGGGCGTTGTTGTTAGTGCGAATAATTTGTCGTTAAACAAACAGACTATTTCTTGCAATTTTACAGCCGAATTCGACTTGTACGAGTATTTTTGGGTCCAGGAAGTTTGGATTTTTGCCGATCTCGAGTCACCTTGCGTTTCTCAGACCTATTTTTATTCTAACGACGATACAACGCTTTAAAATTCAAATAGATTTAGATCTTAGCGCGACATTTGATAATTTTTGTCATAATAAATTATCTGTGAGCATGCATTATTGGACAAAAGTCGCCTAACAGCTGCCATCTGGCATAAATCATCTGACAGTTTTTTGACAGCAGATGACTGGTAGCCTTCTGGTAATCATTCTGACAGCTTTTAGCCAGCTAACGGTTACATTATCGGTTAGTTACCCAACAGTGGTACCATGCATTTCTGTTAAAGTTTCTATGAGTTTCGTAAGAGCGTATTTACAATTCTAACCGAAACTGTTGTATGATGTTTTATACCTTTCTTAGACCTTATAAGTTGCAAGGTGTGTACTATATGTGAGTTTCCGCGCTAATTTTTCTCAATATTTTGGAGTTTCGGTTATAGTTACTTGCTTGGCAATCATCTGACTACCCTTCTGACAGTTTTTGATTGACCAACTGACAAGTAGGCAAAAAACTCGAATTTACTAGCTATTTGGCGTTTACTAAGAGGCTTTTGAAATCATTTCTCTACAAAATGTTTAGTATTTTTTCAAATAAACTTAAACTCTATTTTTTGGTTATGAAAATACAATCAAGTTTTGCAACAAAATTTGAAATAAATAATTCTTTTGAACTACCTCAATATGGGATATCATGTCATCTCGTCTCTAGAATATCATAGTTTGCAAAGTCTACAATAAAAACAGTTAACATTTTTTCATGAGGAGAAAGTCTTAAACCCGAGGTTATGGCGAAAGAGAATAACATATGTATACTATGTATTGGTGCCTACTTCCAAAGCTAGATTCAAAGTGAGATGCTAAAGAGGTAATTCTTATAGACGTTTTTTAACCGAAAACTTGCATTATTAACTTTCAGGCGTTGGTCTTCGAAATCACAGAGATTACGCAAATCTAAAGCCATCTTCTCTTCGCATAAACGGAGTTCAAGAGCTACATATGAAGGTCTTAATTACTCGGTTCCGAACGAAACAGAACCCAACCTTACTTTTCATATGCCTGTATGAGTTTTTCGTTTATTTCTAATGGTAATTTTTCAGCTCCTTCACCAATATATGTACACCTATACATATTCGTGTGTGTGAGAAGATGTACCACACAGAAATATCATAATGAAATTATGGCAATTCACAATTGTTCTGCTGTCGCCAGTAAATCATTTTGCTGCCCGCCGCACTTCCCTAAGCAGTCGTTTGCGCAATTCAAAGGTTCACCTTTGATATTTCGTCATAAACAGGCGTTATGCTTGTGCATGTGAATATGTTAGACTATGTTTATCTCTGCTCGTCAGCTCGTTTATTGTCACTACATTTGCTGGCACCTGTCGATTCCTTAAAGGTAAAGTCATACCTCTTATGGTCTTCCATAAACAGGGTGTGTCGAAATTATGTTGAATAAGACATCTAGTTTGTGGGGCAAACAGAAAAATATGTTTTGCATTTTTTCGCAACTGTTAGCAATGAAACTTGTGAACTTTCTCGAGATTAACCTTAAATATTATATACATACATACCTCACTAATGCTAAGAATAAAAACCTTGACTTTATTCTATAGATTTATTATTTATAAAGAGATTTTTCCGTTAAAGTACTGTAGATTATCATGCGATGAAAGCCAGACAATGATCAGAAATCAGATAAACGATACTTTTACAGATTGGAATAATAATATAAAAATAGTAATAATATCCAGGTCGGCTTTGTAATCTTCCTGGCATCTTCCATTTAAGGAAAAAAGCTCAAAAATACCATTTCTTCATAAAAAATTTCATCTGTGGAGCAGTAGAATCAAACTATGACCAATTCATACTCAAAAATCCTAGAAAACTTATAAAAAATATAGATTTATTTCCTAAAACCACGATTATTAAACCGATCACAATAAAAATGTTCGAAAAATAAAGTTACTCAAAACTTAAGTTCAGCTGCGCCAAAATGTAGGCAACTAGAACCCTGATATGCATACTTGTAGGCGCAAGATGTAAAAAAATATGTGAAAAGAAAGCTCATTTCTATATTTAGAAATATTAGCTTCTTCTGACTCACCCTATATGCCATAATTTATATGAGTGTCTATATAAATTGCCTTCATATGAATAACACACGGGTACTATATACTTCCATTCAATGTTATGATTATCTATGAATGTTCTTTTGTTTATGAGCTATGGGCTTTAATATACTAATACGCACATACCTTACATGTCCATGTGTGTCTATAGGTTGATTGTTCGAAATGTGTTTATATATAAATACCCTGACTTTAAGCTATCACACTAAAGCTCCTTGTCAGCTTTCTTTACATACATACCTTGCAGGAAAAATCTATGAGGTTACACTCTTCCAATTTTTGGCGTTAATTTCACCTCTATTTGTTGATTTATCAATTAAGAGAAAACTTTCGAAAACATTAAATTTTGCGTAAACTTAATCATTATACATAAAAATCAAATATTTTAGTTCAAAATGCGCCCAAAACTATACATCTCATAATATTTTCCAGCTTGAACAATAAACCGCAAAGGACTAGTTGCCTACATTTGGGCGCATTTATACCGAAAACTGCTGAATTACTGTTCCTGCTGGGCACTCGAAACTATTTGTAAATATGCATCATCTGTATACTTCTTCAGTCCTACATATATTGCACAATACCTGACGAAGTAGTACAGATGTGCCTAAATATTTGTGAAAGTGTACATACGTGGACACATTTATAGTAAATGGCATTTGCGAAATGTCATAAAATTGTATTATTGCATTTGTGCTTGATTTTATTTCCGTTTCCGTTGTTGCCGAAAATTATGATGGTTATTGGGTAACTCAAAGCGCTTACAGTTAAATACAGTTAAATATACAAATGCAATAATAAATATATATTGTATATTTGAAGATGTGTGTGCTTCCGACAATTACGGTATTTCATATAACTTACCCCTAAGCCTCCACTACAATGTGTGTTCAGTTCATATGAAATGCACTTACTTTGGGTGATTTCGTGAATTTAAGTAGAAATTAAAGCGTAATAGAAATGCAAATGGACTTTAGGAAGGGTGTCTACCTACCTTTGACTTATATTGTATTGATAGAAATGAAAAGCTATTCAATAGAGTAATTGTATATTATTTTATTCAATTTTTTCGCATCCAACTTAGCACTTAACCGCTTTACCGTTACATATTTGAACAGCTGATAGATGGTAAGGCTTTTTTGTAAAAGCTTTTCTGAAATTTTTTTGGAATGGTTTTGGTGTTGTGACTATCGAAGATGAAGAAGTTATATATATATTTTACCGTTTTACTATCAAAAGGGTAAAAATGCAGTTCAAGCAAGTCGAAAATTATGTGATGTGTACGAAGAAGATATGTTGAAGACGTCCTAGGAGGACTCTTGAAGCCATATAAAATAAAGTCATTGGTCGATTCAAATCGTCGAGTAGCCGTTCGATGAAAATTGTCTAACGCAATCGTTCACAAGCACATGAAACGTCTAGGATTACTATCGAAGCTTGACATATGGGTTCCTCAAGTTCTTACAAAACGAAATTTGCTTCGTCGCATAACGCCTTTGATTTGATACATTTTGATACATTTTTTTTGAAGCGCATTTTTACTAACGACGAGAATTGAGTTGTTCAGAAGAATATAAAGCGCTAGAGATCATAGTCTAAAAAGGATGAACCAGCTCAGACCACTTCGTAGACCGATAGTCACCAAAAAAGAGGTTATCCTGTCTGCTTGGTGGGATTTCGAAAGGATCGTTTATGTTGAGCTTTGCCCAACAATATTCC
Organism: Bactrocera zonata; assembly: GCA_037783105.1. Lineage (NCBI taxonomy): Eukaryota > Metazoa > Arthropoda > Insecta > Diptera > Tephritidae > Bactrocera > Bactrocera zonata. Next base: position 86,270 of record JBAWJQ010000605.1, read on the forward strand.
GAATAGTTCTGAAATATTTCTAATCAGCTGTAGAAATTAAGTGATGCCCACAAATAAAAGAGATCAGAATTGTGTAACAGAAAAGGTGTGTTGTTTAACCGGGATAATGAAAAAACCTCATACAAGCTTGATGACTCGACATTAGCTTTTGCACCTTGAATGGGATAGGTACTTCATCCACCGTATTCTCGAAAATAATATCTCTGTCTCTGAAAAATTGTTTCTAAGAGAGAAGCCTCATCTCTAATCTATACGTAAAGAACCACTTGGACCAGTTTATTGCCTTTTTTATGACCGTTCAAACAATATCTTGGCCGATATTTTTCTCAGCTCTTTTGAAATTTCTCTGCAGTAAGGTTTACCATTTTATCACGAAAAAATATACGATCGCCTAGTGGCAAAAATTTGAATTCACAAGCACAGTAGAAAATGTGCCCGTGCCAGTAGTCAAAGAAGTGCTCGTAGTGTCGAGAATATTGCTGCCACTAGCGCATCAATTGTGGAAGACCCAAATCAGTCTTTCACCAGTCGTACTCAAACGTTGGGCATACTTATATTTGTATGTGACATCGTTGTGGCGAATTTTGCGAAAAGATCTTGGCTACACCTTCAAAAGATCAAATTGACGCAAGAACTGAAGCCGCTTGATCACCGGAATAGTAGTATGTTCGTGAATTGGGCTGAGCAACAACTTTAAGCAAAATAGTGTATGGGCCGGAGCGTCATTGGGTCATACTTCTTCCGTGATGATCAAGACCGGAACGTTACTGTGAATTGGAATCGCTACCTCTCAAAGACATCCGAATATTTTTGGCCCGAATTTGATGACGGTGACGGCACCACAAGCCACGCAGTGAATGTCACAATGGATTTATTGAAAACCAAGTTTGCTGAACGTGTTATCTCACAAAATGGCCCAGTCAATTTGCCGCCTCGGTCGTACGATTTGACGCCTTTCAACACATTCCTGTGGGGCTACGTCAAGTCTGTGGTCAATTCCAACAAGCCAGCCCCGATTGATAAGCTTCGTACGCATATCGAACGTGAAATTGCAGCAGTATTGCTTCAAAACCGACGAAAATTTGGTTCAGCGTCTGGACTTTTACAGGCGCGCCCGTGGTGGCCGTGCAAAACAAATCGATTTCCATACATAATTGCAATCGAATGTACTTTCATAGGAATTAAAAATTTCGTTGATACATATCTCAAAACGAAGGTAAAAAGCACTTGAGAATGAAATGAAATTGACTATAGGTTCTGAAGAAAATGTTTCAAATGTTTTGGATCCTTAGTCGAGAACTCAAGTTGAAGAGTTTGATAACTTTCGATATATTCCCCTTTTTTTAAAAATTAAATCGGTAAAGTATTTATATTCGAAGAAGACTTTCAATACTAATCACTCTCAGAGAAACTTCCACCAAATTTTAATGCACCTTAAAGCGATTTCAATTTATTCTTCGTCATATAAAAATTTACATTTACAGCGAACAAAAAATTCACCATTTAATTCTTCAACTTCGAGCAAGTCTTCACGTAAGACGGGAATTGTGTGAATACCGAAACCAAATCGTTCACTGCCGACATATTGCAAGTGCCATAGGTGCCCGGTGTGGATGACAACTTCTTCGACAAGGTAATTGTCTTACCAATCTGACCCTTCAGTGTCATCATTTTACCCAACAATTTGAAGAAGCAGACGATAGGAGTACTCTTCTTGGCATCAGCCTGATCATCTAGAGCGCCATTCTTGCAAACATTGCTGTTCAAATGGATAATATCATTGCAGGTGTTCACCACAGCTTGTACTTGATTAATCACAGCATTGAGGTCCTTCAAGGCGGCAGTGTTACAGTCCTTGAAGGCATTGAGGAATTTAACGCCTTCATCGCGTATGCTCATCACACGGCGTATGGTGCAATTGACACCTTTGAGTGTGCGTAAACTGGCGGTAAGAGTAAACCATAATATACCGAACACGCTGAATGTATCCGCATCGCCCAGTTCATCGGCGAGACCCAAAGGAGCGAACTCCACGATTTCATTATCCTCCACAGAGTAATCGATATCGGCCTGCGGAAGAAAGGATATCAAAATTTTCGATGATTGACTATGTCAAGTAAGTAAATTACGTAGTACTCACCGTGGCGTATGCCAAGCACAGGACAAAGGCGAGCGCAAGCACAGCTAACTTCATTGTGATAGGTTTGTTTGGTAGTAAAAGTTGTGACTGAAATTCGTTTGGCTACCGTGCGCTTTTATAATGTTAATGTCAACGAACGAAAGACACGAAAACTTAGTTGTTGGATTAAATGCCGCTTAACTGTACACTGATAATGGTGTCGTTATCACCAAATTTGACCAAACAACTGATTTGCCGGCAATGTGTTGTGTTTACGAAAATTGTGAAGATTAATGAAGAAAATTATTGACTATCGCAAAATTGAAAATTAAGTTAAGTATTTGTGTTTAATTGTGGGCAAAAATTTTTTTTTAGGAAAACTTTTGCATTCCACAAAAATAATCGCAAAAAAACAAATTATGTTTACAAGCATTAAAATATTTATCGGTGATCTTATCATTATATTTATGTCTAGCCTTAAAATTCTTTTTAAACTGTCTGTTGTGGTATTAAGTGTTGAATCAATTATTTATTGATTAAAAAATATTTACTTTTTATATTTCCACTTGTAGTAATGTAATATCACGATATATGGAACTGATAAATAGGCCATTAATTATTATTTCTAAGTTAGATAAGTAAGAAGATTAGTTTAATTAATTTGCTTAAGATATGCAATGATAATAAAAAAGTGAATTAAGGCATTAAACAGCTCGTGCACAAACAAACCTTTTTTCTTAAAGTTCAGAGTACTTTAATACGAATCGTAAAAACAAAATATAGAAATACAGCCGATCATTTTTTAATTAAGGCTTTTGAGTTCAAGTCTATTCTACTGTGCCCAAAAAAAAGGTCACATTGTATTTATTTTGAAAATTCTTTATTCATTCTTCCAAATCAATTTCATCCCCTTCAAAGTAATCCCCTCCCGATGCAATGCACTTATGCCAACGGATTTTCCAATCTTCGAAACACTGGTTGTTGTCACTTTCCGGGATGGCCTTCAGTTCCGTCTTCGCTGCGACTTGAATCTCCTCTATCGTATAAAAACGGTGTCCCCGGAGCGGTCTTTTGAGCTTGGTGAACAGCCAGAAGTCGCACGGTGCCAGATCAGGTGAATACGGTGGTTACGGAACGATATGGGTTGAGTTTTTGGCGAAATGATCACGAATTACGAGGGCAGTATGGGATGGTGTATTATCGTGGTGTAAAACCCAAGAATTGTCTTTCCACAATTCCGGCCTTTTTAGGCGGATAGCGTTACGCAAACGACGCATAACGTTCAAATAATATTCCTTATTGACTGTTTGACCGGTTGGAAGGAATTCATAATGCACAACACCACGATAATCGAAGAAAACAGTCAAGATGACCTTGATTTTTGAGCGACTTTGGCGCGATTTTTTTGGTCTCGGCTCTCTTTTGGCACGATATTCGCTCAATTGATCGGTTGTTTCGAGGTCGCAAGCATAGATCCAAGTCTCATCGTCAGTTATAATGCATTGCATGACACCCTGGTAGTCGGAAAGCATCGTTTCATACACTTCAACGCGACGCCTTTTTTTCCAAAAAATTCAATGTTTTCGGTACCAATCGAGATTTGACACGCTTGAGGCCCAAAACCTCCTTCAAAGTGGTATTAGCTAAAATTTCAAATGTCACCTTATTTTTTGGGCACAGTAGTACATATGTATATAATTTTACGTTTTAAAAAATTCTCCATTGAAGGGTTTTACGGCTTCGGTGGAACAGTGGTTAACGTTTTTTCTTGTTTTTCAGCAAACTTACAAAACTATAACTGAAAAGAGTAACTTTAAATTTGACTTCCCAAAAACTGTAGAAGTGTCCAGAGAATCTCTATATTCTGATAATAAAATTGTTGAAGTTGGATCAAGAGTCTAGTACCGGGTTTTACAATTATAATTTGTCATGATCTGTATTTTTTTCATTGTATTCAGAAATGTTTATAATTACATAAAGGGAAGATAGATCCCAGAAAAACGTTAACAAATTATTTAAATTTATTATAACAATTTATTATCAAAAAAAGCGCTTTGCCATTTTATGGTTGTAATAATCGTCCACCAGTGTTCGGTATTCGTCGAATTTTTGAAAATTTCGAGCGTACATTCTCTTTCCATAATGTTCAAGTGCGAATAAGACAAATAACCGCTCAAAGTAATGAATGTATTGCTGCCGTTCAGGTTAAGGTAAGGGGTTAGGAGTAGTTAGAATTTTCAAAAAAATATTTTTTTTCTTTTTCTTAAAAATATTCTCTGAAAATTTCACGTTGATCCGATAATTAGTTTTTGAGTTATTCGACAAATAGCAAAAAGAGCTTGGGCACTTCAAAGCAAAAAGGCAAACTTTAAACGCATTTTTCTCAAAACTAAGTTTTTTGAACTGGCGACAAATGTAACTCTAAAACCGCTCAGTAGATTTTAATGAAAATTATACAGCTTTTAAAATACATAATAAACTCGGGCCTGATGGAAGGATTTTTATTTTTTCAACAATTCCAATTTTTTAAGACCAATTAAGTGTTGGTTTTTTCGCAAAATTTAGAAAAAAATTTGATGAGGCCGCCATTTTTTTAATTTTGAAAACAAAATAAAATCTTTCGATCAGGCCCGGGATTATCTATTTATAAAACTAATTTAGTTTGTCCGATTGTTTTTAGATGAATCTCCAAGGACTTATGGTTGTCACCGCAAGTACCCTTTTTTGGAACTGGGTCAACACAAACAACTATAACTTTGGAAATTATATTTTTTTTTGGAAATTTTCGTGACTTCAAGTCAACATATTATATAATAATGTCATATTACTACTTTTTTACAATAACACGATTTAATAGAAAAAAAATTCAGAAAATTCTCATTTTTTCGTGCCTCTGACTACCCCTAACCCCTTAAGACCGCAATTTGTCGGTTCCAAGAGGTTCTCAAGAATTCGGACTGTCTCAAACCACAACTTAGCGGATTTTCAGAAAGTAATTGAGCTTGCATCCGTATAAATTTGTTATCCCTGAACAATTGAGGCCATTGGGCTACTGTAAACGCTGTGAATTTACTAATTTTGCCATGAAAAACTTGAAAACCACAAATTTTTTAAATCATCTTCACTGATGATGTTCACTTTCATTTGAGTCATGCGGTAAATAAACAAAACTTTCGATTCAGGTGCAAAAAATCCATAAATTATTCATGAACAACCATCATATTCATCTAAGTTGACAGTTTAGTGGAATCATCGGTTCTTTGAAAACTACCTGGTAACACCATTGCGGTCAATGGAGAGCGATAGATCGATGATAACCAACTTTTCATGACCACAAATGGAAGAAATTGACCTTGAAAACATCTGGCTCCAACAAGACGGCCACACAGCATGTCTCACAACCGATTTATTGTAAGAATAGTTTGAAGTTTCGATTTTTTGAAGAAATTGTGACATTGAATGGCCTCCAAGAAGTTGTGATTTTACACCATTAGACTACTTTTTGTGAGGTTATTTGAGGTCATTGGCAGTAACACCCACTTTAAGCTTTAGAAGTCAATATTGAAGAAGCTATTCATGATATACGATTTGTTTTAATAGAAAAAGTATTCGAAAATTGGGTTCATCGAATTAATTCCTGCAAAAGAGTTCGTGGAGCCATTTGAATGGTGTTATATTCAGTACTTAGGAGTATCGATTGTAACAATTAGTAGGTTTGGTTTTTGTGAAAAGAAATCATGCCACTCTGATTGAAAGCCTGATCTCCACTTTCATTAGATATTTCCAAGTTTTTCATCTCATTTATGTTGTACAGTAGTTCAAAATGAGATATTGATAAATTTTGTGCCGCTTCCGAACATTAAGTTTATTATAAGACGAGGTTTCAAGGCAAAAATACACTAATAAGCTCTCTAAGTGTACTGAAACAATGTTGCTATAATTTATACATAACTCGTGTGATCCGGGTAATTTTTTAGAACTTTTACTGTATCATATAAGAATTTTTTTCAGAGAAAGTTTAATTCCTAAAAAATGTCAAATAAAGTAAAGTTAAATTGTTATGAGAGCAATGAGACTTCCAGCCAGTTTTGTATAGTTTTCGAAAATTTTAAATGACTACTGAACCTTTTAAGCCTTATTGAAGCACATCCTTATTTCAGATATGCAGTATCCGTAATCAAATATAATATTTCCTTGGACTTTTCACATCAATTTTTATTCGTAGTGAGTTTACATAATGATCATAAAGTGATTATGAAAAAGAAGAAGCTTTTTTAAAAATATAAGAACTCGATACAAAATCAAACGACGAATTGAAGAGAGTTTTTAAGATAGATAAATATATTACTTAAGATCGACTAAAGTACTAATATCAGAAAGACTGTGTAGGTCACTGTGTAGCATAAAATAACTTATTTCTAATCCTCTAAAAATTTTTGGGAAGCAGTTAAATTTTACTGAAAGAAACCTTTTGAAATTCAACAATTTTTGTATTTTAAGAAAGAACATAATCTCTCTTATGAAAAACCTTTCGCTTAAGCCCTATATTTCGATTAACTTTCCAATTAATAATAATCGTAGTTCTCTTATTTTCCGCGTTAGTTAAGACTTTTAAAAGCTGCTTGTGCAGTCTTATTTTCAAGCTATTTTACGAGTTGTCCAGTGTAACTGCTAATCATCAACAGTTCTCATATTCACTTACAAACACATATGCATAATATATAATAGTGTATGTTCAAGCTGTAGTCCTGATTGCCGTGACCACTTTGTTAACGTCTGCCCTATTGCTTCATTTCTGTTGTTCTTTTCTTAATGTTATTGTATCCAATTACAAATGACGTTTAGTGTGTGAAATGAACAAAAGTAGAAAAGTCAATTATACGCAAGACATTGAAGTCCTACTTTGCAATGTTATAAAACATACCCAGTAGGAAAAATCAGCAGGAAGAGAAAGTTTTAAATTAGACTTAATACCAAGTAAGTTTTATGTATTAGAAATTTTTGTAAAAAAATAACATGGTTAATAGTCGGATTCATAAATATGAGAGAGAAAGAGATGACATCAGAGATAAATATAAAAAGAAAAAGTGCTCTCTCACTAATTTTTCGTCTCATCATATAATATAATATATTTTATATAGTCAATTTCTCTAACACTTATTTCTTCAGAGATAAATCGAGTCACTTCTTCAACTTTACCGTTAAGAAATACTTTCGAGGGTTTTTGAGCATACATAGCAAATTGTTGCCTACATTTTGGCGCATTGTCAAAGAAGTTTTCAATAACAGAAAACTATAAAAAGAGCGTTCAATAACATAAGAGTAGAAAATAGATATCATAACAGTCCACCCATTATATATGCTTCTTAGAGAACACTAAAACTTTGTATTTCCACATATAAAGAACATCTTTCGAGGTCATTGTAGTAAAATTTTCCAACAAGGTTATCACCTCGAAGCCACAGGATGCCATTGCACTCTGCTAAACGCCTGTGCTACCTTCTTCCCACCCATCGGCGATTCTTTATCTTCAGCACTTGCACCTCTGGCTTTCGCGCGCCATTGCATCGAAGTAATTTTCAACGTTTGCGCTGGTTGTTGGACACACAAACGCTTGAAAGCGTCAAATAGAAGAGAAAATGCGCTTTCTTAGCTAATTGGAATTGAAACATAAATTAAAAGTCGGAAACAGAAACACATTCGCCAAGCAGCGCTAGCACAAATAAACAATAAAAAATTACAATAATAACAACAGCAGCAATAAACCTGAGCTCCTCAAAGTTGTAGTGGAACTTAAGCAAAAGGCGCTCTTGTGTATGTGTGTGTGTCAGGATATTACGAAACGTCTCATTTTACGCCCGTGCCAGGCATCGACTATCCTTTGGCGCCTCACTTCTCAGCCTTGCCGCGCTTGTCACGTTGCAACTTTTGTGGTAATGTGCGAACATTGCTATTACTGTTTTCTGTTTTATTTGCTGTTGCTGTTGCTTTTATTGTTGTAGTTGCACAACAAATGACCGCCAGGCGGTACTTCAGGCTTCGTTGATTCGTCTTTTGCTGTTGTCAGAAGATTAACTGTCGGCAATAATTTTGCTGCGCTTCGAGTTTCTTTTTCCTGCTTCGCGCGTGTGTGTTTATGTGTTAATGTATGTATTGATGTATGTAAGGCATTGCAGCCCCGTATGTTGGTTAATATTTCATCTAGGTGCTACATTTTGCAATTGTTTTTGTATGCTAGTTGTATGTAGTTATGTTGGCTGCGCCGAAGTGCGACTGTCAAAGATGAATGTGTGAGCAATAAGCCTTTGATTGGTTTCGATATAAAAATTTACTGCCCAAGTGTTTTATGGCAGCTCAACTGCTATGTGTGTTCTGTAGATACATACATATGTACATTTGTTATAATAGTATACTTATCGTCTTGGTTTATATATAAGCTTTGGTGAAAATTGTAATAAAACATATTGCAGTTTGAGTGGCAGCGAAAAAATAAGCTTTGCTATTGTAATGATGATTACTTTCCAATTACTTTTGTGGCTTCACACTTGCTTAGTTGGAAGGTGCTCTCTTACAGTAGATTTTTAATAAACAATAAAAAATTAACTTCAAAAATTAATCAGAATTGATCACTTAAATATTTGAATATTTTATAAATGCGCGTTCATATACTTTACGGTATATACTTCAAGTGTAATAAAAACATCAAGAATGAAAAGAACAAAAATTAAATAGTTTGTCAATATACCATGAACATGGTATATCAAGTTTGCCACGATGTTTGAACAGACAGACGGAAACGTCAGAGATCCTATAAAACATATTTTTAAATGATCAGTTTTTGAGATATCGAAAACTGGACTTAGGTCTTAGCTAAAAGTAAACAAATAGGGTCAGTGACACCAAAATGTAAGCAAAGGTTGTGGACTTGGCTCAAAGTTCACTTGACCTCATGAACAAAGGGGTCATTGACCTCGAAAAAATGTAAAAAAAAGGTCATTGACCTCATAATGTGAACAAAGGGGTCATTGACCCCATAAAATGTAATCAAAAGGGTTACTAAACCCAAAACGTAAGAAAAGGTTGTGGGCTAAATGTGAATAAAGGAGTAAGCCAGAATGTAAACAGTGATCTCAAAACTTAAACAAAGGGCTCATTAACCCCATAAAATATAAACAAAAGGGTCATTGACACCCCAAAACGTAAGCAAAGTTTTTTGACTTGACTAAATGTATACAAAGGGCGTCGACTTGGCCAAATTTTACCAAAAGATCATTGCCCTTAAAAAAATTAAGCAAGTACCAAAATGTAAACTCAAAACGCACAGATCTCATAATGTAAAAAAAGGGCTTATTGACCCCATAATATGTAAACAAAAGGGTCATTGAGCCCAAAAGTATACAGAAATTCGTTGACCCCATGAAATCTAAAAAAAATGATGATTGAGAAAAAAATTTTAGTTAAGGGCCTGCCTGAAACATCTATAGAAGCGTAAAAGTTCCGAAAATTATGCTGAAAAGCCATCATGTTGGCATTGTAATATATGTTTATATACTAGACGACCATACCTCTTAAAAATCTACTAAAACATTTTGAATTGTGAGTATTAAGAGAGTCGTCAGAAATCTCGAACAAAAATATTCTGAATTTTCACTAATAATGTTACAAAAAAAGATACTAGAGAAATTCTAATTGACTACAATAAAGCTTTAAATGCATTCTTGTGGAAGAATATACATTTCTCATGGTTACAAATTAGAACAGTGTCAAAGCAATTGTCTAATACCAGAGCATATGTGCGAACTCGCAATGGATACTCATTATGAAAGTAAGGAAACAGAAAAGGGGTTCGTATTGCCAAGACTTCATTAGTCCTTGCTCAATTTGACACTTATTTATAGCTGCTGTTTCTGAAACATACTAACCCCTTATAAGAATTTTTTATTAAAAAAAAGTGAGTATATCATTAAAATTAAAAATTATCTCTATATTTATGTATACCTTGTGACATTTGTTCCAGGCGCGAAGCGTGATCCCATTAAATTATTTTACGAAGCATTATATATGGTATGAAGTACCTCTAGATCTTAAACCATCGAAGTTACACACATACACATGTACTATATACCGAAAAAAGTAAAAAAAAAAAGAATTTTTTTTTCCAAATGCGCTTCTCATCTTCTCCCTTCATACATATCTCATCGGCTTATTCGCTTTTTTGCCCACAACTTCCACGACTTCGGATGTATGGTAGTTACTATTTATTTTGCCGCCACTTCATAATATTATTTTATATTCAAGTCAACTTTCCGCGAGTTACGCGACTTCATCTATCACATAAATGATGTGAAACTTTCCGAAGCCATCAAGGATAACACAAAATGCAAACAAAAAACAATGTATATGTATGTATATAGAAACAGAAAACAATTATTAAAAAACTCAACAATATTGCAAATGAAATCATTTTTTTTATACCCGGTCATTGGAAGTTTCACAATTTACAAATTGCTTTCAAATGGGCTGTAAAAAAAGTTTTAATGAGTTTTCAGCGGACGCCATACCGCTTGGTCAGTACTCGGGAAGTTAACACCTACCTAGTTATTAAAGGAAAAATATAAATATATATATATGGTATATATACAATTAGTATATATTATTGCATGTTATGCGAAATAAAACAATAACAAAATACAATAAAGGGAGGTTAGAATGTAGTGGAGAAGCTGTAGGTTCACGTCATCACCCACAACTTAATCCGAATGTATTATGAATTTACTATTATTTTTCTTTGAAAACTGTAAATAATTCGACTACAAAATAATAACAAAATTCATACGTTAATTTACAAAAACAAAAAGTTGTTGTGTACAGAAAAGGAGACTCACGCCCTAGTAAATCGCTTTTGTATCACATTGCTGGCGTGCTGAAAGGCAAGCGGAACCAAAATATATAATATTATAAACCTTTAATAAATTTATATACCTTTAATAATATTAAATATTTTAACAACAACAAAGAAAATCCCCTTACATTTGTGAAAATCACTAAAAAGTTAACGGAAAACAGAAAAAACGACAAACAATCATTACAATGAAAATGAATTTATTGAAGACCAAATGGAAAATACAAAAAAGCACAATAAGAATGTAAACAAGTAAATGAAAAGTTAAAAAAGTCATTATAATAATAACAATAACAACATCATTATCGACCAAATGAGCTTGGCAGTACAAGTTCAAGTCGGAAAGTTTCTCAGTGAGCAGCAGGCAAAATTAAGCGCCGCATAATGAAATTGTCGCAGCAAAAAAAAAAAACAATAAAAACAACAGAAACAGAAACATGGTAGAATAGTAGCGGCAAGTGAAAATGTTGGCGTAGTATATAGTTTGTTGTGTCCACCCTGTTCACAAGCAAAATGTATCAAAATATTGCAGTAGGAAATTAATTTTGGCGCCCAACCGTCCATTCACTTTCTATCTGCGAATGCTTCACCCTCGATTTTCGAGTGTAATTGTATTTATGGTTGTTTCTTTGCCACTTCTTCGTTGTTATTATTTTTTTGTGTTTTGTGAGGAAGTACTTTTTTAATGTCGTTTGTAGTTGTTGTTCCTATTTTAAGCGTCGTTTACAAATAATGCAACATTTAATCTAATTTCTTGAAAAAATAAAGCAGTGCAGAGAAAGTGAGAATTTGTGAAATTAGTAAAAGTCAAGTTTCTTACGTGGTAAAACTAAAAATAGAAATACTTTTGAGTACCAATTTAGTCTTATTTGTTCTATACCCATAATGGTCTGTTTTATTTCAAATTTTGAACATTCACTTCAGAAATACATGTACAATAATATTCTTGATAGCTTTGTCCACCTGTAGCTATAAGGCTTAGCTTAGCGAAACAAAGAATTAGCAAGGTCTTGGTTTTAAGGCGGCTGAGGTCAAAACGTATCTGCTTTCTAAATAACCTTTAGTCAAACTTGCAACATGAAGCCAAGCATTTTCATGATGTAAAATTTTTGCCTAGTGTCTAGTCGCAATTTCGGGTCATTTTAAACAATCTTTCTCTTCAATTTGATGAGTTGTTGTCAGCGGGTTTCCGCAGTTAAGGTTTCACCCCGTTTTAAAAGCTCATAATGGAGCATACACTTCTGATCTTATACCATGTTCAGACCGACACTTAATCACAGGATTTCTTCTGTTGAATGGATTATCCCACTAATCTTAAAAATTTATCAAGATTTCGCCATACAAAAATGACAGTTCCAAATCACTTCATTGAAATTATTTGAAACTGATCTACGCTAAATCTCTCTGTGCGACTCTGATTTTGCGCAATCTACTTGTCAGCACTGGAAATCACAGCTGATTTAGATACTACAAAGGGAAAAAAATGTAAACAAACAAATTTTTTTTAAAGCAATGAATCTAATTTCACCTGAAAATCGACTTAACAAATGAAAAAATGCATCCATTATTTCTATCAAATGGAAAATATTAAAAAAAAAACGGCTTTTATTTCAAAATACCATATGAAAATCTTTTCTTTTGATAAATATTAAGCGATTTGAATTCTTGAATGACAATAACAGCTGTTTCTTTGATCTTTCTAACGGCAGTGAGAACACTTTTGGGTTATGAAATGCTTAAATGTAATCTAATCTTTTAAATTTTCGGTCTGAACATGGTATTACTAAAGACAAAGCATTATCTGGTCATCTTGGATATTCGGCTATGGAGTTGATTTGGCTAGTTAGCCAGGTTTCCCGTAAAACGTTAATGTTTGTAGTAGTGAATCCATTTTTCATTGATTGTTGCAATCCGATGCAAAAGCCTATATTTGGCGTCCTATCAACATTTCTGAAATTCAAAATCACTTTACAACACCTCTGGGCTTCAATTCCATCGAAATTTAGAACCCAAATTCCTTGCTTTTCCGGCTACTTTTAAACGTTTTGAAATGACTGCTTGAGTGATTGCCACGGTTTCTTGGTGTATTTGAAAACTGTTGAAAGTTTCAAAATCTGTTTTTAATATTAGAAAGACTATTACAAAGTCCGTTCGATTGAACTCCGAAAACAGGTAAAGAACACAGCTCCAAAATATTTTCTTTCGAGTAAAATTAACAATTTGTCAACTGTTTCTCTCTCTCTATGGAGAAAAAAAACTAAAAACTACTATGCAAGTAGTTGATGTACATATTAGTTTTGTTCAGAAAAAAAATGAGAATTGTTCAGTTCAAACAAATTTTTCTTTTTCAAAAAAGAAAGTGGAATAATTATTTATAATTATTGCTCTTGTAAATAAATAAAGTATTAAGAATGCATTCGTTGCTTTCTAGTGTTTTCGGATATATACGGATTAAACAACAAGTGGATAGACCCCATTCGATTTTAATTCAAATGACCTAATTCGAATATTCTCATCTTCCTGCCGCTTTTCCATTTCTATATATTCAATATACTTGTATATACATAGGAATATAGATGTTTACTATGTTATGTCACATAAACATTTTTAGAATAGTCTTAACAAAGTTTATTGTGAAAACACTTAAAGATAAATAACACTTTTCAGCTTAAATTAAAGCATAAAAGCACATCTTTTCAACAATCTTAAGTCATTGTCTCACACTACCTCCTTTCTGAAAGCGCCAATCCACAAATAATACAATAATAATATCAAAAGCTACATTGTGTAATGTTAGGGAGAAAATAATAATAGTAATTTTAGTGCTTCTTACTTGTATATGTGATGGATACCCATTAGGAAAAACACGAGCTCGTCACACATACAATTTTTTTGAAGAAAGGAAAATGAAGATCTCAAAAAAGCTTGTTGATTCAACCAAATTTTCTCGATCAAAATTAAATAAATTTTTCATTTACTAACAGGTGTGATTCTAGTTATGCTAATTGAAACACTTTTTCACAAGAAAAGAAATGATTCAAATAAAAAATTGCAGCTATTCATTTCAAAAAGAGATTTTTGTGGACAAATATTTTCACATAAAAAATAAACAATTTCTGAATCGCTTATAGGAGAAAAAAAAACATTTTAGAATTCACCCAAGCATTATTCATATTTTCGATTTCATAAAATATCTTTCAGGGTATGTGGCCGTCAGCTTTCACAATGCTTTACAATGCAATCGAATACGAGTACCCAATTCTCTCATCAAATTAAATCAAGCGAAGTAATGGAATCGCCGTTATGTTCCCGCATGGACAATAAAACAAAACTCAATGCATTCATAGAATAGTGGGTAATAAACATTTGCTCACAGATGCATACATATGTATAAATAGTATATACATACATATCTCTAGACATATTCACGTATAAATATGCATTTATATTTTATATGTAGCATACCACTACGTCAGATATTTCTATTATATCATGTGTACAGTCCGCACTTAATTGGTTGTAGATGGAGCGAAAGCTAAAAATCGCCAAGGAACCAAAGATTGGCTGTACTAAGTTAACATAAATTTATGTTAAGGCATGCTATGTTATGTTCACACAATATTTTTTTAAAGCGTAACTAAATATATTTGCTGAAGATAATCTCAATTTTATAATAAAGCTTTATGAAGTAATGCTTACATTTAGAAGCTTTAAAAGGCTTAATAAGACCGAAGGATATGCTGCTATTTGTGTAATCGTATATCTTATGTACATAAGTCTCGCATTACAATTTCATTGCATTGGTATTTCAATATCAATATCATATTCTGTACAGAAGTAAAATGAAGATTTAGAATATTATCAACCGGGCAGACGTAAGTGAGTATAATCCGCCCAGACAGTTGGCTAAAAATCCATTCATTCTCGATTTACATATGTATGAGTTTACTTCAAATCAACAAAAAACTTATTGAGCTTTGAATCGAACATAAATCTGCCATTAAATATAGATAAGAAAGATTTAATCGAAAGAGGTTACAAAATTCGTAAGGGATATATGTTTATACATACTCTTTGATAGTTATGATTATTACTTGCAGAACTCACTCAAAGAAAGTAGAGAAGCGGCGAATCGAATATGGCTACATAATCGTTTTATAGACTACAGAGACTAAGACACTTTTAAGTTTGTTTTAAATAATTATTCTGGTAATTCCGGCTATTCATCTATGGATGTTAACATAATAAGAATTTATATCAAATTTTTAATATTGTGATCTGGAAATAGTATATCCAAGTCCTTTTATGGATAGTTTATCGGTGATATGAAAGAGAAGGAAAATGTTTGAGACTGCATGCAGTAAAGCCAAATTTGATTGGGCTTATGTAGAAGTTGTACCCTTTTCCATGAAAGAAGATGTGTATTTTCTTACTACCCTATCTCGAATTTCAGCTCTTCTGCCTTGTTTACAAGCCGTTCTACCAACTACGAGGTGATATTCAAAAGGATCCCTTCTGTCGTCTCAAAATGCTTGTCTTTCATTGGCCTTCATACTGTGATTACCTTATTCAAAAATTGGAGGTCATGTTCACCCATGTTGACACACTTCCACTCGGCGCAATTTCTGGTCGTCAGTGAGCACCTTTGGGACCATCTTCGCGAACACCTTGCGCTTGTTTAAGTGCTCCGTCACAATGTCAACGGTCTGAGTTCAAAACTTTGCGCACACGAGTCACATTTTCGGTGTCTGTTGAAGCCGATTTTGTTTTAGGAAACAAAAAAAGTCACAGGGTGACATGTCGGACGAATAAAGCGGCTGTTGCAACACGGCGATCCCTTTAGAGGCCAAATTCTGGGAAACGCTGAGGGCGATGTGGCAGTTAGGAGCGCACCCTGTTGACTCGTTTTCGCAATCTTTCGAGAACTTAGCAATAGTAGACTTAATTCAGAGTTTTCCCCGGTGGAACGAATTCTTTGTGGACGATTCCACGGCTATCAAAAAAGGCAATAATCATCGTTTTAACCTTAGACTTGCTCATGCGAGTTTTTTTCGGGCGGGGGCGCTCTTACAATTTTAGCGTACGTTTCCGTAGCTGTTTCGCCCAACCTGGCGCAAAATTTTATCGCGACTCGTTGCTCTTGATTTCGTTTCTCCATTTTCGTGACGAGCACTACAAACACACGTCTACTCAACTTGACGCAGCAGGCGAACTAAACAAGCTAGAGCGATGGTATATATATTAATGGAGAGGGTAGGAATGCCGAAAACAGAAAAATTTCAAGGTCACAGGTTTACCACAAGCGCGGCAATAAAATCAGTCTCATTACTTAATTGTCAAACCTCGAATTACTTACCGGATTAACCCTGTAAACTAAACAACATTTCAGGCCTCCCAGTAATCAGCAGAAATAATAAAAGGGTTAGTAGAGTATAGAGTAAAGTTTACAATTATTTTGGAGCAGTTTTAACGTCAAGAATCCCAAAAAAAATACTGTAATAAAAAAATGAGGAAGCACAGGGGCAAAGACCTTTGGCTTCACCTTCCTGATCTTGATAGAGTAAATGGGTGACAGGCGATTGGAAATCAAAAGATTTTGCTCAAAGCTTTCATGATATATCCTTCTGGTTTTTAGCTGATCATCCTTCTCTTTTAACCAAACAATCAACCTATGATTATTTCTATTAAAGGACGTATTTATGGAGCTTATTTAATAACTCAAAGTTACGAAAGTCTCTAAGAGCCTTTAACCTTTTATTTACAACAAAATGGTCAATCTGAGGTAGTTTGATGAATTTCTATAAATTACTAAATGAAATATTTCGTTATGTAGTATCTTATCTAAAAATAACAGAAATATCTAAAACCGAGCAAAGAAAAACATGAATAAACGCAAAACCGGCAAAAACGGCTCAAAACCTGAAGCCGGCTGATCGCCAACCAATCTCGAACGACATCGCTCGGTCACTAGGCCAATTCGCATTGGCTGATCGTGAGTGCGACCATGAGCAAGGTGTGATTAGATTTGTAGGTGGCAAAATTGATTTGTAATGCTGCTGCCACTCAAGCGGCGGCCGAAATGACAAGAAGTACAAACTGGAAAACCACAAATACATACATATAACGGTTAAAACGAAGTGCGTATATAATTATCACGAAAAAATTGTGTACAAAGCAAACCAAGATTTCTTAATTGCGGTTTCTTTTATACCGTTAATGGGTAACATTGAAAAAAGTGTTATGATTTATTATGAAGCGTGCCGTTTGAACAACAAAAACCGATTTTTGATGAAAAAAATAAATAAAGTGTATAGTGACCAAAGTCAAAATCGCCGAATTATGCTATGTAATGGAGCACTTTGCCAGCTAATGCACGCCCACAAACTTATTTGTGTGATACTGATTTGTTATTATAAAATTATTAAATAATATGTTTGAACCGAAAATTGGCTGTAATTACTATAAAACGCCCCGTGAGCTTTGGCAACAGCATCAGTTCCCATTTCAGCTTCACAACGCTTAGAGCAAAAGCTTACAACCAGCCAAATATTTGGATTACTCTTTTACAGGATCAATATTACCAAACTCCACAAAATGGCATTCAAATTCATTGTATTCTCAGCACTTTTGGCCGTCGCCAGCGCCGGCGTTTTACACCATCCCGTCAGCTATGCGCATGTTGTCAATCCCGCTGTGGATGCCGTCGCCGCGACACACCAAAACGTGGTGCGCTCCTTCGGCGGTACTGTCTCCCAGTACTCGAAGAACATCGAAACCCCTTATTCCAGCGTACACAAATCGGACACTCGCATCAGCAACAACGTCTACACACCAGCCGTTGCTAAGACTGTCACCTACGCTGCCCCGGCTGTGACAAAGACCTTCGTGAGCGCACCTTCGCAAACCGTTTATGAACACCATGAAGCCGCACCTGCTGTATATGAACATGCCGAACCCGCACCAACCGCTGCTGTTTATACCCATGCCGCTCCAGTGGCCAAAACGGTGACTTATGCCGCACCAGCTGTGGCCAAAACCGTCAGCTATGCCGCTCCCGTTCACCAGCTGCATCATCATGAGGCTCCCGTGACCAAAACCGTGAGCTACGCTGCGCCCGCACAGGTTTACCAACATGAAGCTGCTCCAGTGGCCACCACCACCTACAACCATGGTCCAGCTGCCACCACTTACACCCACAATTCACCATCGGTCGCCGCTTATGGTTCCAGCCAAACTGTGCACTACTCACCCGCCGAGATGGTCTCGCACATGAGCTTCGATGGTTTCGGCACACACTGGGGATTCTAAGTAGCTTTTGCCGTTGCATAAGACTGTACTGCGGAACTGTTCAACGAGTTTGAATTTATTTTGTTATTATTTTAACTTTTTTGTTGTTGTTATTTTGTGTTTATTGTGCTAGCACATTTGTTATGTCATTACCATTTTGATTTTATATACACAATAAATGTTATATTATCACTATTTAATCACTCAATTAACTAAGTTTTTCAATCCTCAGCAAATCAGCAAATAAAAAACACTTTAAGTAGAAAATATCTTTTTTTCTTGCAGTTATCTTTTAATTCTGGAAGGCAACCATGCAATCAGCTATAAACAAATCATAAAATTGCTATTGCCTTAGGAGAAGTAAAACAATAATATTCGCAAAATCCTTTTAGCCATTCTGATAAGCCATCTACAAATGGGTTAAGTGCTTCAGTGGTACATTAAATGATTGTGTGCGGTACAGTGGAGCAAACATTATTTTAATATTTGCTGTTTAGCGCCAGGTCCTTCTCCATCCGGTTTTTCCAAACGAGTGGAGATCTTGCTTATTCTCTGCTTCCCCTGGTGGGTACTACTTCGAAAACTCTCAAAACTGGAGTGTTTTCATCCAATCAGACGATATGACCTAGCCAGCGTAATCGTTTTCGCTGAATTATGCCAATGTAGTCGTATATTTCGTACACCTCATCGATCCATCGACTGCGATATTCGCCCTTGTCAATGCGCAAAATATCATAAATCTTCCGTAGAACCTTTCACGCGAAAGCTCGTAACGCCTACTCGTCAGATGTTGTCATCGTCCATGCTTCTACACCATATGGTAGGACGGGGATGACGAATGACTTATAGAATAAATCATTCGAAGGAACATTATTTGGAATTTATTTTTTGAAGATTGACCGAGACTACGTCTTAGATGGTCCATCTGATGAGTTCAATTTTCTATGACATAACTGGCGGATGACACGCGTGATGTTTTGCTCCAAGGCCTGAATCGAAGCAGGATTGTATAGATTTGAACTTTAGATATCCCCATAGGAAAATGTACTCGTATAACGGTGTGATATCACACGATCTTGGCAGCCAATCGACCGACCCAAAACGTGAAATTATCTGCTCTCCGAAGTGTTCTCTCAATAAATCCATTAAATTATGAAATGTGTGGGAAGTGGCGCCATCTAGTTGAAAATAAAGTGTGGCCAAGATCACGAGATTAAATTTTGGTCATCAAATAGTCGGTTGTCATGGCGCGATAACTGTCGTCATTGACGGTTACGTTCTCACCGACATCATGTTTGCAGAAATGTGGACCGATAATTCCACCGGCCCAAAAACCACACCAAACCGTTTTTTTTTTTTTTTTGGAATGAAATAGCAGCTCTTGAATGGTATTCAATTTTGCTTTTTTACATACCCACTAAGCCAGAAAGGGGCCTCATCGCTGAACAAAATTTCGCTCAAAAACGTCGAATCTTCTTAGAACTTTTCAAAAACCCATAGACCGATGCGATGTGGCTTGGCTTCAGTTATTGCACAAGTTTTATTTTGTACGCTCTCAATTTAAGATCTCGACGTAAAAAGCGAAAGTCCGAGTTGGCGTAAACGGCATCGACTCTCTACGGTGTTCGTGTACCCTCTCAGCTACGGCTGCTATATTTTTTTCCTTACTGCGTGTGAAATTCGTCTATTCGGTCGAATATTATCCAATAATGAATGCTGGGTCTCAAGATATTTTTTGATTTTGTATCACATTTATTCATTTTCATACCACTGTGCGGATAATGCACTCACAAGTTAATGCAATTCTGCAATCGTATTCCTCAGTTCGTGCGAAAATCTCAACTCAAATCATCGACATTATTTACCCTTCCAATGTGGCAAAAGCAAAGAGAACAGCCAAACGTTTGGCTACGTGATTTCTGCTGCAACAACTTAAAAATCGGACATTGGCAGCAACGTGCTGAGCATACAGAAAAGTCAACTGCTTCAAGGAAGGCGCACGCACACTGAAACGCCACACGCAAACACATGCATACAACTTACGAAGATGGCAAAGCAATGACGGAAGTGCGGAGAAGAGAAAGATGATAAGTGCCAACGGCAGTCAGCGTCATAAAGGCATTCCAATGAGGGTATATAGTTGCACGAAGTGCTACTAAAAATGTGCAATGCAATACTCTCCACAACCACACACATACACATACTCACACACAGTGCTTTGGTAGTGCAGGACAGGCGACGAGGGATTGGAGAGCTGGAGTTGCAGTGCATTTTTCATGCGTGCAATATGAGTCGCCTTTGACGCTCCTTTGACTCTGCTTGGCGTTACATATAGACGTACATATAGTATATACATATGTATGTTTTGTCAATCTGCGCTGCCTTTGCTGCACCGTTTCCTTGTCGCCTGTCAAAAAATATTCGATTTCAATTCCAAGCGAATGGTTTTCAATTTCCAATAAAGAAATTTGTTCGTAAAAATCCAAATTGATTTATAAAATTAAATGTAGTTGTTGTAATTGAATTTGAGCAGGTTTGCAATGCGGAGCGAGTGTCTTTAGCAATAAATCAATTATTAACGGTTTGCCCCACCCTTACACACTTTATTTCTCTCTGCTACTAAGGCTCTTTATCTGACTTGCAGGTAAATTTTGCCCTGTCGATTTTGGGTTTTTATAATTTATGCAAAATTTTTTAGGAGGCAATACCTTTTGCTCCCAGCCTCTCTCACTCTCTTTTTTAATGGCGTCATTAATTTTGCATTTTTCGTAAATTCTCGCACGCATACTTACATGCAAATACTTCGTTCGTACTTCTTACTATCGAAGGTTACTTTGTTAGTAGAGGCAATCTTCTTCGTTGCGTCGGCGAGGCATCTTCGCATAATTTTCGATGTCATATTTTAAATGGTGTCGCCGTTTTGTGCGATTTTATCATTTTAATGGGAAATCAATGAGACTTAAATGGCTGGCACTTTTAAGTGAGGAAAGTGATTCAATGGAACACTTGTAACTCTTTTTTTTTTCATTTGAAAATTATGTAAATTGATTTGAATACAATATTTAAGCTATTTAAGCTATTTAAAGTGTTCAATTAAAATAATTCTTCATGACCGAGCCTAACCCAATTTGGACGAAGTGGGCTACTGTTAAATAACGCCTTCTCTCGATGAAAAAAAAAACAATATTATATGAACCCTTCAAGCTTTATGGTGTGGCTAGAGAAAGCTCTCTTTCTTTCGTTTCGAGAATTGTCATCGTAAGAAATGAAACGATTCTTTTACATATGGTTCAAGCAACTCACGACTTTCAGGTCTTAGACCAAGTATCCTCTGGGTAGCCAAAAAAACATCCGTTTTAAGGCGAGCTGAAATGAGAAAGCAAAACATCCTTATCCAGGGTTGTGCGATGGTTTTGGGACCCGCCACGCAAAAAAACACCTCTTATGAAAAGATCAAATAGCCTCGGATGAAAGATCCCGCTATAACCGCGTAAGTGGTGTCTACGCCAATAAAGAAGTAAAGTCTGGTAGTCAAGGGACCAACGAATAGACCAATATCTTACGAAACCTGATGGAGAGCCTTTATGTAATCCATGAAAAGTAATGAAACTGACTTCACTAACGATAACTTTTCCAGTGTCTCATACCGTAAGGCCCTCCAAATCCTTAAAACGTTGCCTTGCCAATGGGAGACAAGTTCATCAATTACTTGGATTTTGACATTTCCAACAGTCTTCTCGATCTGTCAAACGTGTACCATCGACAGACTGTAACCAGTGCGTAACCAATAATGTTCCAAAAACCCCTTCTATCCAGTGTCAGTAGAAATTTTGTGTATTTCTGATTTACCGCTTTACACATGACTTTTGCTGCTTTGCACTCCCTCTCTGCTACCAACATTCATTATTGGCTATTATTCGACCAAGTAGACCACGTCCAGAACACAGTGAAGAAAATATAGCCGTTCGCAGTAACTCGGACTGGCGTATGGAACGGCTTGGCGCATTTTACGTCGAGATCTTTAATTGAAAGCGAACAAAATACAGTTTGTGTAACAACTTCCTGTATGAGCTATGGAAAAGTTCCAAGAAGATCCGATGTTTTCGAGTCAAATTTTGTTCAGCGTTGAGACATGTATACATTTGGGACGAAGAGCAATCTGCAGATATTCAAGAGGTGACATTTCTTCCAGAAAAACAACGGTTCGGAGTGGTTTATGGGCCGGTAGAATCATCGGTTCATGTTTCTGCAAAAATGGTGCCGATGAGAACATACCTGTCAATGGCGACCGTTATCACGCCATGATAACCGACTATTTGATGCTTAAAACTGAAATCTATGATCTCAGCGGCATGTGATTTCAACAAGACAGCGGCACTTCCCACACATCGCATTGATTGAGAAAACACTTCGGGGTAGATAATTTTACGTGTTGGGTCGGTCGATTGGCAACCAAAGATCGTGTGATATTAGACCACTGGACTTTTTCCTGTGGGGATATATGAAGTCTAAAATCTACCCGGCAATCACGCTTCGATTCAGGTCTTGGAGCAAAGCATTACGCGTGTCATTCGACAGTTACCAGTCGAAATGCTCAAACGAGTCATCGAAAATTGGACTCAACTGATGGACCATCTGACACATGATCACAGCAAATATTTGAAAGAGATTATCTTCATAAACTGAATGCCAGATAATGTTCTTTTGAATAATAATAAACATTCACCACTATATTTGAAGTTTCTGTGATTTTTCTTTAAAAAGTAGGAAATCTCGAAATGGATGATCCTTTAAAACCGAAAATATCCACACAAATTTGAATGATTGCCAACACATTATCAATTTCTTCACTGACACATAGCTGTTTCCTGAAGCGTGTTTGCAAAAAATACCTAACCTATAAATGTTGCAAAAATTCACTATTAGAAATACCTAAGTAACTTGAGTACACTCAGGAATTAGGTAATAAAGCGATGAATGAAAATATTTCACTCAAGTTGACTTCCACTCATAACACTTCGTTGCACCACAAATGCATTGAAGCACCAAAGAAATGTTACGCCCCAGCGACACAAACCCTAAGCAAAGTATGCACCAAAAAACTGAGCTGTCCCTTCGTGCTAACAAATTCATTCGGATGAAAAATATTCCCCACAGAAATTGCAAATACTTGTGAAATAAAATATTTTTCGGTGTGGACCCGCCGAAACCCGCAGTTAAGCGGCAACTCTTATTGAATTAGTGGCATCCAAAGAGCCAAGTGTCGGCACAAAAGTGGCCATCAACACCAAAACAACAGAGACAACAACGGCAATAGGAGCAATAGGAGCAAACCACAAATTGTAGTGGTCAGAATTGGAATGGAAGGAATTGGAGTGTGGACGGATGAAATTGGAATGTAAGTAGCTGAAAGAAATGCAACCAACACACAACCAACGCTCCGAGTGCCCCGAAGGCAAAAGTGGCCAGCAAATTGCAAGAATAGACACTAGAGTGCATAGTTGGTGGTATCCGCCAGCTGGGAGGGAGCAAGGCAATCGTGCTGCTCGTGAGAGCGGCCGGAAGTTGTGCAAAATAAAAAGGTATTTATCAACATAATTACATTTTTAATGGCTTTTTAAACCGCAAAAGCCGCACAACTAGCGCAAAACAGCAACTGTGGCGTTGACAACAGCAGCGCGGCAAAAACAAAGGCAAGTTAGTGGGTAGCGGAGAGGTGGAAACGTGGTAATAGTGTCTTGCTGCAAGCGAGTTATGCATAAATTCTTCTTTCGTATTTTGTTTTTACGCCTCTTTGCCGATGATTGCATTTCACAACTCAGTGACAAGTGGAAAATGCGAAAAACGCTTCAATGGCTATAAGCACAGGACTCATTAAAGTCATACTTGTAATGTGCTTTCCGTGCCAGTATGGAAGCAATATTATGGGAAGTGAAATTTGGCTTTCAACAATATTATTTTAAGTAAAAAGTTACTTTTTCTTAAAAGTATAGATTGTTGCCGGTAAATGATCCATTTTATAATAAGCTCTATGACATGGGTTCAACATAAATATTTTCAGCATTTTGACTAAGATTTCGGTGCTCATCCCCTTAT
This sequence comes from Bactrocera zonata, assembly GCA_037783105.1. Lineage (NCBI taxonomy): Eukaryota > Metazoa > Arthropoda > Insecta > Diptera > Tephritidae > Bactrocera > Bactrocera zonata. The sequence goes on from JBAWJQ010000605.1 coordinate 110,674, forward strand.
TCAATACGTGTATAGACTTTTACAGGAAACTATTATTTTAGATTCGAAAACAAGAAGAAATTAATGATCCAAAAAATACGCTGTAGAATGTTGAGTTCCGTATCGAACCCACGAAACTCTGACATTTCTGATACTTTCGTACCTCTTTTCACGAGTCTAACACATGGAATTTCGAAATTTCCGCAACTACGAAGGCTCAGAGACCATTTTTCTTCGAAAAATTCAAACAGTTTGTACAACTGCTCTGACCCAAAACTTCAGATATCGCAATGTATATCATCACAAGTTTCAACTTTCAAGCTAGTTGTAAAGAGATATCGAACGAGTTAGAAGGAAGCAGAATTGCATTGAAATGAGAAAGCTTTAACCGCTTAAAGGAACGTAGAAGACAATTAATGAAACAAGCAAGTGTCTCTGAAGATACTTCTGCCAAGTGTAAGTCCAAAGATAACCAAAACCGAATACTACATAGCAGACTAACAGCGTTATCTCTAGCAAAATCTCAGCCTATGAAGTTAATCTTCACGTTTAGCTACCTTACCAACTTTTTAAAATAAACTAAACTGTTAGAATTTGGTGTCAATATTAATGTTATAGGAAAAAAAGTTGTTAACTTGAACCCACATTTTCTCTTTGCCTTTGGCTATTCCTTACCGGAAATGGGTAGAATGGGCTCGAAGCTTAACCTTATTGGTTATTGGAAGTTCAAGAACCATTTCTCAATGTTAGCGAGTACTAGAATTGAAAATTCAGGTAATTCTAAAACACCAGAGAGTTTTTGAAATAATCTCAATACCAAAATAGTAATGAAATCAATTGTAAAGACAAGCAAGATGGAAGGGCTCAGCTAATATCAAATCCACTTCCCTTCCAACTTAAACATTATTGTCGAATAATATAAAAAATCGTATTGGACTACTTTGTTTCCCGTAGATCCGTAGTATATTTGAGATGCAAATTTCTAACTGAAATAATACTATCCACGCTTCTAATTTGTTACTGAACTGGATGAATCAAAGTTTACGTCTTCCCTTTAGCATAACATTTACTAGGTGGATAATGATGGAATTACATAAATCCCCAAAAATCGAAAAGAATTAATAAAAGTATGTGTCTATTACTGACATACGTTATTCCATTCTTCACCCGTTAGATTCGAGCGTAGTATTCGCAACACTATCCCCGATCCTTAGACCCAACATTCATTATTGGATTATATTCGAGCGAATGACTGATTGGCCACCAAGGTCGTATAATATCACACCATTAGAGTTTTTCCCGTGGAGATACAGTGACTCACACGTCTAACCGGACGCGTGGATTGCCAGTGATGGCACACTCCAATCATATAGTGAACATCTTAAAAATTATACATATGATACATCAAATTAAAGGAAAAATCTTCTATTTTATTTTCGGAAACTTAAAAATAGTAATAAATTTATTCACTGCGTAAAATTTTGAGAAATAGCTCGCAACATACAAAATTTATTCCACACAACTAACCGCATTTTTTAAAAAGCTAATGATTACTTATATTTCGTAGCATATCCTTTTGCAGATAAAACTGCTTCTAGTCGCCTTGGTATAGAGGCGACAAGATTTTGACAAAATTCTAGTGGTATTGCGTTCCAAGCCTCCAAAATATCCGCTTTGAGCCCAGCAACATTGGAATACTGTCTTTAGTACACTTTTCGACTGACTTCTTGCCATACGTGCTCAATAACGTTCAGATCTGGGGATTGGGCAGGTGTCCCCAGTACATGATATTGTATATTATTGTATATTAACCAAGTACGAGCAATCTCCGAATTGTGCTTCGAATCATTGTCTTGGTAAAATATAAAGTTGTCTTTAATTCCCAATGTGGCACATGACGGCTTTAAAATTTCCTTTAAAATGTCGACATATTGGAAACCATCCATAATACCTTGCACAAAATGCAGGTTGTCCCTTCCTTTAGCCGATATATATCCTAAAACCATTACTGACCTACCACCGTGCTTAAGTGTTGCCCTAGTATGTTTTGGCAAGTAAGCTTCGTTGGGACGCCGCCATAAAAAACTTCAGCCATCAGATCTCTGCAAGTTAAACTTGCTTTCGTGTGTGAAAAGAACCTTGAAAAAGAAGTAATAATACTGTTTTATGATTACTAAATCAAAATTATGCCATTTCACCTTCGCCAAAACTCATCAAGCATTTTTAAATGCAATTTCGCAAATTCTTGCCTTTGCATTATATTTTTTTTCGAATATGTACGGCTTTTTACAACTGCTGTACCATGTAAATCGAAGCTTCTAAGTATGCGGCGAATTGTTTCAGCTGAAACCTTCTTCCCTTTTTCATTTTCCAATATGTTTCTTACATTTTCCGCCGAGGAAAAGGTATTTTTTTATAACAATTTTTAGTATAAATTTTTCTTCGGCTTGTGTTAGCTTCTTTCCTTGACCAGTTCTACTAATATTATTGATCCTATTTTCCTTCTCAAACTTTTTTATAATATCGAAGACAGTTGAATTACTCCTTTTCACAATCTCCGAAATATCTTTAATGGTTTTTCCTTCTTCCCGTAACTGAATAATTAGCTTCAGAATTTCGATACAAGAATGAATACGCGGGGATGTCATATTGTCGTGTGGCTTACTCACAGACTTACCAGTAACTACTAATATGCAGGAAAGAATATTCAGAGTTTATTCCAGTGGAATTCCACAACGATCAGAAGTATCGTTACTTATAGAAGGTTACTTCTTGTAATTTTCCGGTTAGTTGTGTGGAACGAATTTTGTATGTTGCGAGCTATTTCTTTAAATTTTACGCAGTGAATAAATTTATTACTATTTTTAAGTTTCCGAAAATAAAATAGAAGATTTTTCCTTTAATTTGATGTATCATATGTATAATTTTTAAGACGTTCACTATATGAGTGGAGGGTGCCATCATTGGCAATGCACGCGTCCGGTTAGACGTGTGAGTCACTGTATGTAAAGTCAAAAGTCTTTCGCATCAATGCAAGCCTTGTAGAAAAACATTAAGCGGTCATTGTTGGGCCAGTTGCCTGTCGAAATGCTCCAACGAGTCATCGAAAACTGGACTCGACGGATGGACCATCTGAGACGTAGCCGCGGCCAACATTTGAAAAATATAATCTTCAAAAAATAAATGCCAAAGAATGTTCTTTCGAATGATGATAAAAATTCCCCATTAAATTTAAAGATTCTCTGTTTTTCTTTAAAAATATAGGGAACTTCGAAATGAATCATCCTTTATTGTATTTTTATTTCAAGTGCACTGATTTCATCAATTATTTTTGAAAAGCGAATAAAGCTCATTCAAAAATCGCAAATATATAAGAGAATTCATTAGTCGTTTGTAATGCGTTTGACATCAAACTATATAGCAATGATCCTAAAAGTAGACTACAAACTATAAATTGAGTTATTTCAGACTCTGAAGGACAAAGGCCTCTGAAATAGTAACGTTTTTTTATATGATAGTAACCATTTTGTGAAGCAGTTATCTCTACTTAGAACAGCTGGCAGCAAATTACCCTTTAATGATTAGTCAATTGGTGACTTTAACAAAAATATCTCGATTGTTCGAAGTGTTGAAAGCGTTTCAATTTTCGCTCGCTTTCAGTTCGACAAGAAATAATGTAATTTATTTTCCAAATTTCTACTGTTACATCTTTTCCTACACTTGCCGTTATAAATGGCATATCTATGTGCGTTATCTCAAAGGAGTGATAAAAAAATATTTCGCGCTTTGCAATGAATTCAATTCTTACTACAACAAGCAACCCCTGCCCAAATTTACGAGTTCAAAAGGAATGCCAAATAGATTTTTTACTAAGCGAAGGCGGAGGGAATGAAATATGGGCAACAAGGTGTAAATAAACTATGTGGCTTGCCACAAATTGAAAGCGCGTTCTGCCCACATTTGTAGGCACTAAATGGTCGTTATGATGACAAGTGGCAACAACAAAAGGAACAATGAGAAGCATACATATGTAAATAACATTAACTATATATGAATATGTATGACTTTATTATTCCTAAATGGCTCGCTGTAACTGCCTTAGCAATTTTGCGCTTATGCAATAAATTTTCGAGGTGTAAGTGCAGAAACGAAAAGATAATTTAAAACCCACCAGTTATTTTTTGATGGTGAGCATTATTAAGAAATGAAGAATGAGGCAGAGTAGAAAAGTCGAATTTTATAAGCTCACTTTTCAATTTATTGAACACTTAGGAATTTGCTTTGGCTTTCTGTTAGAGAAATATACATTAAACAGATAACTACGTGGACTTGTTTCTAAGCTCCTGAAGTTAGTAAAATAATGCAGGATCCAAAAGACAATTATATGAATATTAGTCTAGTTTCTTGGAATAACTCGAGTTTTTCGCCTGTTACGTATATCCAAAATTGAGAAAAAGTTGATGAAGGTATGTAAATACCTCAGTTATCTAAGGACGTCAATGTTATTTAGAATTCCTTCTTAAATTTCTTTGGAGGCGATTTTACTTCATGTCAATTTAGATTTAGGATCTGACGAGGCTTACAGGGTTTGTCCGGAAAGTAACAGATTTTCTTCCGACGCGATTGTACTTCGGAGCGCACCAACTGGATTCGGTTGAGGACGTTCCTACCTAACAAACGAGCGGTTAGTCAGTTGCCTCCGAGCTCCTGGAGAGTCAGGACAAACATATTCGCGCGACGTCTTTCTATGAATGGTGCAGGCCGAAAATGCAGCGTTCGTTTGAGCAGAGGTACGTGATTAAATTCTGTGTGAAACTCGGTAAATCTGCGACAGATATGATCAAGCAGGCTTACCTAGATGTTGATTTAACAAGAAGAGGTGTGTTTCGGTGGCACCAGACCTTTTTGGCATCTCCTCGTCCAAAAAAGGGAAGAATGAGCAAGTCCAAAGTGAAAGTGATAATCATTGTCTTTTTTGACATCAAAGGCATCGCCCACCATGATATTGTTCCTCCTAGAAAAACCGTCAACGCCAAGTTTTACGTGGAAGTCCTCAAGGGACTCAAACGAAGGGTCAATCGGGTCTGACAAGACATCACAGCCGATTGGAAGTTGCACCACGACAACGCCCCGGCTCACACCGGCTTTTTTTGTGAGCAGCTACCTAACCAAAGCCGACAAACCAACGATTCCGCTGCCGCTCTACAGTCCAAAACAAAGCTCGTGTCGATTGGTCGAGAGAAATGTTAAAAAATATGATAGCGGTGCTTTGAAACACGTCTATGACATCGTGACGGGTGATGAATCGTGAATTTACGCGTTTGAGACCGAAAGTAAACAGAAATCCACGATATGGGTGTTTCAAGATGAGCAGAATCCAACAAAAGTTGTTTGGCCACGAAGCACTTCCAAGCAAATGGTTGCGTTTTTTTTTTTGGAAAAACTGGACATGTTCAATCATACCACTAGAACAATACAGAGCATTTGCCTTCCCGTTGTCTCTCAAGAAATCAGAAAAAACAATCACCGAGTACGGTTCACTATTCTCCATGACAATGCGAGCTCTAACACACCACTTGAATCGACTGCATTTTTGATCACCTAAGACGTCGATTTAATGAAGAGCAAATATATTCTGCAATATAAAAATTTAATTATTTGTGTTACACAACTCTCTAAAAGAACTTAGTGACATAGATAGTGTTGCAGTAGTATTTAATTTAAGCTACGCAACTCAAAAGCAAATTATATAACAGCAAAACAATAAAAAGCTCCAATTAATTGCACAATAACCCAAACTCGGTGTCACTAATTAGTCCAACACTAACTAATAAGGGCTTATCGCATCTTCCCATTTATGATTATTTAGAACAAACACACACATATACACACTTGCACACAAATTTGCAAGACTAACTAATCAATATTTAAACAAAATTGCTTGATTTATATTTTGTTGTTGTTGTTTTTTATATCGCCTTGTTTGTTGATTGTGCTTTGTTTGCCGAACGGCCGTGTGCCGATGCGCTGCGTTCGCTGACATGAATTTCACAAGAAGACGAGGTGGCCGAGTGGTTAAGGCGTTGGACTGCTAATCCAATGTGCTCTGCACGCGTGGGTTCGAATCCCATCCTCGTCGAACAGTAAACTTTTTTATTTAATTAATAAGTAAGGACTGACTTACGCAAGCCGAATTTTGCAAATTATGCTTAATTGCAGTTATAGAATTTATTTCAAGCTTTGGGAACATTGACTTTGTTGGGGATAACAAGGTGAGGTTTGCCAAAGCGTTAACGGTTGTTATATGCTTTAAGTTACATACATATATAGTATACATTGTGCTACTAAAGTAATGTGTTTATGAAAATAATATGCTAGAGATGGCGAAAACAATTAAATTTAATGCGCGAAACTAGGTTATGTTGATAACATACATATGTATCTACGCATAGACATACATACTAATATACATAAGTACATATGTATGCATATGCTTGCATTGAATTACTTAACCTATATTTTATAGTTGTTCAATATTTTTTTGAAGAAGGTTCATATTTTTTGCATCTCCTTTACTCCGCGTCATACCCAAAATATTAACATCACTCAAAGGACGGTGGACTTACAGACTGATACCGAACATCCATTCGTGAAACGACAGACGAAATGGGGACCTGGATTCCATCTAACCCAAATACTAAATGGACATGGGTGTTTTTGAAGCTACGTGTACAGATTCCAGCATGACATTAGTCCGAATTGGTCGACGTGTTCACAGTGCTTTTAAAAAACTTACACAGTAAAAGGAAAAAACTTAAAACTACACTCGGTGGTAGTTTTAGAGTGTAAAATTTTACGATCGAAAAGCGAAGCGTCAGCCTCAGTCATGACAAAACTGAGACAAAGAGAGCAGAGTAGGCGTCTGTCGGTCCGTGCCAATGAAGAGACTTAAATGTCTTATCACTCCCACGAAGTAATACTCAATCAGGTGGTTCCAAGGGAGAGTTGAGAGTTGGGAGTAGTTTAGGTTTAGCGGTGTTCCGCACTCCGGCTTTTGATGCTTACTTTACAGTCTTTCCTTAACTTTTTTGGTAATAATGTCATTAACAAACTCGACTCGCATGAAGCAAGTTTTCGATAACCTCAAGAACTTCACTTAATTTATTGCGCTGCTCAAATACTTTTGTTCGTGGTAAAATAGACTCACCAAAACAGTTCTTTAACAATTTCAACAATTCTGTGGCCGTGATTCCATTGAAAGCGCAAAATTTCGAACAAACTCGGTCACTAAGATACCGTAATTGACATATGGAGATCAAAGTTCTCTCGAACATACAAAGGTTGTACCAATCCCGGAAGGAAAGAAATTTTGTTATCGATTCGGTTTACACGCGCAGTCCGGGTCAAATTTTATCATATAATACAATCTGGATTCCACTGATTGTAGAGATTTTCCAAATTCTCGATACCACTTTTGAAATAAAATTGGGTTTCTGCTTCAAAAAAAGGGATTCAGTCTCTGCGATTTAATCCTCTCGACCATTCTTATGGCTGATTTAACCAATTGTGAATTCCCACTTAGCATAGAACTTTTTTTACCCAAACTTTCATTAACGCTATGCTCAACACTTTTCGCGTGTCTTCAGTCATCAAAATCGATTTTACGTAGCTTTGGATATTTTAGTCGTAGCAATCACTTTTGGATGACCTTGGTTCGTCGCCTTAGTTTACGAATAGTTGCTATGCCGGCCACTTTTTGTATCAGAATGTAAGCTCTCTTAGGTCAGCCTCGAAATCCAACGTAGAATATCACTTGACAACTCTATGAGTCACTCAATATTCCCGTCCTGCCATATAGTGCAGAGGCATCTGGTAAGTCGACGTTACGAGTTTTCGAGAGAAAGGTTCTGCGGAAGATTTACGGTCCTTTGCACTTTGACCTCGGCGAGAATAGACACAAATGAAAGCGGTTTGGTAATGATGTCCAAATATATAATCAAAAATAAGTTTAGGAAATATTTCTGTCAGAGATGTGGCAACGCTAGTCACCGCAAATTGAGAAAATAAATTGATTATTACCATATTTACATTAGAAAGGTATCTGAGACATTATAACTGTAGAATGATGGCATTTCTCTCTGAAAGCTAGTAAAGAATGCTGCACTCCATTCGACTTTCCATATCGGCATAAGCCTGCGAAGCAATACGATAAGCTATCGCTTATCCGAGATTCCTTCACTTTAAACGCCTAAGCACTCTTCATCCTGGCTTTATAGATTTTCACGTTTAAGCTACATTTACACACTCCACCCCCCGTCCTTGTGTACACATCACTCACTCAGGTGAAACGAAATTAATTCCGAAGCCGCGCGGCAGCATCATCATTTCATATTTATTACAAAAGATTTATGCAAGATTTAAGGCTCGGTTAAGCTAATCCAACCAAGGTGCTGGCGCCGGCAGCGGAGCAGCAAAGCGGAAATATGCACATATCCTTGTGAAAGCATAACCGCACGCAATCGGTGTTGGGTGGCGTGTAAGTTGCCGGATCGCAAACAGCTCTAGCAACAACAACAAACATTATTTAAATCAAATTTCCGCACATTTCTTTATTTCCAGCGCCGCAATGCACTCGCGCACTCATGAATTCAAAGCCACAGCAGGCAAACTTTAACGGTGTAAGCACACGAATTCCCACAGGATGCAGCTGCAAGGCGGCAAAAGGACGTTAGAGCAACTTGCGCCAGCCAAGTGGTGTGAAATTTTGATGTAGTTTTTCTTTGAGTATATTCACATTTTCTGCATTTTATTTTATTTTTAATGCATGTATATATACGGTAATATATGCGTGTGTATGTGTGCGCAAACTTTTGTGTTTGAAGTGAGCGTTGAGCTGATTGTCGTTTTACGCTATTTTTTTCAATTTTTTGCCAGCAACCAAAAACGCCACTTCAGCGCTGGATTTGTGTGTAAGTGTGCGTTAAACTCCGGTGGGAAAACGCTCAATCATATTAACTCAGGCAGCACCTTTTTCTCATGCTTGGCATGTTGCGCAAAGGATCTCACAGGAACAGGTGCAAAAGGCCTGGGTGTGTGAGTGTGTGCTGCTGCAAAAGGAAATTCGCCGAAAATGCCTTGCGGCCTGTTGCAGCAGCAGCTTTGGAGCAAACACTCATATTTCTGGCTTACAAATTTCATTTCATGCATGCCTAAGAAGCGAGACTCTCAAGAGTACTTGCAGTTTTATGGGAGTGCACGCGTGTTCGTTTCACGGTTATGATTCCATGTTAGTTGGCTTTTTTAAATCGCCATTGAATAAAGTTAAATGAGCGAACTGAGCAATTAGACTTTCTTCGCGAGATTTATCTGTGTCTTAGATTGTTTACACAAATTAAAGGTTAGAGTAATAACATGCGGGCAATTTAGAAGGAAGATGGAAGTAATGTGGAAATGGAAAAACTATGTATTTTTAAAAAAAACTTCAAATATAAAAAATATGTATTCTAAGATATAGTTAAGCCCTGAGAGATGGATCGATTGAAATAAATTTTATTCTAGGGCTGAGTGCCTTCGAATTTTTCGAGCATTAATCATTGTAAATAAGAAGGGGTCTGATCTGGAGCCATTGAGAGGTTATAAACGGTGGGTCATCTAACGTTTTAAATTTGAATTGTCTATATTTCGACATTGAAAACGTCAAATATTAGGTTGTCAAAAAAGTCTTGCGGTATTTTCGCTAGTTGGCGCTGAAAGCGCGTATTTCCAGTTTTATTCATCGCATCGGGTCATGCTATACCTTTTTGGAAAGCTCATTTCACGCGCTAACACGTGTTTGATTGATTGTCGTTTCTTTTAAGTCGTTCGAGAAAATGCGGCATATTTTACAGTACTACTACGATAAAGGCAAAAATGCATCTCAAGCCGCCAATAAAATTTGTGCAGTTTATGGACCCGATACAGTTTCCATTTCCACCGCACAACGATGGTTTCAACGTTTTCGTTCTGGTGTAGAGGTGGTCGAAGATGCGCCACGCTCCGGAAGGCCTGTCGTAAAAAATTGCGATAAAATCGCTGAATTGGTCGAAAGAGACCGGCATAGTAGTCATCAAACCGTTATAAACCATTTGAATAAGCTTGGAGTCACTACGAAGCTCGATGTATGGGTGCCACACGAATGGATTCAATTCCGCAAGACTTTTTTCTTCAAGCAAATTGAAGAGGAAGACTTGGACAACATTTGGTTCCAGCAGGACGGCGCTACGTGCCATACAGCAAACGCTACACTCAATTTTTAACGTCCTATCGGCGAGTCGGCTATAATCGCGTAAGCGGGGTCTACGCCAGTAAAGAAGAAGATCTTCGAATTTAAAATTTTATATGGCCCACCCTATATTATTATAGATCATATCTTTGAAACTATTTGTCAGATCAACTTCGAATTTTCGAATATTTTCAGATCAAATACATTTTTTTTTTAATTCAGTTGTAGATATAATCCCTTAATTGCTATACCTATTGAAGAATAGAAGGGAGGTTATCGCGAACAATTCCTCCCGAGCCCCGAGTTTTCAGACGTGCTCGGTGCTCAGCAATAATTTCTTGCAAATTTAATTCTACATCAATTCACTGCAATGATTCCCGGGATCCGGGTTTTTCTCTACGGCCTTGCTTACGGTTATTTTTGTATCACTTCAAAGCAATCGCATTTGCCAGTTACTGTATATGTACATACATATATACATACGTACATATATGTACTATGTGTGTGAACAAAAGTACAAGTATTCAATCGTTCGAAAATTATGCCTTGTCTGTTTTGCGCCACAATTCTCCGGTGATTTGATATAAAGCACATTTTTCTGCAATTTAAATATTTTACGGGTAAAATAAATTTATACTGAACTTTACTGAACCGACAGGTACACATGTAAGTATGTATGTATGTATGTATGTATATTCAAGCAAGGACACTCATATTATTACGCTTGCATATGTAAAACAGAAATATATATGTACATACATATGTACTATGGATACATACAAACACTCAAATGCAACTCATTTATCAATACCGTTAACCGTGAAGTTTGCACATTTTAAGGCGCACAATAACCCAAACCGCCTCTCATATCCCTAACAGAATTCGTTGTTGCAGCGAATGACTTCTCATGCAATTTGGTACACATACACAAATACTACTAATACATACATACATATTCGTTAGGGTACTATTTCGCTTTCATTTGGTATTTTTTTAAGGAATCGTTCTTCTTTTGTGACGCTGCCTCTTGTTAAACAGCTTTTTAGGTCTTTAGCGCGTCTGGCGGTTAACTATGGCGTTAGCCTTTTACCATGCCATTCGCCAGCGGAATCATATTGCATGTGGTATGCGCCAGTACTTTGCTCATTTCCACGCTTAATTTACAATTAACATATGTACATACATATGTACGTGAGTTAACATTTGCACAGTATTATTTTGCTTCTTTGTGTTGTTTTTATTTTTTTCCTTTTCAATTGGTTTGCTCACGTTTTGTTTTGACTTTGTCTGAGGCTCTGACAATCCACTGTTGTGGTGCTGTTGCACAGTGCCTTTGCTATGCAAATTTATGCAGTTGTACAATGAAGTTACTTATTTTATTGCTTCTGCATGAATATAAATATATCGCACTTGTTAAGTTAAAGTGTAACAACTCAAAATTTCCAAATTTTAGTTTTTTGCAAGAAAATAATGTGCGGTGGTCATCTCTACCCACTGTAAAAATCGTTCAGTGATTTGCCTAGTCTTTCGTTAAAAAAAACCGTTATGACTCTCTCTTTGTTTTCAGAATGACTCCTTTCGACTCAACTAAAGAGTTACATTTTTAGTTGTCTCGCAAGTGTTTTATCAAATTGATTCGTTAGTGTATCACATAAAGTGTAACATTTTGAGTTGTTAAACAGAGACAACTCAAAATAATACCACTATGTATATAAAAAAATTTCAGGAAAAGAGTAAAATCACTCAAAAATTCGTTACTTTCGTGCAAATACTAAACAAATAAAAATGAAACAACGGTTATATTGTTTTTAATGATATTTTCGTGCAATTACATTGTTTTTTCTTTGTAATATATTATTAATATTTACGGAAACAGTTTTTCGTCTCTACTGAAAATGTTCAAATTTTGAGTTGTTACACTTTAACTTAACAAGTGCGATATATTTACATATGCAGATATGTATTTCGAATAAAGTTGGCTAAATTTTTATTGCAAGATTTACAAATATGTAAACATATAAAGATTTTGATAAGTGAAATATGTACATATGTGTATATACGTATGTATGTATAAAAAATGGACAATATTCCGATTAGACGATATTAAATTTATTATTTTCTCTCTATTGCAACTTATTGGAATTATTGTACACATGTATTTTCAAGAGTTTAAATATAAACAAAATACAAGGCGGAGAAGATAATAAATCTATGCAGAAAATGCCTAGAGATTAGTAAGCAAACTAAATACATACACACATACATATGCGTATGCATGATCCCACAAATTCAAAATTTCCGGCACGTTAAGAAAGTAATGTACCATATTTTGCCTATTTGTTTGTTAGGTATATTTGTACTTTGATCCATTACATTCATTTTATTAGGCCATCATTGACAAATTCCTTTAAAATAGAATGTAAGACCACGGAAAAGCTTTTTTCAACAATTATTACTTCAATTATGCAAAAAAATTAACGTCCGTAGAGTGAAAATCTCTATTATTCTTCTTTTGTTTTGAAAATCAAAGAATCATTCACAATACAAACTGCTCACGGTGAACGTAAATTATATGCAGGAGAACGTATATCATGTTGAACGTCTCTGTTATATGCTTTACGTTCTCTGGTTGTTCAGATTAAACAAAATAATGGACAAACCATATTTTATTATATATACCACAAATATTATAACACCAACAACGAAACAATCAAAATTTAGTTTAATATTGCTGCTTTTCTTAAATTTATATTAAATACTTAAGTACTTCACATTATGGCTTCTGGCATCATTTACACCGATAGTTGGCAACGCAAGTTTTTTATTATGTCCGGTAGCATTTCGGTTGTGGAGCAAAAGTCGAATGCCGATTTTTCACTTGCTGTGAAATTTGATTGAGAATAACAATAAAAAAGTGTCAAATTACAATAAATACACAAAGTTTTGTAAACTATAGTGCGAGAAAAACATACTGCAATTCCATTTCATAAGTGTATTATCAATAACGTTAAGAAAACTCCGTGAAAGTGATCCTATTCTGCGCCGCCTATAAAACTTTTTTTCCCAACCATCAATGCCTAGCAAGGTGCTCCAATTGGAAAGCTCTGTGTGTGCGTATGAAAAGAACACAACCAATGTGTTTGCTTGGTAGCATTAATAAAGAGTGAAAGTGATAGCATAAGCATATTTTTACCTTTGACTAGACGTTGCAAATCTTCAAAATAAAATAGCAAAAAAACATCGTGTTAAAAAAACACACTCACTTATAACTGTCAAATAAATGTCAAATGCGCGAATTTGACATTTTCAACGTTTGCATTCACCGTCTGATGTAAAAAACTTTCTGGAAAAATAAAAAATTTCCCAACACCAGCAACAACAAATCAAACGGAATTTTGTTAAAGTACGGAACTAATAATAAAGGCGCATTCAAACGCAAATAACCGTGCATAAATTAATTATATTTCTGTGATTGCTAGTCGCGTTTAGGCGCTATACACCTTACACCACATTAACCAACATTTTTGGTGTTTCGTTAGGACAGTGCCGTCACCACGCAAAATGTTAATAAATTTAAGAGTAAAAACGCTCGATGCTCAAACGCATGATTTTAGTATTGATAATGAGGTAAGTAGACAGTTTACATTGAAAATTCCTAAATCATGTCAAAGATCACCACTCCCTAGTATGAAGGGGAGGGGTTGTCTGCAAATGACCGCCTCCGCACAACGTAACGCTATTGTCTAACCAAATTAATATATTCACATTATTTTGTTACGCTACAGTTGACTATTCGCGAATTTAAGGACAAAATCGCTGAGAAAACCAACATTTCCGCAGACCAACAGCGTATCATTTATTGTGGTCGTGTTCTTGCCGATGAGAAACAATTGAAAGAATACGGTGAGTCAAAATATATGAATAGAAAATGCAGCCAACGAAAAACAAACAAAAAAACTTTTAGACAGCTTATGATTAGATACAATTGAAATACGAAAATTTAAATTTTATGCTGAATATTAAATTAATTTGTTTAAATTTCAATATAAAAAATTGATTTTGTTAGATTCAAAAAAAAAATTAATTAAAATCAGTATCAATTCTTGGTTAGCTTATTTGAAATATTAATTTTGATTCCATGGTAATTATTTAAGTTTTCTTCTACTAATATAATTAATAGATGTCGACGGAAAAGTGGTTCACGTGGCTGAGCGTCCACCGCCATCACAGCGTGGTCCCTCTACTTCCAATTCATCTTCGAACGATACACCCAACACACGTGAACGTACCAACAATCGCGGAATGCGGAATTCTCCTTTGTTTAGAGCACTGGACGGCATGGTTGTTGGAACCATGGCAATACCAATGAATCCTGTTGTAAGTGTATAGCATTTTCCAATTCTACTCATTTAAATATAATTGTACTCTCATTTTAGCAAAATAACGGGCAACAGCAGGTAAATCCATTTGCTGCTTCTTCGTCATTTTGTATGAACCGCATAACAGTGGCACGACATATGTTGGACTGTGCAAATAATATTGCTGCCTATTTGGAAGATCCAGAGCGGGTAAATAGTTTTAAATAAAAATATGAAATACTGTTAATATCTCTTATATATGTATTTTAGGGTCTTAATAATACCTCTTTGGATATTTTGGCGCGAGGCAGCTGGACCATGGAATCCACTGTGGTTGAAGTGGGTTTTACCGCTGCTGATTTGCCACAAAATCAAAATATTGTGGAAATGGTACAAGATGCGGTCTCAGCAGCGTTACGTCGCAACAGCAACACAAACGTAACTGTAGTGCAATTACCCACAGTCTTTGGTTCTAACGAGGGTGAAGCTGCCACCGCGAATGGTGCCGAAAGTGTGGCAAATATGGACGCAACTGAGAGTACTGCTGCAGTTGATGCGGATGCGGAGGTGGATGCTGACGGCGATGCCGATGCTGCTGCTGCTGTTATTATAGAAGATGTTATTGATGATGCTTACGAAGGAGTTGCTGCTAATATTAGCCTTGCTTCAGACACTACTGGCACTAGTTCCACTAATAATACCACATCATCTATTAACACAACATCTGATGCATCTACCACAGACATCTCGAGTGCATCTACAACAACAGGTACAAACACGGAGGAGAATCCTTCACGTCGCCGCACCAATACACGAGTTTTAGCAGAAGTGGTTGAACAAATGCGCACTGTACAAACACGTCTCAATCCTTTCATACAGCAATTCTACGAATTGTTAAATAATGATCCAACGTACGAGGAAGAGGTGTGTGTTGTTTATAATTTCTAACTAAAAGTTAAATAAAAATGCTTTATATGATATCATTATTATAGAATACAACCGATCGCGATAATGCACAGCGGCTTTACAATCGCGTTTCCGAGGCGCTACACTATATGTCGCATGCCCAGCATGCCATATCCGATTTGATGTTGGACGTATCACAGCCAGCACCGCGTTTTCTCACTTGTCGCCCGATATTGGTTGAGCAAAGCGGTTATGTTAGTTCCAATAATTATTTATCAGCTGCCGCAGCGGCTGCCGCTGCCGCCGCCACTGGTAATAATCAACAGCGTCCCCGTTCGCGCACCACCTTTATATCACCACGTCGTGATCATGCTGTCACCATAACAACCCTTTCACCACCTACCACTGCAAGCGGCAACGCCAATAGTACAGCAAGTGGCAATACTGCTGTTACTACCGAAGCAGGCAACAATAGTGGTTATGTTAATTCCAATAATTATTTATCAGCTGCTGCAGCGGCTGCCGCTAACGCCACCACTGGTAATAGTCAACATCGTTCACGTTCGCGCACCACCTTTATATCTCCGCGTCGAGATCATGCTGTCACCATCCTCTCACCACCGACCACTGCAAGCGGTAATGCTAATAGTACAGCAGGTGGCAATACTGCTGTTGCTGCCGAAGCAGGCAACAATAGTGGTGGTAGTAGCAGTGCTGGCAGCGTTGGCGCTGATGGTAGCGCCGATAATAATCGTAATAGCAACAGCACAACTGCAAGCGCAAGTGGCAGTGGCAGTGGTAGTTCCATTGATGATCCGGTTGATGAACCATTAACCAATCCGAATGCAGCGAGTACAGCGGCAGCAGCGAATGCGGCCACGCAAAGCAACGGTAAGACTAAGTGCAGTTTGGTTAAACGCAATATTTGTTATTTTAGTGTACATTTATATGCATTTTGCAATTATTATAGATGATAGTGCCATAGAGATTATGCTCCAACCGAGACGCGGATTGTATTTTGGCAGTAGGTTTTGTTTTTTTGTTGTTTGTTCAGTTTTACATTTTTGATTTTGTTTTGAGTTAAAACTTTTTCAATATTAGTGTTTAATCTTTTTTTTTTTTTTTGGTTTGTTTCTCGTATTATTTTTTTATCATTACTAAAATAACGGCAGATCATATTGGGTTTGAAGCACGTGTATAGTTTTGTCAAATAATAGTTTTTTCCATTTTTCGGATCGAAATCGGCACTTAACAGGCACTTTTAAATTTACTTTAATTTCGATTTATATTATATTTAAGTATGTACTTATATATTTTTTTACTATTACTTTGTGAGCTTTTTGAGAGTTTTTTTTATTCGATTTTAAATTGTTAAATTTTTAAAGAAACAATAAAATTAAAAAAAAAGAATACGCTTTTTATATAAATATACATATTATTATTTTATTGATACATAAATAAAAAAATTCAGTGTTCTTTATCGTAAAAAGTGAAATATGCGATTGAAAAAGTAAAGCTCACAAAATACCGATTATTTTCGACTAATTTTGACACTCACACATCTTTTAATTGTTGATAAAATATTTTCGTTGATTATATGTTATTATTTTTTGTAACTTATTTTGCATCTAACTCTCGAAGTTACAAAATTCGTTTTCAAAAATTTTAAACAATATTCATGCATGGCGTTGCGTTTTGCACTAATCTCAATTAATAACAACTCTTCCTACCTTTTTGGCCTTGAATTAACAAATTTGTATTTTTCTGAAAAATTATACTTCGTTTTCTTTTATAGACAACCCGCAGGTGCAAATGTCACGCCTAATCCAGGCTATGGTGAATTCCGCGCCCATTAACACCGAACTGCACGTGCAAATCCTACCACCCACCATATTAAGTGTGCCAGTAAATGCGCGTGGTGGGAACAATGGCAATGGTGAGCAGCAGCAACGTGCCACCGCCGCCACAACCGCAGACGCCACGGCAACAGCTGCTGCGAATAATAGCAACAACAATGCAAATGCCAATGCCACAGGTAGTAGCAGTGGCAGTGGCAGCGGTAGCAGTAGCGGCGCTAATGCCAACAGTAATCACAGCAACAATGCTGCACCAGCCGCTGGCATAGTTTTGAATCCTAATAGCGGCTATCGTCCCGTTTCCGCTTCATTGGCAATTGGCACGCTGCCAACCACATCCACACAAACACGTTCAACATCGCGCCCGCAACTGCAGATTGGCGGCTTACCGGCCAACGGTTGGAATGGTCGCTTTATACCAGCCAATATGATGTCGTCATTCGATCGCTTCCTACCATGCAATAGTCACCACATCCGGGAGCCCGAGAACGGTAATAATAGCAACGCCGCTAATGCCAGTGCCCCTTCGAATGGCAACGGCAACGCCAACGCCAACGCAAATGCTTCCATGAATAATGCAACGCCGCACATAATAAGTGAGTACAAACCAAAAGTGAAATGAAATACTAAAAAGTGGTGGAAAGTGTATGTAGTTAACTACTAGCTTCTTCTTCTATTTTAATGAGACTTCTTTATTTCGCAAACTGGCTCACCTTAACACAGCTTTTGAGTTGGTTCTTTTGCCATTAATAACAATAAACTATTTCCACCATTTTTCAAAACCTCTTTCCCAAAATGGAAATTTTTCTAACCTATTAGCCACGAATACGATCAATCCACACTCTCTACGCGCATTTGCCGATCTCTTGCCAAATGTACGTTCCACACCGACAGTAGGCGGTGCGCCCTCAGGTACAACACGCACCAATGCACCCCCACCGCCACCGCCAATGCGTCCAGCCAACCATTTCTTCTCGTTGCGTAACTTAATATCTGGACAAAATCGCAATACTCCAACGGCTCCCGCTGCACCATCCACATCCGGCACCGCTGCAGCCGCCGCCGCCGCCTCCTCCTCGGCTTCCTCCAGTGCTGCTAACACCGACAACTACCGGCGCAATTTGCGCACTCAGCTACTGAATTTCGTTAATCAGCGCATCTTCGGCGGTGGTCCAATCAACGAGGAGACCATGTCACCGGCAGTTAATCGTGCCGTCGACTGGTTTGGTGAATCACTGGAATTGTTGCCACAATATGAGAAGCCCGAGTATGACTCACGGCACTCGGTCGTGAAGCTTTTGCGACACATGTTGCCGCTATTCATCGAAATCGTGCGCGATGAGCAGAGCAATCTGGCGGCGTTCGAGCAGCGCATCAAACGTGCTTGCGAAGACTTCGTGAAACGTCTGTATAGCGTTCTATATGTGTGTGTGGGCCGCAATAATGCCCAACAATATTGGGTACAATTGATGCGTTTACTCTGGGTGCCGACGCGGTCATGTAAGTTCTTTAGCCAAATTTGAATAAATTTGTTTTAACTTTTTATATATAATTTTAGATTTCCGAGGTGAAGCTCTACGTTTCTTAAGCATGTACATTAACACAGTGAATCCATCCAACACGGACACAGCTGATGTACAACAGTATATTGTACATAGAGATGTACCCAGTATGGCGCAAACAGATGCAGTAAGCTTCTCATTTCTCATTTATTTTCTTATACTCACCATAACTCACCAGGAGTCATTCGTAACTCCACCGCAACCTTTCAATTTACAGCCCTTGGAAACCGATGTCGAAATGGTCGAAGTGCCGTCTACATCCGAAGCCACCCCGCATAGTCAATTCTCAATAGACATCGACGACGATGACGATGATGTAGAACTCGAACTTGCGCCTGCCGAACCATTACCCAACGTTAGCGCCGGCTCCGAGCCGTGGCATAGAAATTTCCCCACTGACTGGTTGCCGATCATAGCACGCGATCTACATACACAAAGTGCAGTAAGTAACCGTTAACTTTTATGTGTCAACATCCATTACAAGCATTTAATGCATGCCGCTTACAGAATCCGCCAAATCAGACACCGTTCTCGGATGCGTACATATCAGGCATGTCGGCCAAGCGAAGGAAAATGATACAGAACAACAAACCGCCAACCGATATCAACGCACTCGTAGCACGCAGTGTGCGCAAAGCCATACAGACAGTGGGACCACGCGCGTCCACGACAGCCGCAGCGGAATCGCTAACGCCCGAGGAAATCACAGAAGCAATCGCCAACGATGCGACGGTGCACACTTCATTTAGGGATGCGGTGCGCACCAATGTGCGCGAACGCTTGCAGAAAGACACCAATTACAAAGCTGAGAAATTTCCACATACCGCAAAGTTCGTTAACAAATAGAAATCATAGTTTGGTGCTTCGTAGGCAATGAGCATAAATAAACACATACACACACTATGTTTAAACATGAAAAGCAAAAGAAGAAGAGAAGGTGAAAAGGAAAAAAACATTAGCATGTATACGCGAATTACAAGTGACTCAAACGAAACTAAGTTATATAATAATAAATCTTAATGACAGTGACAATGAACGATGAACGATGAGGCAATTAATAAGCAGTTGCTGGTACTTGTTATACAAAAACAAAAACGAAAACAAAAAAAAATAATTGATTGTATGTAACTATATTTTATTTTTATCATTTTTTATTTAAGTTTATGCGTTTACTTATTGATAAATTATGCATTCAGCGAAACAGGTGGAAAAGAGAACAGCCGTTAGTGGAAAACAAAACAAAAAAACAAGAAAATTGTACTTTATACGATATTAATACATATATTATTAAAGAAAAACAAAAGATAAATTGAAACACTAAGATTTCACGCATATTGAGTACTAAGTTTAATTAAGGCAGACAACCCACATTTAGAGAAAGCAAAACAGACGCATAACAAACAACTATAACAAGATTCACACATTTATGTATAGTGCATATAAAAAATAAGGCAAATAAAATATAATCCAATGCACTTGTATGTGCAAATAAATTTAATGTCTACCAAATTATGGGAAAAAAATTTCAGCATTAAAGCAAGAAGTGAAAAACCAGGAGTTGCCACTCATATTGAAAAAGAAAAACAACGGTGCAAACAGCGTGAAGGAAAATTATCACGACAGTTGGAGGCTGGCTTTCTTCATTTCTACAAAAATCACAACAAGATTTTAATACGGCCAAAGGCCTTCAACACAATATTGTTTGGGAACTAAACAATCTTAATTTAGGAAGTTGTATCTTGGAAACCGAGACAAGCGCTTATATACATACAAACTACTATGTGATCAAATTGAAGAGTGACTTTTGCCCATTTCATCTCCTTCAAAGTAATCCGCTCCCGCTGCAATACACATCTGCCAACGAATTTTCCAGTCATTGTCGTACTTGAAAAAATCCTCCGTCGTGATGGCCATCAGAGCCTTCTTCGATTCAGCTTTTATATCCTCAATTGAGTCAAAACGGTATCATGTGAATTTGCTAAATTGCCAGAACTTACACGAAGGTAAATCAGGCGAATGCGGTGGTTGCGGCACGATATTAGTTAAAAATGTAGCGAAATGATTACGAATAACCAATGCAGTATGAGATGGTGCATTATTCTTCTTTGTTCAATAAATTCAGCCAAAGTAAAAATCCAAGAATTCACTTTTTGAGCCTCAAAACGATTTATGCTGCTACTTAGTTTTCTTCTTCGCAACAAAACTGATATCTGATCGTGTATTATTTAAATAACTGAAAATGCTGGTTGCTGCGCCCTAAGGTATGCTATAATATTTTAAATTTCAATCAGTTCATTCCAAACTGTAGCTCATTAACACATTCCCGCCTCATTTTTCAGCATAACAATATCATTAAGACTTATTCCATCTAACAACTACAGAAAACTTATTTTATGAATTATTAAAATAAAAAAGGCCAAAGTAAGTCAAAAATCCTAATAGGAGTTTAACATTTAGAGGTACAATCGAAATTTATATTACCTCCTCTTGTTGTTGTAACGGTTATCTAGTCTCCCGTTAGGGTGGTAAGGTTCAGATCAGTTGTCATCGAGGCTTGCAAAGAGGTGTTTAGAGTCATGCGGAGACTCTTTGAAAACTGGACATAGGCATGTAAATTATATATGTATATAAAGAAATATAAAATTTATATTAGTCACTTACAACGTTACACCCTATCAAATATTTCACCTACAATTTCGAAAGCACGGCTCCATATAAATCACGTTTTCGGCAAAATCCGCCTGCATTAAATAGTCATGTTATTGTATAAAACGCTGTTTACGACGTGAGTTCCAGAAGGTGTGTCAGTACATGTTTGTTCCCTATCATTTAACGCCTGCAAAACATTTAGTTTTATCTAATTAATCAGCAAGCTTATCTTATTAGACCGAATCAGATGTTACGATTTAACGTTCCCACGACGGTCGGGTAGTTGTAATCGAAACGGACCATAATTTTCAAACGCCCAAGGTCTGTGAACTCAACTGCATGCCTCCAAATTACTTTAGTAATGTTGTCTGCCACAATATACAATTCTTTTATCTATCGTTCAGGGGCTCTATTCTGTAACTCGATATCTTGGTATTCGCTAACTCGATGTCGCATAATTATAAGATCCGAAATACGAATAGAATACATTTTCGAATCGAAATGCAGAATAGGGCCCTTGAGACTTTCTTCATTTCAATAGACGATTTTCATCTACAACAATTTCATAATATCCATACAAGCGATATACTCGTATTGGGCATACATTTCACCGAAAATTTATTAGAAAACCGTCGGAATGTTTCTTAAATAAATCTTTCAAAAATCAATAGCTCAAATAAGTTCAATAAAATATTCAAGAATCCACATCATAAACAGCTTTAACATTTGCTTTACAAAGTCTCTCTGACATCTGCTGATGTTCCTCGATGGAGGCAATGATATTATTCCCATCAATTGGCTTTGACATAATGCAATCAAAAAAGTTAGGCCTACGTTTAGGCGCAAAAATAGTGAAAACATTTTCATAAAGACCAGAAGAGGATATATTAAGTTTTCCACCAATTATACAGTGTTGGAAAATCATAGGAACACGTGGTTGCATTCGCTGTCTTCAAATATTGCGTAAGGAACTAAAGTAATATTTATTTAATTTTTGTTTTTTATTATAGATAAGAGTATACTTCATTATAAAGAACAAAAGAATTTGTTTTAAATTTCAATAAAACAAAAAAAGAAATAAGTTTAATTTTCTCCTACGAACAAAACACTAAGTAACAGCGGATTTTTTTTTTTTATAAAATACATTTTTAATTAATATTGAATAGTGCAGCCTTCATTGCACAGCACCTTCGGGGCATCGAAATAACCAGATTGGCACAAGTTTAAATATCAATTGTATACCATTCGTATTTCCCCATGTTAGACAGTCTTTGTGGCGTGTTTAGGATCGAAGGCGGTATATTTTGAGTGTCTTAAATATATTTTTCCATCAGATCCGAACAAATTAATTTTAGTTTTATCAGACCATAGTACGTTATTCCAATTTTGAAGGGTTATATGTCGCTTTGCAAAATACAGTCTTTTTATGATATTGTTATGAACAGGCTAATATTAAGTTTGTCACGAAGTTTGTAACACCCAGAAGTAAGCTTCGGAGACCCTATAAAGTATATATATAAATGATCAGTATGTCGAGCTGAGTCGATTTAGCCATGTCCGTCTGTCTGTCCGTCTGTCTGTCTGTATATATACGAACTAGTCCCTCAGTTTTTAAGATATCGTTTTGAAATTTTGCAAACCTGATTTTCTCTTCAAGAAGCTGCTCATTTGTCGGAACGGCCGATATCGGACCACTATAACATATAGCTGCCATACAAACTGAACGATCGGAATCAAGTTCTTGTATAGACAACTTTCACATTTGCCAAGATATATTCACGAAATTTGGTATATATTATTTTTTAAGGCAACAATGTAATCTCTAAAAAACTTGTTCAGAACGGATTACTATAGCATATAGCTTCCATACAAACTGAACACACAGTTACTAAAAGAAATACACCTGTGAAGGGTGTATTAGCTTCGGTGCAGCCGAAGTTAACGTTTTTTCTGGTTTTTGATTTGAAGTGGAACTTTCCTACATAAACGTGTCTTCAAATCCTTCTCAGTCAATCAGACTACTGTCACAAATAAACATCTTCGGGAGACGGGTTCTTTTGGAAAAAATTATGTGGAAGGGTCCGATAGACGAATATTGTCCAAGACCTCGCCTTACTGATGCGACAAAAGTGATAATGGAAGCATCAGCGAATCGTCGTAGACACAGAAAGGCAGGATTCAACGGAAGTCTTCCTCCAAAAAAAAGCATTTTTGAGCCAATGCGGGAACAGCGGTATGTATGGGTGAAAAAGCATGAAAATTGGTCAGTGGATCAGTGGCTGACGGATATTTTCTTAGATGAATCCAAGTTTAATACCTTAGAATCTGATCGTATGCCCCATGTATGAGAAGGTCAGGCGAACAGTTCAGTGGAGAATGCTTACAAACATCAGTATGACAGCAAGTAAGCAGGATGGTCTAGGGCTGTTTTTCTTATAGTGGACTAAAAGGCATTAATTTAATTGAAAGAGATGTGAACTGTGAGGCGTATGCGAAAATTCTGGAAGATAATTTGATATCCTGCACGAAGAAATATATCAAGACAAAAATGACCTCATTTTTCAACACGAAAAATTATTTCCCTCAATTCTACTACCGGTTATCAATCCCATTCACAACTAATTGTTATCTTCTACCTTGTTTATCTTTTTTTTTTTGCGTGTTCCCTATTTTATGGCTGTAAAAGGTATAAATCAGTTGTCGTGGCCTGGGAATTTAAACTCGTTCGAAAACCGGTAGATATTATGAAGAAGCAGGTAGCTGCACAAAAACCGAAGAACAAAAACGAACTGGACTCCGCCCTTTTGAAGACGTGGTTTGAAGGTATTGAGGTCGGATTTCTGGAAAAGCTTATATAGTAAATGTTAGCCAGGATTAAGGCAAAAGGAGGCTCAACAAAGTATTGATTGAGATATTTCCTAATAAACGGAGTAAATTTATGAAACAATCTTTGTGGTATTACTATTTTGACGAATTTTATTATCAATAGTGTAGACTCTAGCTAATTGTAATAATTTGGCCAAATTTGAACAAAAATATATGCATTAAATTTCATTCTGATACCGCAAAACCTGACAAAGAAATTTTTATAATTTTTGAAAGATGAACTTCGTTTTAACAATCGCTAGCTCGAAACCAATTTTTGACCCATATTCTCTTTGACAAAGTTTTTATTGTTTTTTATTTATTTTTTATTATTATTTTTTTATTTGTTTTTATTATTTAATTAATTTATTTTTTTTTTTTTGAATTTTTGATTTTTTCTTTTATTTATAAATACTTTCAAATTTCAGTTTTTTTAATTCCACACCACCATTTACTTTGTTTTGTCCCACTGTGAGTACATACCCACTTGTGTGCCCACAAAATTTATAAAAATAAAAGTATTTCACCAGCACCAGCCTTAGTTCATAGTATAAAAGCGCAAAACGTAATTGATAAATTCATTCATTAAATCTGTGGCATTTTACTTTTAATCGCATTCCAACACTATCACCGGCACATGATGTGATGACGACAGCAGAAGATTCCATTTCAGCTATATGTGCACATATTGATGGTATTGACGTCCAACTCTAGGAATTCGGACTAATTTGGCTCAAGATGCAAATGGCCAAAATAGAAATTTACCAAATTCAATACCAATTTAATTACCGCAATGGCGCCCGCATACCAATTGTTTATCACAACAACACCAGCAACATGAAAAAGGAAAAAGCATTTGACCAACCAGCCAGCCGGGCACTTAACGGCGCACACAAATACATACATACACATATAAATATGTATTAAAAGTATGCAAACGACTGGCGGCAAGAGAGTGGTTCAAAGGTTGGAAGGCTTAATTAAATTAAATTAAATGGTATTTTGCATTACATACATACATACGAGTATGTGTGGAGATATTTATTTATCTATGTATAATATATGTATGTATATTAATTTATTACCTTAATCCCGACTTTTCGGTGGCAATCCTTCAGAGAGCTCATCCTATCGGGTTAGAGGCTAGGAACTTTTGTACAAATGTTTGTATAAATATGCGTATATCCCCACACACATACTTACTATTTGTTTTGATAAATTATTTAGCATGAATGTCAGGAATTTATACCCACCACAACATCATCGCTAACAAATCAATTGACATGTTGTTGATGTCACTACTGCCCACATATTCATTCCCATCAAATATTTATCTCTATTGGCATACCTTAGCTGTCACCTACAACAATTTATGTGCATAACTACATATATACAAACATATACCATGCATATGTATGTTAATATAAAAATGTCAACACGGTCTGTATGATGAAGTGGCTCATTAAAATGAAATGTTATATTTAGCAATTGTGCCAAAAATTAAAAATAAGCAAAATCCGTGGAATAATCAAACATGTTTATATGTATTTAAATTGAGAAAAAAATGTCACCAATTAAAAATAAATACATAGGCAGTTCTATAATATTTTAATAAAATATGCAAGCAGAAGAAAACAATCGCAGAATATATGAGAGGGTTGAATGTGAGGTGTGTGGATAAAAATAGTTTATCACGTAATTATTTTTATTTGCCGTTTGATTTAAAATAGATATATATATGTATATCCTCCAATTTACATACATACTTACGCTTGTAGAACCGTTTGTTCCAAAGTGGGATGATTATGAAATATGCTATTGGTTGGGACTTGGATACAGTAATACTACTAATAAGGTCACATTTGAATTTAAACTGCGCGCGTCGAAGGATCTGGAGAATTATTTTTTTTTTTTTGGTTGGTAGTACTGTCAGTCACATTTATGTCAAATTTCATGTCAAAATATTCATTAGTGTTTAAGATACGTGTCGTTTTGTGAGCTGCTAAAAGTGAGTTTTTCGTTTTTTGCGATGTCGAAATTTGTTGAGCAAAGAATTTGCATTAAATTTTAATTACGGAATCAATTTTCTGCTGCGGATACGTTGAGGATGGTGCAGAAAGCCTTTGGTGATGAGGCTATGTCTAAAAAAATGTGTACAAGTGGTATAGTGAGTTCCAAGCCGGCCGAATGTGTCGAAGACGAAGAGCGTCCAGGGCGACCATCAACCTCAACCGAAGAAGCTCACGTTCAACAAATCAAAGATTTGGTGTTGAAAAACCGTCGATTAACAATTAGAGACCTTGCTGATGAAGTTGGCATATCGAAAGGCTCAGTCAATACCATTTTGAAGGATGCTTTGGGCCTCAAGCGCGTCAAATCTCGACTGGTACCGAAAACATTGAATTTTTTGGAAAAAAGGCGTGGCGTTGAAGTGTGTGAAACGATGCTTTCCGACTACCAGGGTGTCATGAAATGCATTATAACTGGCGATGAGACTTGGATCTATGCTTACGACCCCGAAACAACCAATCAATCGAGCGAATATCGTGCCAAAAGAGAGCCGAGATCAAAAAAATCGCGCAAAGTCGCTCAAAAATCAAGGTTATGTTGACTGTTTTCTTCGATTATCGTGGTGTTGTGCGTTATGAATTCCTTCCAACCAGTCAAACAGTCAACAAGGAATATTATTTGAACGTTATGCGTCGTTTGCGTAACGCTATCCGCCTAAAAATGCCGGAATTGTGGAAAGACAATTCTTGGTTTTTACACCACGATAATGCACCAACCCATACTGCCCTCATAATTCGTGATCATTTCGCCAAAAACACAACCCATATCGTTCCGCAAGCACCGTATTCACCTGATCTGGTTCCGTGCGACTTCTGGCTGTTCACCAAGCTCAAAAGACCGCTCCGGGGACACCGTTTTTATACGATAGAGGAGATTCAAGCCGCAGCGAAGACGGAACTGAAGGCCATCCCGGAAAGTGACTACAACCAGTGTTTCGAAGATTGGAAAATCCGTTGGCATAAGTGAATTGCATCGGAAGGGGATTACTTTGAAGGGGATGAAATTGATTTGGAAGACTAAATAAAGAATTTTCAAAATAAATACAATGTCACCTTATTTTTTGGGCACAGTAGTAGACCATATCCAGGGCACTTTAACAAATTAAAAAAAATAAAAATAAAATAAAATAAGAATCATTTGTATACCAGTCTTCGTAATTACCAATATGACGATCGATGTCAAGCATAAAATAAACGAATTAAACTTAAGACATTAAAAAGCAGACCTACGAGGGTTGCCTTTATATTTCAGTATTTGTGTTGTTTACAGTAACTTAAAGTATTCATCTTGACCAAAAAATGGGAAATCAATTGCGAAACAAATTTCGTGCGATTACGTTTTACAACTTTCGACATGGTTTAACTCAGCAACAGTGCAATGAACGAATTAAATTTTTTGGTATGAAGCTCCATCAATGTCTAGTGTTTATCGATGACACAGTGAATTCATTCGATGTCGTTGATCAATCCAACATGAATTTCAGTTAATGCTGAGCGCAAACTGATACTGCAAGATCGTCATGTGACCTATCGTGAGATTGAGACAAATATAGGCATTAGTGGGATCGGCTTAAAAAAATTAACGAAATTTTACCATATTAACCTTCGAACGATCGAAGGAATAACAACAAAATATGTCTACTCACTACCTGGTTAGTATTTTTTGTAAAATATGTATTTATAGAAAATACTTGTTTTGCTATAAGAGCATATTTAGCTTAGAATAACAAGAAAAATATATATTTCACGTAGTATTTGAAAACAAATCTTTATTATGACATTCAAAATATGCCTGAGCCTATTACTTATGGCTGTAGCCTTGGGTGAAAGCGCTTTTCAGCGAATTTTGGTAATATATTTAGTTTAAATCCATGTCTCGTTATCAGTAATGTTGCGTTTGTTGAATGCAAGCTCTTCATCTAGGTTGTGAACCATCTTTTATTTCGACCTTTACTCGACGTCGCTTATACCCCAAACATTAACCAAACTGTCGAGCCTTTGCTATCTCTCTGATGTCAACCTTCCGATTTTCAAGCACTGTTTCTTTAATTTTTTCGATGCTGCCCATCATCTTTTTTCACGATTCCATAGCTGTGATTCCCTTGGAAAAAAATCTCGATCGAACTCGTAAGTTAATTTCTTTTTTTTTTTTTTTGGTAAATTGAAATATGGAGTCCAAACTTCATGCGAACATAAACGAATCCAATTAGGTTGTATTCAGTTGATATTGTTGTAATGATATGAGAATTTCATAAATGATTTTAGGGCATGCCGTTAGTCCTTATCCATCCACTAATCATGCGTTTATGAAGCATTGAATCCAATAGCAGTTATTGTCCAATTATAAACTGAAATTAAAATCATAACAACTTAATCAACATAACTGTGGCTCAACTCAACAAGAAAAGCTTTGTTGCCAAGATTAATTGTTTTTTGCCCTCTAAGCGTGTCTTCAGCAGGATAAACATTCATGCTTACCCTGGAGTAAGCCTTCATGGGGCAACATGAATGACGCCCAGTAGCGGAGGGAAACACAAGATGTGCCTCAGTTATTGTGGCACGCGCTCTTTTATCTCAGGGACATCGTGGTGAGTTGGTTCATTGGGTGGCGTGCTACATAAACGCACATCCATCGTTCTGATGTTTTCTACCGTTGTACCCAATGCTCGGTTTTTACGAATAAAAAAATTGCCACTTACTTTTCGCACATCTTATGATACTGCGTTACTAAATATCTTCATAGGCAAAAAATGTGTGGAAGACTATCTTTTTAGGCGAGGATCCGGCGAGTGCCAATATCATCGCAGCACCTGTTTTAGTTTTAGGTTAGTTTCGATAAATTCGTATTTATAGACGGACAACAAACAGGAACCATCATCAGCAATTAATTTTTGAAATAGTTTAGTTTCCGGTTTGACTTATGATTTTTAGGTTAGTTTTGCGAAATTTGTGGTAGGTTAAAGATAAAGAGACCTTGCACATACGTTTTTTTTTCTTTCTCTAAGGGGTGAGTTATGTTATATTATGTCTCGCTCTTATAAATTAAAAGTTCAATAAAAGACAGCTTAAGTATCTAAAGCTCATTTTATATAGGTTATGTTCGATCCTTAAGTGTATGTGAGCATATCACTCTTATAAGATCTATAGGTTCAGATCTAGACTTAAACTTATGTACGTTTAGAAGAGACCTTGAACAAAAGTTCAGTATCTAAAACTCATTTTTTATAGGTTATGTTCGATACCATTTCTTACTATTACTTCTCTCACTACTTTAACGATTTTGCTTTATAGGTTAAGTTCGAGACTTAAACATACAAAATTCGGGAGATAAGTCTCAGTATTCTGGCAGTATGTCAGCTCTTGCGCGTTGGGTATAAATCATTCGGTGGAAACTGAGGATCATTTCTTTCTTCTCTTTTTGTATTTGCATGAAACTCGTATTTTGACGGTTATTTTTTTGTTTTTTTTTTTGTTTTTTGTAAATACATGAAATTCGTATTTGCCGTTATGCATCTCATATGTATGCTTGCTTGAGCACACTCCTGCAAAAGATCGCTGCCATGCGTACGTCAGTCTGTCACTTGGCGACACCCAGTTAATTACTCATTATGCGCTCTCATTAAATTAAGCGTAAGGAATTTTCAAGTGCAGTGCCGGAATGATGATGGGCGCCTCGTCGCCAACATTTCTCGCTGTCAACACTATTTAGTATGAAAACAACAATGTACATACAGCCATATGTATGTGGCTACTATGTAACAGCACTAACACGCTGGCAAATATTGTTTTGCACTAAAATGTAAAGGAACTTTACGGAATGCGTAAGCGAAGGAATTCGCAAGCAGCAAAAGATTGGCTTCGCACCATAGGCAACGCGCGCGGAGCGCAGAGGCGTTAAACAGTTGGCCAGCAAAGAATGATGCCAGCAGGAGGGACATATGTGTGTGCATGCCAAACAACGGGTATATCCAGCAAGAATCTGTGCCCATTTTGGAAAATGTCCACACTCGCAAACGTCGCACACATATGCACAGGCAGACACGTGAAGTAGTCTTCGGAAGAATGTTTTGATTCGTATGCATGTGGCCCATATGATGCACCCAAAAATATCGAAGGGAAAAGTACTACTTAGACGCACTTGCTGGCTTGCTGGCGGCAAAGTAGGCTGGCACGCTGGCAGGCGGTGAGGCTGCGCGGCCGTGTGACAGCAGGCATCACTCACATTCCATTCATTCGGCATTTGGAACGTTGAAGAACTGCTAAACTGCGACTACTGACGCTCGTTATTTGGCGCCAATGAAATGTACGTTGTTATTTTTATTGTTGTTTTGCTTTTATTTCGAAAATTCCTTAATTAATACGGCGAGTAACAAATAAAATACGTTAATTCCACCAAGTCGACCACGAAATACGCTCAATTACCGCAAGGGTAATGCTGCGTTGGTCGGTATTGATGGCGCAGTTGATATTTGGTCAAAACAATTGTGGCGACACAGGAGTACTTTCAAGAATTTTAATTCAAAAATCAAGAACTGGTATTTATAATTGCTACATTATTTACCAACCAGACAGACAGATGTGTACAGTTGAGTTGCTAAAAATGACAGTAACCGCGAAAGTTTTCGTTTCTTAACGGTTCAGAGCGTTCTTTACTAGGTTTCTTAAGTCAGTGACTACGCAGAGGTCTTTGATGCCCTTAGAAAAGTGACCATTATTGCCGTAAATAAACAATCAAACTGAGAGCGAGAGCACGTCATCAATAACCTCTGTACTGGACCCTAAACAGCCACCAAATGCGATCTGGTTTTTTGCTTTTTCCTTATTGGAAGTCTGGAATGAAAGATTGACCGTCGTTAATACAAATGATGACATTTACCTTGTTGGATCGATAGGAGAAGTCCAAATGTTTACCGACTTAAAAAAGCAAGACATTGTTCTTCAAACAGTTGAGTTGGATTTTTATGCGATGAAGGAGTGTCGACTAAGAGAATGTTCTGCCGAACCTCAACAA
The DNA here is from genome assembly GCA_037783105.1 of Bactrocera zonata. Taxonomy (NCBI): domain Eukaryota; kingdom Metazoa; phylum Arthropoda; class Insecta; order Diptera; family Tephritidae; genus Bactrocera; species Bactrocera zonata. The sequence goes on from JBAWJQ010000605.1 coordinate 142,190, forward strand.
AATAAGAATAAATTGATCGTGACTATCCAATAAGTTGAAGAAACTGTCATCGTTCAAGTAAATCAAAAAAAACTTTAAGATTTTTGGCTTCAAATACATATGTATACTTATACTCAACCGTCGACTGACTCGCACAACCATTTTACAGATTTAATCGTAATTAAAACGGATTTAAGAGGTTTGGGTGATGTGTTTTGTCGATCCTCACTTATGCCAACGATTTTTCCAGTCGTCGAATCACCTTTCATAAGCACTTTTTGGGATAGCCTTTAGCTCCTTCCACAATTACGGTCGTTTTCGTCGGATATTGGCACGCAAACACCTTAATACGGCCAAATAGAACTCCTTATTGTTCCTTCCGGAACAAAATTATGACGTAACAAACCACTAATATAGACCAAAAATGAGCATCACTTTGATTTTTGAGCGGCTTTGACGTGGCTTTTTTGGTTTCGGATCGTTTTTTTCCCTCCATATCCATGATTCTTGACTCATTTGCATGTCGAACTCATAAGCCAATGTCTCATCGGCAGTTATAATGCTCTCAATAAATTTGGGATCGGAATTCGCACGATCAAGCATGTCAAAAGAGACTTGTTTACGGTACTCGTTTTGAAAAAAAAAATTCAAGTTTATCGAGACAAGTCAAGCAAGAACGTAATTCATACCCAAAATATCCACCAAAATCATTCGAAAGGACTCGCGAGAGATCTCGAGCTCTCTTTCCATCTCTCTAACCGTTCTCTGACTATCTTCAAGAACCATATCCTTGACTTTTTTAATAGTCAACGATCTCTTGACCGTCTATTGAAGACTTGGTACCACTCGTAGGCTTGTGTTTTTCAATCATCGCAGGTATTTTCAGCTTTGAGGACAGGGGCATAAAACCATAAAGTATATTGGATTTAGTTCCAGAGATATTTTAGGAGAATATGTCAACCGGGGCTCAGGTCTTTAAACTTGTAGTACTTTTTAAGATGTTTTATGATTCTTAAGATTACTTAATTAGAAAAAAGATACCAAATTTTGTAAAGAAATCTTGAAAAAAAAGGTTGTCCATATAAGAACTTGATTATGATCGATCAGTATATAAGGCGGCTATATCTTATAGATGTCCGATACTTGTAAATAAAAGGGCTTGTGCGAAATTTCAGATCAATATCTCAAAAACTGTGGGACTAATGCGCTTATTTATGGACATACATGGCTAAATGGACTCAGCTCATCATTCTGATCATTGATATATGTAATTACTTAATAAGAGCTCCGACGTTTCCTTCTTGGCGTTGCAAACTTCGTGGCATACTTAATACTCATACATAATACTCATATACCATACTTAATACTCATATACCATTGTCAGGGCATAATTACAAACTATTTGTTGTCCTGCATTGGTAAAAAATAGTGATCGGAAAATTGTCCGTTATAACTAACTCTTCGGGCGTCGAATGGCATGGCGTTTAAAATATAAAGCCTCCAGCAGCAATAAATTAATTTTTTTTTAGGAAAAGCTAATCACTCATGTAATATAACACCTTTGAAGCGATAGTAATGAAATAAATAAGATAATCAGGGCAATATTAGGCGCCTCAACGTATAACATACTTATGCCAAATTGCATTGCGTGCGTGTGAAAGTGTGCGTAAGCAAATTTTTAGGGACTTGCAACATCCCTACAATCGACTTGTTATCTACATTGCACCCATACATACGCACATAGGCTTACAATTGAGCCCACTAATTCCCATGCAAACATGAATATGTCTCTTTAGCGCCATGCCGTGCTTGCGTACTTAATGTCAATTGCCACTTCAACTGCACTAAATCGCTGATAACGATTGCATGCCCAACGGCTTATAGGCGTACATACGTATGTATGTATGTAGGCGCATTGGTATCGATGCAAGTATGCATACTCGTAAACACATATGTGCGTGTAGGTGTCGGTATGTATGTGCGGTGTCACATTCGTTGTGATTATCACGTTTTCTGTCACATTGTGTTCATTTTCTTCGGATTTAGGTATATTTATTTGCTCAGAGATAAGCCATGGGTAATTGATTGCTTGTAAATAATGTGTAAAGCCAGAAGTAAAGCAAAACCAAGAGCAAAAGAGCAAAACGCTAAGAAAAACACATGTGCAACGCATGCCAATGTTTTTGTTATTGTATTCTTAGATGCAATATTTATATGTTGACATTCAAGTCTAGTGTGTCTGATCAATTCGGTGTCACATTACAAACAATTATAAAATTGTAGCATTTCCTTTACGACGACAGCAACGATATGGATATATTTAAGGCAAAGAAAACCTAATAAATAATATGCGTACACTGAGAAAAAAATTGTGTTATTTAATTATTATTTTTTTTTTTTAGGATTTTAGGGCTTCCTTGTTGATGTGAAAAATTTTCGAGAGTGGGCAAAAATTTATTCGAGAAAATGTGAATCAATTACAAACAATCGGCCCAATTTACTTAGTTTTACTGCCTGACGGTAACTCTATTGCAAAAGAAGCTTATGATCGCGCAACTCTTTTCTGGTAGATGGCTACAGTCAGAATTTGAGGAACATAAAAACGAGTAAGATTTGTCGGTGATTCGATTCTTGTTTTTGGAAGGGAAATCATCATTGTTTCAGGAAAGGATTGTTAATGGTTCAAAAATTATTAGACATGTGTCCTGAAATGGCTATATTGTGTCACAAATGTCGATGATCTCATATTAGCAGACCAAAGACTCAAAACGAATGCGATAGCTGTAGTAGCAACCATCTCAAAAATCTGCGTTGGTAATATCCTGCATAAAATAATAGGCAAAAGAGAGGTTTGTGCACGTTGGGAGCATTGGTTCATCCCGGACAGCAAGCACTACCTTGAGACACCCATGAATTCCCTAATACACACCATTGACCAAGGACCATTCGCAGTCGACACAGTGTACAGCGTGAACTACATTCCGCGAATCTGCTCCGAAGATGGAGAAGACTATCCTATCTTCCGGAAAGGTAATGATCACCGTTTTCTGGGATTCACAGACAATTACCCACAAGACTCATAACATCGACTACCTGGAGAAAACCGAAACGGTGGCAAGACCTATATTCCGCAACAGGAAACTGTTGCTCCATCCACCGTATCTTCTAAATTTAACTTCGTACTTTGTCGTACGTGTGGTAATAGTTCTACGTTCTCTGAGTGCCAAGAGGTCTCATCAGCCTTTTTTTTATATATAGTATGTACATATATAATCCTATATCTATCTCAATTACTTTTAGGTGACACAAGCAACCGTTAGGTGGGCAAAGCTATTGTACTCTGTAGCAACATGTTGCGAGTGTATGCAAATTATTAATGCTCACAGAGCGCATAGACACAATTTATTTTATGACATTTATTCTTCATTTAGTTATGTATGCGGTCATCGGGAAATATCTATTCAATCAGCGGGTTTTATATGAAAATAGGAAAGTACGACGAGTTATGAGTCATCAGCTGTGAAATTTGACGAATCATAAAATCTGAGAAATCTTTGTATATTCGTTTAATGAAAGGAGTTCAAAAGAGTATTTCGCAAAAATATGCAAATTCTCTTAATCGCGATGTATCAGAGCCACTGGGCTGGATTGACCAAATGGAAATCAGTTCGTATATATTATAACGGTTCGTTCTGAAGAATTTGATCCAAGACTACAGCATTGTCTTGGATAATAATCCCTATCGAATTTCGTGAAGATATCTCATTAACTAAAAAAATTTCCCAGAGACAAACTTGAAACAGCGATGTCTTGTCGGACCCGGTTGACCCTTCGTTTGAGGCTCTTGAGAACCTCCACGTAAAACTTGGCGTTAACAGTTTGTTCAGAAGGAAAAAATTCATGGTGGACGATGCCTTTAATGTCAAAAAAGACAATGAGCATCGTTTTCACTTCGGATTTGCTCATTCATCAGCGATCTCTTCCCGGCCTCTTCCTCCAAAGGGGCCTGGTGTCATCGAAACACACCATGCATTTTCGGCCTGCACCACTCCCAGAAACACGTCGGGCGAAAATGTTGTTCTGACTCTTCAGGTGCTCGGAGGCAACTGACCTGGCGTTCGTCAGCTAGGAATGCCCTATACCGAATCCAGTCGGTGCGCGCAGGCTCCGAAGTATAGTCGCGATGGAAAAAACTTAGTCTTATTACTTTCCGGACAAACACTGTATATGGTATTTTACAGTATGCCCGACGTTTCCTTCAGGGTGTTACAATCTTCGTGGCAAACTGAAAATAACGCCAAGAAAAGGAGCCAAAAAAGCAGGTATTGGTTAACTATACCATTATTTACTACGCAAGTGTTTGTATATATGTACATATATACGTATGTGTTTATACTCTAATATCCATTCTTGTAAACTACTTATACGCTTCCATTGATCTTTTAACAGCAATAGCAAATCGAATATATCAGTTGAAAATGAGATTGCCACTTAAAACTTTAGCCAGTGATCGGCAAAAAAGCAATAAAGCAACCGAACTGCCAATTAGAAGTAATAACATGAAAAAAGTGCAGCAACAACAACAACGATGACCAGCACTTTATTGCACAGAGAGATGCTGATTTGTATGAGAATACTTTCTTCCGGATGGATTGCGTGTACAATTGTCTAATTACCGGATTAGATATGATGAGTTTATCGCAGTGGCCGCTGATAAAAACTTTCCAGCCAGCATAAGACGGTAGGTGTGTGAGCACAACAAGAGCCGAACCTGAAGCAACGAGCAACAGCAATTCAAAGAATTGCAGGAGCGCGAAACAAGTGTACAATAACAACAACAAAACACAAACTTGCGGCCGAGCCGAGCAATCAATCGCCTGCCACAGATTGATTCAAAAGTGCACTGCAAAAATGAAAGCAACAACAAAAAGCTCTCACAACTGTATGTATGTATGTGTGTAGTAAAAAGGCTGGCTGGAGCTGGGAGCTGGACGCTACTAACAACGCGCGATTGAAAGCTACTTTCCATATATGTGTGAGTACGCCTATTCGCTGTATTGTCAGTGGCTGCAACAGTTGCGCTGTAAAAACAGTAGTTGTATGTCGTGGTGATAACACCGACCGACCGAATCAATACTGACGACGACCACCATCAACAACAACAACAACAACAATAGCAACAATACACGCACACCACTAAAACAGCGGCGTCGAAGCAAAACACTGCCAAACGCTGACAGCCACCATTCAAGAATCGATTCTGATCTTCACAAAGCGACTATCCTCCATCGTCACAGTGAATTTGTTTCCCAGTCGTAATCGGATCGCGTTGGCAAACGGACGTCAATAGCGGAGCAACGATTTTCAATTGAACTCAACTGAATGAACTGAACCGAAGTGTGAGCTGAGTAGAAATTTAGCGTTCGTGGTGTGCGCGCATATCAGCTGAAAATAATAATATAATAAATAAAATAATAAAAACAAATACTGCAAAAGATCAGAAAAATATTTTAAAATTTATATATATACAAATATATATGTATGTATGTAATTATGATTTATATGTACGTATATAATGAGGAAAAGATTAAATTTTGATATTTGCTCAGCGGCGAAACAAAGTACAAAGATCGCACAAAAATAACGGGTTTATTATAAGTAAAGAATATAAATGTAAACTGAGTGTAAAATTCTGAAAATAACATTTTAAAGAAAAGTAAGAAAAAATACTTGCAGAAAAACCTCGCAAAAAAATATTATAAGCGTGCTCGAAACGACTTGAAAAAAAAAAACAAAAAATTAAACACAAAGCATATAAGTCGGCGAAAGATATTTTTTTAACGGTAATTCTTACAATTTCTACTGTAAAAGTAGATTAATGCAAGTGTTATATTGTTGTTGTGCACTGTGCGCTGTGTGGATGTCAAATGTTAACGGTATATATTTGCATATTCATACAAAATAAATTTCCAACCGATTGTAGTGTAAATTGGAATTGAGTTCAGCGCCTTAGACGGACATAAATTGAAGGCATTACCTAAGCACAAATAAAAGCAAAATAGTGAAGGCATTACCCAAGTAAAAACAAAACAAAAATAACAGTAAATATATTGTTTTTGCAGTTCGTAAATTGGAAAATAATCAATTATTAGAAAGTGATACTTTTTTATTTTTTTTTTTTATAAAAAATCACCAATAAAAAAAATTACGACAAAAACTAGATTTTTTCTATCAACTACTTTTCACACATTAACTGTTAGCCGAAACTCACCACGGAAATTCCGCGCAATCGTGCATTAACACGTTGAAAAGCCGCAATCGTGCGAAAAACCCGCGACTCTAACGCAAACAGTTATCTATTGCCTGCAAACGGCTCGTCTCGGCGGAAGCCTCTGTCTCAGCGACAGAGTTTTAGTTGTTAGTTGCCTGTGCTTGTCCCGTAACACGCCGTGCTGCATGCCTTTTAGATCCTTGCATGAACACACACCCACAAACTTACATACATATACACACAAACATACCGAGAAGTAACAGTGCATGATAGTAAGCGGCTGAGAACGCGCGCTAAGAGTCAAAAGTAAGAGTTAGCGTGAAGCCAGCGTACGCCTACAAGGCGACTTTAATGCGATAAAATACGCCAGTGATAATCACGCAAAGCCGGCACGTACACACACACACATGCAAATGCATATAAATAAATACACGCACACACATGCACACGCACGCATGCGAATAAACACACAAACGTCCGTACGTACGTCGCTTTGCGAGCTTAACGGCGCATTGTTTTGCGATGAAAGTCACATTGATAAGCATTGACTGCAACAACCATAATAAATACGAGTAACATTTCAAAACAGCCGAGCAAAATATCAAAAAAAAACAAAAAAATATTCAATTTGTGTTAGTAGATTGAAAAAGTAAAGCAGAAAAAAACAAAAAACTAAGTTTTATAATTATTTGACTGTATAATCGGTCACTCGTCGCAGTGACAACGTGCAAAAACAAAACAAAAACAAAAATAAAAACGAATTGAAAACATTTTGAAAAACGCAAAAACCAGTTCAAAACATAAAAGCTACACATTTATCGTGCCAAAATGGCATCGTTTGTTTATGCAGTTTGGAGTATTACGAATGTCGCCTCGGTGCATTGCGCCGTGCGGCCCGAGCTATCGCCCTGTACCTGTGAACCGATCTATGCCGACAACTATGTGGAGTTGTCGTGCGAGAAGGTGGATTCGTTCCATAAAATTGTCGATGCTCTGTCGAATAAATTTGAACCGGAAGTTAATATAAGCTTAAAAATATCACATTCACAACTTGAGGACTTGGAAATGCGCTCGTTTATGGAAATGAAATTAAAGTTGGTTAAATTGCGTTTACAATGGAATTCACTGAGGTGAGTTAGCAAAAAAATGTAAATTTAAAGCAGATTAAGCAACTAAAAATGTATCTGCTAGAAAGTGTTATGGTCTATAATGACTATTCATCCCCATACTTCCTATTAAGTGGCTGAAGATTAGGCAATAGACTGTAAATCTATTAATGAGAATTTATTCTATTCTATATATGCAGGGGTTGTTAAAAACAATTTGTCTATTCTTGTATATTCTTTTAAACAAAGAAGTGAAAATTTGAAAAAGTTAAAAATGAGTTTAAAAAATTCAATTTTCATTTTCTGTTTTTTGTAAACAAAAAAATTCTAGAAAAAAATTTCTAAAAAAAAAAAATTTTTTTGCTAAAAAAAATTTTAAAAAAATTTATTTTTTTTTTAATTTATGTTTTTTTTAATTTTTTTCTAATTTTGTTAAAAAATTTTCTAAAAAAAATTAATTTTTTTGTAAAAAAATTTCTAAAAAAGTAAATTTTTTTGTTGGTATAAAGTTGTCCAAATATATATACATATTAGTTAGGTATACTATTTTCAACTAACAAAGAACTCTTCCACGTATTTACAAAAATTTATTATCGCCTGCAAGTTATAGTCCTTTTGAACCCATAGAATCATGTCAATGCTTAATCTAGTTATTCATACATCTGTTATAACTCTCGGCTGAGATGGCTTTCAGTGAAAGGCTTTTATTGGCTTTAAATGACTCATGGCAGGTTCACTGAAGCGGACTGTTTAGTTTCGAAAACAGTAAAAATTTACATGCGATGACACTCGTTTTGTGTTTGGCCAAAAAAGCCAAACACAATCATAGAATGCGATTGCGAATTCCAAGTCTCATTTTACGAGACGCTTCATACCCAAAATGGGTTCAGTCGATCCACAATAGATGTTGAGAATGGGAGCACGACAATTTTCAATCACTATCTCTTTAATTATTTCGGTGTTATCCTCATTAATGGAGGTGGATGGGTGACTCGCATGAGATTGTGATAAAGTTTTCATTGACTTCACGGCCCTCACTGATTGCCTTGTGCCATTCTAATACTTGTGTTCGTGATAAAGTAGACTCCACACAACTCTCCTTCTTTCGATTCAGATTTGATCAAAAGATGCTCTCTATGATAGCAGCATTGTAATTTCTATTAGAAAGGAATTTGAGAAAGTAATTGAGGTAATAAAGATTTGTAGTTAGGATGGCAACCACATTGATATTAGGAATAACCATAGACCATGCTGGCCTCGATTAAGTTCTCTTGTAAAATTTTGTTTTTGCCTTTGTATGATAAGAATGCACCCTTTAGAAGCTTGCATTGAGCTTTAGCTAACATTTGATACAAAAATATACTAATTTTACTTTACTTAACTAAAGGATTTTCTTTGTTTTTTCGTATAGATTTGCTTTTAAATTTAGTATTTTTGAGCTTCGACAAAAAGCCTACCAGCTCGCCCATTTAACTAGTGCACCTTTTCGTGCTTTATAATTTACCAAGAAGAATTACTACCTCCTCAGAAGGAATGAACTCATTCTCACGATGCATGTGTCTGTATTCATCCACCTACACTTTTTTCATGTATGCGGGCGTGCAAAAAAGAAACTACATTACATATACATAAATACATAATGGGCATATCATTTAATTACGCTTTCAATCAAGTAATTAGTGCCCACAAATGCTTTATAAGATATTCAAATAATATGAACAATAGCAGCTTAGTATACGCAGTGTTCGTATAGGTTCGAAGCCATCTACTAAGAACCCTATACATACATACATATATACAAGTACACGTGCATATGTAAAGCATTGTGATTTGCATGCGAGTACATGGCTTTTGCTCGCCCAATAGTAATCGCCGTGCTGTCTGCCGCGCATAAGTTGCACTTCGGAATCGAAATGGACTGTAAATGAATTTACAAAATAACAAATATTTAATTAGGAAATGAGCCGCCCAACCTCTTCGCACTCCTCGTATGGAAAGTTGTTGACAATTTGATAATTTCGTAAATATTTTCTTGCGCTCTAATGTAGAACAAAGAGATTGTCGACGGAGGCTGTAGGGTGATTCTGGGAATGCGGCCGATGAGCTGAGTGATAAGATAATTTAATCAGGAGTACCTTTGAGAAAAATAATATTCTGTTAGGAAAATTTTATGGAAACTTTTATATTAGTAATTAGACTAATGGAGCTTACTAAGAGTATTTTGCAGGCGCATGTGAGGGGTTTTTTGACAATATTCTGTTTTATCGTGAAATATTTGCATAAACTCTTTCATTCACGCGCTTTTTAACTCATTGGACTCTCTTCTCAGGAATATGGAAATTTTTTTTAGGTATAGACTTAATACGTATAGAACTTTGCCGTCTATATTCAAAGAACTTTACCATTTGGTTTGCTATATACAGTCATTGGAACATAAAGAAGCTTGCCAGCACCTCGATAAGTTTATTGTAGAGATATAGGAATTTATAGTAGATCAACAAACGCCCACTTTACGGGCCTCCACAACTACTGAAACTCTCAAGTCTTCAATTTCGCGCCAATAATTCTTAATTTTTTATGACTTTTGTTGGTCGCTCCCGTTTTTTTGCCTTGTTGTATGCAGGCGTAATTATATTAACCTAACATAAGCTAAGGGTAAATATTCGAAACCTTTTATATAACTTCCTGCTGATATAGCCTCTATATACATTTGTACTTATTTTTTTTATACTTTTCTCAATAATAGCATGCTTGTGTGTGTTTGCTCGCGCACCCGGCATAAACATGTGTTCTGGCATTTTGTATGAGGAGCGTGATCAGCAATTGCCGCTATCAATGGCTTTAAATGTCAACCAGCAACTTTTGCATTTAATCAGATTTTCTAGCGACAGTCACGTATATATATTTCTCCTTAAGCCTGCATGTCAATTAAAAAAAAAATGATAACAAATAAATACAATAATCACTATGTCGTCTTGTCATTGTCGTTGTTCGCTTTGACATATGCCGGGAAGCTCCTGCCGAAGTTGTTAGTGTCAACACCAGCATCGTGGGCAACAAAAAGCAAAAAAGTAGGAGTATTTTGCTCTGAAAGCTACAAGTCTCGCTTATCAGTTGCTTCTGTTTTAATTCATTTAATTTCACAAGAGTAGAAATTAAAAATTGAAAATGAATTGGAATTAAACTCATTCTTGACTTAGTAAGTAATATCATTGCTTTTCAATCAACTGATCGTTTGGCTAAAAGAGTACATATGCACGCAGGCACATATAGTATGTATGTACATATGTAGATGTAAAGGTTCACTTTTATACAAAGTGTAACTGAAATTTTTGGTCAAGCTCTCTTGTGACTCTTTTGTTGCCAAGCGTTCTTACAGCTTGGATGCTATAGGGGGAGTCACACACATAATTATATGGAACTATTCTTTTTGTCGCTGGGGGATTTTCAAAGTATGTACACATTTCTAGAAGTGGGTTTTTATTTAAATAGAAAGCGTAAAAGTCTCGTAAAATCTGCTATTAGTGAGATTTTGTATTTCCCTCGAAAAATTTGTTCTCAAGTATGGTTCGACTGCCTTTTAATTGAAGCGTACACTTTGTACTAATGTTTCACAAAAATATAGTATATATAGTGAAACGATTAATCGGACCACCATTTTTAGTCGCTTCTTTGGAAATTACGAAAAAATGATGACTTATGAAACAACCTTGCGGAGCCATGTCAAATCGTGTATAACCCAACCATTCTAATTGAGCGATAAAGTTTTAGGATTTTACTCGTATTCCTAAATTGAGAACTATTTAAATTAATTATCTGTTAATTTTTTTAAGTTTTTTGTAACAAACAAGTAAGATTAGTGGCTGGCCTAGAATAGAGGCAGTCTAAAATTCACCGTTAGGGTGTTACATGGGTTTCCTCGGGTAAAAACAGCATTTTTCCAACAACTTTGTTCTCACATAAAAAATTATATATTTTATTTGAACTTTTTATTTGTTGTTTTCATTTGTGTTGAATTTTTTATTGATACAAACATACACGATTAACAAAGATATTTATTGTTACAAACATACACGATTGACAAAGAAATTCTTAAATTTTTGAAAAAAAAAAAATATTTTTGCAAAGTGAAAAAATACGTTTTTTAACTAAAACCTTAACTTAGAACTTGGACGAAGAAAAAAAAACAACTGAAAATTGAATTTTTTACAGACATTTTTACAAAAAAATTTAACTTTCAGTGAAGAATTCGCGACATTTGTTGTTTTTTTGAATTGTTGTAATAGAAAAAAATCCCTCGTTGAAGTCTTTAAGAATTATATCTCAAAGATCTGTGTAAAATTTCATGAAGATCGGTTGAGTAGCTCTCGAGAAATCTTGCTAACCGACTACAAAAACACAGTTTCGAGAAAAACGCGTACAAAGGCGGCGTCCTTAGCCTAGCTAGCCTCGAGCGCACAAGTTCTCAAGACTGTAACTACGAAACTATTACTCGTATCAGCTTGAAAGTTTAGGACAATATTTTAGAGATTTTGTAGAATTGAAGAATAAGACAATAAAAAAATCCGAATTTTTGTAACCCGTAAAACCACGTGACCCCTTAGCTTAATGTTTTTCAGCCATAGTTTTTAGCTGAAAGGGAATCGCAGAATACATATCGGGTACTTAAAACTTATTGGCTTGAGGCCTTAAGAAAGGCTACTATCTAAACCCATTCCATCGCTAAATACCTTAATTTTTGGCGCCTGCAGATTGCTGTACAGTATTTACTACATACTTAAATGTGATTTCACAATTTCTAGGGATTACTGCAACATAATTTTTTGTATACCCATTAAAAACATTAATCTCCTCAGATTCTTACATACTTCTACACTCATATGACGTAGACAAAGTGAAATAAACAAAACTGCCTTCTACTAGTACGAACTAAATCACACCAGACTATTAGTAGACTCTCAATTAAATATTTCACTTTACTAACACTTGAAATATTTACTTAATCTATCTGCAAAAAAAACGAGATTTAATTACGAGATATCACTTGTCTTAATCACTTTTCGTTTTCCGCGTGAAACTTTCATTTTAGACAGATAATGTTTTAAACGCAAGTGTTGGAATACCTCAACGCGAAAGAATGCAAAAAAAAAGAAACAAAATAACATAGTAGAATTTACACAAAGCACAAAAACAAAACAATGTGTGTTTGTGTATTTATGTATGTGTATTTATGTACATATGTGTAATCGAATTATTTCATTCGCCAACGACTCAATTCATTGGTGGCTTCAATCTTTGCTGTTGCCAGTAATTTATATCAATTGACCTATTGCCATAATATGCAACTGACCGGGCCAAAGCAGACAAAAGGAAATGTTATGAAGACAATAAGGAATACACATAACTTTGAGTAATACTCATAGAATGTGTGTGTGTGTGTGTGTGTGTGTGTATGTGTATGTGTGTGTGTATATGTGGGAATGATGCTTGCAAGTATGTATATCGTACTCGTGATACTGTGATATTGGTGAATGCGCTAAGTAGGCTGGCATATGAAATCTAATTAATTACATTTAAGCAGCGTAACTAAATCGAGATCGTAAATAAAACAATACAATGGTAATGAGACAGATGTACATGGAAATGAGTTGAATATAGTGTGTATGAATTTAAGTACTCATAAATAATGGGTGGTTTAAATGAGCTTTGTATAATAAGTTCTCACTGCGATATCATTATAGCCTGAATAGGGTGTATTAAGTTCGCGCCAATGGTTCTAACATCCAAAAGGAAATGATCGGAGGATCTATAAATATATACATACGTATAAATAATCAGCTTGATGCGTTGAGTCGATTTAGCCACGTGCGTATGTCCGTACGATTATATGCGAACTAGTCGATTAGTTGTTAAGATATCGATCTGAAATTTTGCACACGTCATTTTCTCTCCAGAGAAGACTCGCTCATTTGTCGAAATCGCTGATATATGTCATCACTATAACATACTTGCCTATATAGCTGTTATACAACTGAAGCCATCAACAATCAAGTTCTTGTATGGAAACCTTTTTTTTTCAACAAAATATCTTCGAAAATTTTGGCACAGATTATTGTCAAAGACAGAACTATAATCTCCTTAAAATTTTTTCTGATCAGACCAGAATAACGTACAGCTACCATACAAACAGGCGAAAAAAAAATCAGGCTAAACTTATTTTTATACCCTTTTATGCTATAAGAAATGTACCTGTGAAGAATATTATAGGCTTGAGGTAACTGAAATTAGAACTTTTCCTTGTTTTCCTCTTATTTCGACAAAAATCCTTAAAGGTTGCCTTCAAGATAAGTTCATTTTGAGATAACGGACACCTAATAACCATCAATCCATATTTCTATACACTTCTTATAGTTCCTGATTAGTTCCTTGATAGAACTTGTTTTTATGACCTTTAATAGGATTAAAAGTCGAGCAAAATTTTATATTTTTTTTTATATTTTTCCAATTCTATAGATATTAAAAACCTCAGTTTACTCTAATCCGTACACTCTTTTATAATTTAGACTAATATTGGGTAGTGCAAAAAGTCGTCTCGTATTTCTAATCGAAATTCAACTTATTTTTCTATATTTATAATAATAAGTAAATAAACAAATATGTACCATTTTGGTCGATTAAGTTTTGCTATTTTTCCGCCAGATAGAAAATATAGAGAATTTCTTTATTATTTTCACTCAT